>CM051533.1:19804496-20155535 GCA_028022735.1 Gypaetus barbatus
TGGGAGAAGAGGCCGGACGTTTGCACTTTCGGAAAAATGCATCTGCCGAGAGAATGAGAACGTTGAGATGCTCATCCCTGGGAAGCACAAGATCCCCAGTGCTGTTGTGCCTGTGAATAGGCTGCAGTGGGTAGGTGAAGACCAGCAGCAGCTTTCAGGGCTGGGCACCTTCCTTGTGGGAGAAGAGGCCCGGACGTTTGCACTTTCAGAAATTGTTTCTGCCGGGCACAGGAACCTGCTGAGATGGCTCCATCTCTGGGAAAGCACAGATCCCCAGTGCTGTTGTGCCTGTGAATAGGCTGCAGTGGGTAGGTGAAGACCAGCAGCAGCTTTCAGGGCTGGCACCTTCCTTGTGGGAGAAGAGGCCGGACGTTTGCACTTTCGGAAAAATGCATCTGCCGAGAATGAGAACGTTGAGCTGCTCCATCCCTGGGAAAGCACAGATCCCCAGTGCTGTTGTGCCTGTGAATAGGCTGCAGTGGGTAGGTGAAGACCAGCAGCAGCTTTCAGGGCTGGCACCTTCCTTGTGGGAGAAGAGGCCGGACGTTTGCACTTTCGGAAAATTGCATCTGCCGAGAATGAGAACCGTGAGATGCTCCATCCCTGGGAAAGCACAGATCCCCAGTGCTGTTGTGCCTGTGAATAGGCTGCAGTGGGTAGGTGAAGACCAGCAGCAGCTTTCAGGGCTGGCACCTTCCTTGTGGGAGAAGAGGCCCGGACGTTTGCACTTTCGGAAAATTGCATCTGCCGAGGCAATGAGAACCGCTGAGATGCTCCATCTCTGGGAAAGCACAGATCCCCAGTGCTGTTGTGCCTGTGAATAGGCTGCAGTGGGTAGGTGAAGACCAGCAGCAGCTTTCAGGGCTGGCACCTTCCTTGTGGGAGAAGAGGCCGGACGTTTGCACTTTCGGAAAAATTGCATCTGCCGAGAATGAGAACGTTGAGATGCTCCATCTCTGGGAAAGCACAGATCCCCAGTGCTGTTGTGCCTGTGAATAGGCTGCAGTGGGTAGGTGAAGACCAGCAGCAGCTTTCAGGGCTGGCACCTTCCTTGTGGGAGAAGAGGCCGGACGTTTGCACTTTCGGAAAATGCATCTGCCGAGAATGAGAACGTTGAGATGCTCCATCCCTGGGAAAGCACAGATCCCCAGTGCTGTTGTGCCTGTGAATAGGCTGCAGTGGGTAGGTGAAGACCAGCAGCAGCTTTCAGGGCGCGGGAGAAGGAGGCCGGACGTTTGCACTTTCGGAAAAATGCCATCTGCCGAGAATGAGAACATTGAGCTGCTCCATCCCTGGGAAAGCACAGATCCCCAGTGCTGTTGTGCCTGTGAATAGGCTGCAGTGGGTAGGTGAAGACCAGCAGCAGCTTTCAGGGCTGGCACACCTTCCTTGTGGGAGAAGAGGCCTGGACGTTTGCACATTCGGAAAATGCATCTGCCGAGAATGAGAACGTTGAAGCTGCTCCATCCCTGGGAAAGCACAGATCCCCAGTGCTGTTGTGCCTGTGAATAGGCTGCAGTGGGTAGGTGAAGACCAGCAGCAGCTTTCAGGGCTGGCACCTTCCTTGTGGGAGAAGAGGCCTGGACGTTTGCACTTTCGGAAAAATGCATCTGCCGAGAATGAGAACGTTGAGATGCACCATCTCTGGGAAAGCACAGATCCCCAGTGCTGTTGTGCCTGTGAATAGGCTGCAGTGGGTAGGTGAAGACAAGCAGCAGCTTTCAGGGCTGGCACCTTCCTTGTGGGAGAAGAGGCCGGACGTTTGCACTTTCGGAAATATGCTTCTGCCGGAACAGAGAACCGTTGATATGCTCCATCTCTGGGAAAGCACAGATCCCCAGTGCTGTTGTGCCTGTGAATAGGCTGCAGTGGGTAGGTGAAGACCAGCAGCAGCTTTCAGGGCTGGCACCTTCCTTGTGGGAGAAGAGGCCGGACGTTTGCACTTTCAGAAATTGTTTCTGCCGGGCACAGGAACCGCAGAGATGCTCCATCCTCTGGGAAAGCACAGATCCCCAGTGCTGTTGTGCCTGTGAATAGGCTGCAGTGGGTAGGTGAAGACCAGCAGCAGCTTTCAGGGCTGGCACCTTCCTTGTGGGGAGAAGAGGCCGGACGTTTGCACTTTCGAAAAATGCTTTCTTGCCGGAGGCACGAGAACCGCGAGATGCTCCATCCCTGGGAAGCACAGATCCCCAGTGCTGTTGTGCCTCGTGAATAGGCTGCAGTGGGTAGGGTGAAGACCAGCAGCAGCTTCAGGGCTGGCACCTTCCTTGTGGGAGAAGAGGCCGGACGTTTGCACTTTCGGAAAAATGCATCTGCCGAGAATGAGAACGTTGAGATGCTCCATCTCTGGAAAGCACAGATCCCCAGTGCTGTTGTGCCTGTGAATAGGCTGCAGTGGGTAGGTGAAGACCAGCAGCAGCTTTCAGGGCTGGCACCTTCCTTGTGGGAGAAGAGGCCGGACGTTTGCACTTTCGGAAAAATGCATCTGCCGAGAATGAGAACGTTGAGATTGCTCCATCTCTGGGAAAGCACAGATCCCCCAGTGCTGTTGTGCTGTGAATAGGCTGCAGTGGGTAGGTGAAGACCAGCAGCAGCTTTCAGGGCTGGCACCTTCCTTGTGGGAGAAGAGGCCGAGACGTTTGCACTTCAGAAATTGTTTCTGCCGGCACAGGAACCGCGAGATGCTCCATCTCTGGGAAAGCACAGATCCCCAGTTGCTGTTGTGCCTGTGAATAGGCTGCAGTGGGTAGGTGAAGACCAGCAGCAGCTTTCAGGGCTGGCACCTTCCTTGTGGGAGAAAGAGGCCGGACGTTTGCACTTTCAGAAAATGTTTCTGCCGGGCACAGGAACCGCGAGATGCTCCATCCCTGGGAAAAGCACAGATCCCCAGTGCTGTTGTGCCTGTGAATAGGCTGCAGTGGGTAGGTGAAGACCAGCAGCAGCTTTCAGGGCTGGCACCCTTCCTTGTGGGAGAAGAGGCCGGACGTTTGCACTTTCGGAAAAATGCATCTGCCGAGAATGAGAACGTTGAGCTGCTCCATCCCTGGGAAAGCACAGATCCCCAGTGCTGTTGTGCCTGTGAATAGGCTGCAGTGGGTAGGTGAAGACCAGCAGCAGCTTCAGGGCTGGCACCTTCCTTGTGGGAGAAGAGGGCCGGACGTTTGCACTTTCGGAAATTGTTTCTGCCGGGCACAGGAACGCGCGAGATGCTCCATCTCTGGGAAAAAGCACAGATCCCCAGTGCTGTTGTGCCTGTGATTAGGCTGCAGTGGGTAGGTGAAGACCAGCAGCACCGCTTTCAGGGCTGGCACCTTCCTTGTGGGAGAAGAGGCCGGACGTTTGCACTTTCGGAAAAATGCATCTGCGAGAATGAGAACGTTTGAGCTGCTCCATCCCTGGGAAAGCACAGATCCCCAGTGCTGTTGTGCCTGTGAATAGGCTGCAGTGGGTAGGTGAAGACCAGCAGCAGCTTTCAGGGCTGGCACCTTCCTTGTGGGAGAAGAGGCCGGACGTTTGCACTTTCGGAAAAATGCATCTGCCGAGAATGAGAACGTTGAGATGCTCCATCCCTGGGAAAGCACAGATCCCCCAGTGCTGTTGTGCCTGTGAATAGGCTGCAGTGGGTAGGTGAAGACCAGCAGCAGCTTTCAGGGCTGGCACCTTCCTTGTGGGAGAAGAGGCCGGACGTTTGCACTTTCGGAAAAATGCATCTGCCGAGAATGAGAACGTTGAGATGCTCCATCCCTGGGAAAGCACAGATCCCCAGTGCTGTTGTGCCTGTGAATAGGCTGCAGTGGGTAGGTGAAGACCAGCAGCAGCTTTCAGGGCTGGCACCTTCCTTGTGGGAGAAGAGGCCGGACGTTTGCACTTTCGGAAAAATGCATCTGCCGAGAATGAGAACGTTGAGATGCTCCATCTCTGGGAAAGCACAGATCCCCAGTGCTGTTGTGCCTGTGAATAGGCTGCAGTGGGGAGGTGAAGACCAGCAGCAGCTTTCAGGGCTGGCACCTTCCTTGTGGGAGAAGAGGCCGGACGTTTGCACTTTCGGAAAAATGCATCTGCCGAGAATGAGAACGTTGAGATGCTCCATCCCTGGGAAAGCACAGATCCCCAGTGCTGTTGTGCCTGTGAATAGGCTGCAGTGGGTAGGTGAAGACCAGCAGCAGCTTTCAGGGCTGGCACCTTCCTTGTGGGAGAAGAGGCCGGACGTTTGCACTTTCGGAAAAATGCATCTGCCGAGAATGAGAACATTGAGCTGCTCCATCCCTGGGAAAGCACAGATCCCCAGTGCTGTTGTGCCTGTGAATAGGCTGCAGTGGGTAGGTGAAGACCAGCAGCAGCTTTCAGGGCTGGCACCTTCCTTGTGGGAGAAGAGGCTGGACGTTTGCACTTTCGGAAAAATGCATCTGCCGAGAATGAGAACGTTGAGCTGCTCCATCCCTGGGAAAGCACAGATCCCCAGTGCTGTTGTGCCTGTGAATAGGCTGCAGTGGGTAGGTGAAGACCAGCAGCAGCTTTCAGGGCTGGCACCTTCCTTGTGGGAGAAGAGGCCGGACGTTTGCACTTTCGGAAAAATGCATCTGCCGAGAATGAGAACGTTGAGATGCTCCATCTCTGGGAAAGCACAGATCCCCAGTGCTGTTGTGCCTGTGAATAGGCTGCAGTGGGTAGGTGAAGACCAGCAGCAGCTTTCAGGGCTGGCACCTTCCTTGTGGGAGAAGAGGCCGGACGTTTGCACTTTCAGAAATTGTTTCTGCCGGGCACAGGAACCGCGAGATGCTCCATCTCTGGGAAAGCACAGATCCCCAGTGCTGTTGTGCCTGTGAATAGGCTGCAGTGGGTAGGTGAAGACCAGCAGCAGCTTTCAGGGCTGGCACCTTCCTTGTGGGAGAAGAGGCCGGACGTTTGCACTTTCAGAAATTGTTTCTGCCGGGCACAGGAACCGCGAGATGCTCCATCCCTGGGAAAGCACAGATCCCCAGTGCTGTTGTGCCTGTGAATAGGCTGCAGTGGGTAGGTGAAGACCAGCAGCAGCTTTCAGGGCTGGCACCTTCCTTGTGGGAGAAGAGGCCGGACGTTTGCACTTTCAGAAATTGTTTCTGCCGGGCACAGGAACCGCGAGATGCTCCATCCCTGGGAAAGCACAGATCCCCAGTGCTGTTGTGCCTGTGAATAGGCTGCAGTGGGTAGGTGAAGACCAGCAGCAGCTTTCAGGGCTGGCACCTTCCTTGTGGGAGAAGAGGCCGGACGTTTGCACTTTCGGAAAAATGCATCTGCCGAGAATGAGAACGTTGAGATGCTCCATCCCTGGGAAAGCACAGATCCCCAGTGCTGTTGTGCCTGTGAATAGGCTGCAGTGGGTAGGTGAAGACCAGCAGCAGCTTTCAGGGCTGGCACCTTCCTTGTGGGAGAAGAGGCCGGACGTTTGCACTTTCGGAAAAATGCATCTGCCGAGAATGAGAACGTTGAGATGCTCCATCTCTGGGAAAGCACAGATCCCCAGTGCTGTTGTGCCTGTGAATAGGCTGCAGTGGGTAGGTGAAGACCAGCAGCAGCTTTCAGGGCTGGCACCTTCCTTGTGGGAGAAGAGGCCGGACGTTTGCACTTTCAGAAATTGTTTCTGCCGGGCACAGGAACCGCGAGATGCTCCATCCCTGGGAAAGCACAGATCCCCAGTGCTGTTGTGCCTGTGAATAGGCTGCAGTGGGTAGGTGAAGACCAGCAGCAGCTTTCAGGGCTGGCACCTTCCTTGTGGGAGAAGAGGCCGGACGTTTGCACTTTCGGAAAAATGCATCTGCCGAGAATGAGAACGTTGAGATGCTCCATCTCTGGGAAAGCACAGATCCCCAGTGCTGTTGTGCCTGTGAATAGGCTGCAGTGGGTAGGTGAAGACCAGCAGCAGCTTTCAGGGCTGGCACCTTCCTTGTGGGAGAAGAGGCCGGACGTTTGCACTTTCAGAAATAGTTTCTGCCGGGCACAGGAACCGCGAGATGCTCCATCCCTGGGAAAGCACAGATCCCCAGTGCTGTTGTGCCTGTGAATAGGCTGCAGTGGGTAGGTGAAGACCAGCAGCAGCTTTCAGGGCTGGCACCTTCCTTGTGGGAGAAGAGGCCGGACGTTTGCACTTTCGGAAAAATGCATCTGCCGAGAATGAGAACGTTGAGATGCTCCATCTCTGGGAAAGCACAGATCCCCAGTGCTGTTGTGCCTGTGAATAGGCTGCAGTGGGTAGGTGAAGACCAGCAGCAGCTTTCAGGGCTGGCACCTTCCTTGTGGGAGAAGAGGCCGGACGTTTGCACTTTCAGAAATTGTTTCTGCCGGGCACAGGAACCGCGAGATGCTCCATCTCTGGGAAAGCACAGATCCCCAGTGCTGTTGTGCCTGTGAATAGGCTGCAGTGGGTAGGTGAAGACCAGCAGCAGCTTTCAGGGCTGGCACCTTCCTTGTGGGAGAAGAGGCCGGACGTTTGCACTTTCAGAAATTGTTTCTGCCGGGCACAGGAACCGCGAGATGCTCCATCCCTGGGAAAGCACAGATCCCCAGTGCTGTTGTGCCTGTGAATAGGCTGCAGTGGGTAGGTGAAGACCAGCAGCAGCTTTCAGGGCTGGCACCTTCCTTGTGGGAGAAGAGGCCGGACGTTTGCACTTTCGGAAAAATGCATCTGCCGAGAATGAGAACGTTGAGCTGCTCCATCCCTGGGAAAGCACAGATCCCCAGTGCTGTTGTGCCTGTGAATAGGCTGCAGTGGGTAGGTGAAGACCAGCAGCAGCTTTCAGGGCTGGCACCTTCCTTGTGGGAGAAGAGGCCGGACGTTTGCACTTTCGGAAAAATGCATCTGCCGAGAATGAGAACGTTGAGATGCTCCATCTCTGGGAAAGCACAGATCCCCAGTGCTGTTGTGCCTGTGAATAGGCTGCAGTGGGTAGGTGAAGACCAGCAGCAGCTTTCAGGGCTGGCACCTTCCTTGTGGGAGAAGAGGCCGGACGTTTGCACTTTCGGAAAAATGCATCTGCCGAGAATGAGAACGTTGAGATGCTCCATCTCTGGGAAAGCACAGATCCCCAGTGCTGTTGTGCCTGTGAATAGGCTGCAGTGGGTAGGTGAAGACCAGCAGCAGCTTTCAGGGCTGGCACCTTCCTTGTGGGAGAAGAGGCCGGACGTTTGCACTTTCAGAAATTGTTTCTGCCGGGCACAGGAACCGCGAGATGCTCCATCTCTGGGAAAGCACAGATCCCCAGTGCTGTTGTGCCTGTGAATAGGCTGCAGTGGGTAGGTGAAGACCAGCAGCAGCTTTCAGGGCTGGCACCTTCCTTGTGGGAGAAGAGGCCGGACGTTTGCACTTTCAGAAATTGTTTCTGCCGGGCACAGGAACCGCGAGATGCTCCATCCCTGGGAAAGCACAGATCCCCAGTGCTGTTGTGCCTGTGAATAGGCTGCAGTGGGTAGGTGAAGACCAGCAGCAGCTTTCAGGGCTGGCACCTTCCTTGTGGGAGAAGAGGCCGGACGTTTGCACTTTCGGAAAAATGCATCTGCCGAGAATGAGAACGTTGAGCTGCTCCATCCCTGGGAAAGCACAGATCCCCAGTGCTGTTGTGCCTGTGAATAGGCTGCAGTGGGTAGGTGAAGACCAGCAGCAGCTTTCAGGGCTGGCACCTTCCTTGTGGGAGAAGAGGCCGGACGTTTGCACTTTCGGAAAAATGCATCTGCCGAGAATGAGAACGTTGAGATGCTCCATCTCTGGGAAAGCACAGATCCCCAGTGCTGTTGTGCCTGTGAATAGGCTGCAGTGGGTAGGTGAAGACCAGCAGCAGCTTTCAGGGCTGGCACCTTCCTTGTGGGAGAAGAGGCCGGACGTTTGCACTTTCAGAAATTGTTTCTGCCGGGCACAGGAACCGCGAGATGCTCCATCTCTGGGAAAGCACAGATCCCCAGTGCTGTTGTGCCTGTGAATAGGCTGCAGTGGGTAGGTGAAGACCAGCAGCAGCTTTCAGGGCTGGCACCTTCCTTGTGGGAGAAGAGGCCGGACGTTTGCACTTTCGGAAAAATGCATCTGCCGAGAATGAGAACGTTGAGATGCTCCATCTCTGGGAAAGCACAGATCCCCAGTGCTGTTGTGCCTGTGAATAGGCTGCAGTGGGTAGGTGAAGACCAGCAGCAGCTTTCAGGGCTGGCACCTTCCTTGTGGGAGAAGAGGCCGGACGTTTGCACTTTCAGAAATAGTTTCTGCCGGGCACAGGAACCGCGAGATGCTCCATCCCTGGGAAAGCACAGATCCCCAGTGCTGTTGTGCCTGTGAATAGGCTGCAGTGGGTAGGTGAAGACCAGCAGCAGCTTTCAGGGCTGGCACCTTCCTTGTGGGAGAAGAGGCCGGACGTTTGCACTTTCGGAAAAATGCATCTGCCGAGAATGAGAACGTTGAGATGCTCCATCTCTGGGAAAGCACAGATCCCCAGTGCTGTTGTGCCTGTGAATAGGCTGCAGTGGGTAGGTGAAGACCAGCAGCAGCTTTCAGGGCTGGCACCTTCCTTGTGGGAGAAGAGGCCGGACGTTTGCACTTTCAGAAATTGTTTCTGCCGGGCACAGGAACCGCGAGATGCTCCATCTCTGGGAAAGCACAGATCCCCAGTGCTGTTGTGCCTGTGAATAGGCTGCAGTGGGTAGGTGAAGACCAGCAGCAGCTTTCAGGGCTGGCACCTTCCTTGTGGGAGAAGAGGCCGGACGTTTGCACTTTCAGAAATTGTTTCTGCCGGGCACAGGAACCGCGAGATGCTCCATCCCTGGGAAAGCACAGATCCCCAGTGCTGTTGTGCCTGTGAATAGGCTGCAGTGGGTAGGTGAAGACCAGCAGCAGCTTTCAGGGCTGGCACCTTCCTTGTGGGAGAAGAGGCCGGACGTTTGCACTTTCGGAAAAATGCATCTGCCGAGAATGAGAACGTTGAGCTGCTCCATCCCTGGGAAAGCACAGATCCCCAGTGCTGTTGTGCCTGTGAATAGGCTGCAGTGGGTAGGTGAAGACCAGCAGCAGCTTTCAGGGCTGGCACCTTCCTTGTGGGAGAAGAGGCCGGACGTTTGCACTTTCGGAAAAATGCATCTGCCGAGAATGAGAACGTTGAGATGCTCCATCTCTGGGAAAGCACAGATCCCCAGTGCTGTTGTGCCTGTGAATAGGCTGCAGTGGGTAGGTGAAGACCAGCAGCAGCTTTCAGGGCTGGCACCTTCCTTGTGGGAGAAGAGGCCGGACGTTTGCACTTTCGGAAAAATGCATCTGCCGAGAATGAGAACGTTGAGATGCTCCATCTCTGGGAAAGCACAGATCCCCAGTGCTGTTGTGCCTGTGAATAGGCTGCAGTGGGTAGGTGAAGACCAGCAGCAGCTTTCAGGGCTGGCACCTTCCTTGTGGGAGAAGAGGCCGGACGTTTGCACTTTCAGAAATTGTTTCTGCCGGGCACAGGAACCGCGAGATGCTCCATCTCTGGGAAAGCACAGATCCCCAGTGCTGTTGTGCCTGTGAATAGGCTGCAGTGGGTAGGTGAAGACCAGCAGCAGCTTTCAGGGCTGGCACCTTCCTTGTGGGAGAAGAGGCCGGACGTTTGCACTTTCAGAAATTGTTTCTGCCGGGCACAGGAACCGCGAGATGCTCCATCCCTGGGAAAGCACAGATCCCCAGTGCTGTTGTGCCTGTGAATAGGCTGCAGTGGGTAGGTGAAGACCAGCAGCAGCTTTCAGGGCTGGCACCTTCCTTGTGGGAGAAGAGGCCGGACGTTTGCACTTTCGGAAAAATGCATCTGCCGAGAATGAGAACGTTGAGATGCTCCATCCCTGGGAAAGCACAGATCCCCAGTGCTGTTGTGCCTGTGAATAGGCTGCAGTGGGTAGGTGAAGACCAGCAGCAGCTTTCAGGGCTGGCACCTTCCTTGTGGGAGAAGAGGCCGGACGTTTGCACTTTCAGAAATTGTTTCTGCCGGGCACAGGAACCGCGAGATGCTCCATCTCTGGGAAAGCACAGATCCCCAGTGCTGTTGTGCCTGTGAATAGGCTGCAGTGGGTAGGTGAAGACCAGCAGCAGCTTTCAGGGCTGGCACCTTCCTTGTGGGAGAAGAGGCCGGACGTTTGCACTTTCGGAAAAATGCATCTGCCGAGAATGAGAACGTTGAGCTGCTCCATCCCTGGGAAAGCACAGATCCCCAGTGCTGTTGTGCCTGTGAATAGGCTGCAGTGGGTAGGTGAAGACCAGCAGCAGCTTTCAGGGCTGGCACCTTCCTTGTGGGAGAAGAGGCCGGACGTTTGCACTTTCGGAAAAATGCATCTGCCGAGAATGAGAACGTTGAGATGCTCCATCCCTGGGAAAGCACAGATCCCCAGTGCTGTTGTGCCTGTGAATAGGCTGCAGTGGGTAGGTGAAGACCAGCAGCAGCTTTCAGGGCTGGCACCTTCCTTGTGGGAGAAGAGGCCGGACGTTTGCACTTTCAGAAATTGTTTCTGCCGGGCACAGGAACCGCGAGATGCTCCATCTCTGGGAAAGCACAGATCCCCAGTGCTGTTGTGCCTGTGAATAGGCTGCAGTGGGTAGGTGAAGACCAGCAGCAGCTTTCAGGGCTGGCACCTTCCTTGTGGGAGAAGAGGCCGGACGTTTGCACTTTCGGAAAAATGCATCTGCCGAGAATGAGAACGTTGAGATGCTCCATCTCTGGGAAAGCACAGATCCCCAGTGCTGTTGTGCCTGTGAATAGGCTGCAGTGGGTAGGTGAAGACCAGCAGCAGCTTTCAGGGCTGGCACCTTCCTTGTGGGAGAAGAGGCCGGACGTTTGCACTTTCGGAAAAATGCATCTGCCGAGAATGAGAACGTTGAGATGCTCCATCCCTGGGAAAGCACAGATCCCCAGTGCTGTTGTGCCTGTGAATAGGCTGCAGTGGGTAGGTGAAGACCAGCAGCAGCTTTCAGGGCTGGCACCTTCCTTGTGGGAGAAGAGGCCGGACGTTTGCACTTTCGGAAAAATGCATCTGCCGAGAATGAGAACATTGAGCTGCTCCATCCCTGGGAAAGCACAGATCCCCAGTGCTGTTGTGCCTGTGAATAGGCTGCAGTGGGTAGGTGAAGACCAGCAGCAGCTTTCAGGGCTGGCACCTTCCTTGTGGGAGAAGAGGCTGGACGTTTGCACTTTCGGAAAAATGCATCTGCCGAGAATGAGAACGTTGAGCTGCTCCATCCCTGGGAAAGCACAGATCCCCAGTGCTGTTGTGCCTGTGAATAGGCTGCAGTGGGTAGGTGAAGACCAGCAGCAGCTTTCAGGGCTGGCACCTTCCTTGTGGGAGAAGAGGCCGGACGTTTGCACTTTCAGAAATTGTTTCTGCCGGGCACAGGAACCGCGAGATGCTCCATCTCTGGGAAAGCACAGATCCCCAGTGCTGTTGTGCCTGTGAATAGGCTGCAGTGGGTAGGTGAAGACCAGCAGCAGCTTTCAGGGCTGGCACCTTCCTTGTGGGAGAAGAGGCCGGACGTTTGCACTTTCAGAAATTGTTTCTGCCGGGCACAGGAACCGCGAGATGCTCCATCTCTGGGAAAGCACAGATCCCCAGTGCTGTTGTGCCTGTGAATAGGCTGCAGTGGGTAGGTGAAGACCAGCAGCAGCTTTCAGGGCTGGCACCTTCCTTGTGGGAGAAGAGGCCGGACGTTTGCACTTTCGGAAAAATGCATCTGCCGAGAATGAGAACGTTGAGATGCTCCATCCCTGGGAAAGCACAGATCCTCAGTGCTGTTGTGCCTGTGAATAGGCTGCAGTGGGTAGGTGAAGACCAGCAGCAGCTTTCAGGGCTGGCACCTTCCTTGTGGGAGAAGAGGCCGGACGTTTGCACTTTCGGAAAAATGCATCTGCCGAGAATGAGAACGTTGAGATGCTCCATCTCTGGGAAAGCACAGATCCCCAGTGCTGTTGTGCCTGTGAATAGGCTGCAGTGGGTAGGTGAAGACCAGCAGCAGCTTTCAGGGCTGGCACCTTCCTTGTGGGAGAAGAGGCCGGACGTTTGCACTTTCGGAAAAATGCATCTGCCGAGAATGAGAACGTTGAGATGCTCCATCTCTGGGAAAGCACAGATCCCCAGGGCTGTTGTGCCTGTGAATAGGCTGCAGTGGGTAGGTGAAGACCAGCAGCAGCTTTCAGGGCTGGCACCTTCCTTGTGGGAGAAGAGGCCGGACGTTTGCACTTTCAGAAATTGTTTCTGCCGGGCACAGGAACCGCGAGATGCTCCATCTCTGGGAAAGCACAGATCCCCAGTGCTGTTGTGCCTGTGAATAGGCTGCAGTGGGTAGGTGAAGACCAGCAGCAGCTTTCAGGGCTGGCACCTTCCTTGTGGGAGAAGAGGCCGGACGTTTGCACTTTCAGAAATTGTTTCTGCCGGGCACAGGAACCGCGAGATGCTCCATCCCTGGGAAAGCACAGATCCCCAGTGCTGTTGTGCCTGTGAATAGGCTGCAGTGGGTAGGTGAAGACCAGCAGCAGCTTTCAGGGCTGGCACCTTCCTTGTGGGAGAAGAGGCCGGACGTTTGCACTTTCGGAAAAATGCATCTGCCGGGCACAGGAACCGCGAGATGCTCCATCTCTGGGAAAGCACAGATCCCCAGTGCTGTTGTGCCTGTGAATAGGCTGCAGTGGGTAGGTGAAGACCAGCAGCAGCTTTCAGGGCTGGCACCTTCCTTGTGGGAGAAGAGGCCGGACGTTTGCACTTTCGGAAAAATGCATCTGCCGAGAATGAGAACGTTGAGCTGCTCCATCCCTGGGAAAGCACAGATCCCCAGTGCTGTTGTGCCTGTGAATAGGCTGCAGTGGGTAGGTGAAGACCAGCAGCAGCTTTCAGGGCTGGCACCTTCCTTGTGGGAGAAGAGGCCGGACGTTTGCACTTTCGGAAAAATGCATCTGCCGAGAATGAGAACGTTGAGATGCTCCATCCCTGGGAAAGCACAGATCCCCAGTGCTGTTGTGCCTGTGAATAGGCTGCAGTGGGTAGGTGAAGACCAGCAGCAGCTTTCAGGGCTGGCACCTTCCTTGTGGGAGAAGAGGCCGGACGTTTGCACTTTCGGAAAAATGCATCTGCCGAGAATGAGAACGTTGAGATGCTCCATCCCTGGGAAAGCACAGATCCCCAGTGCTGTTGTGCCTGTGAATAGGCTGCAGTGGGTAGGTGAAGACCAGCAGCAGCTTTCAGGGCTGGCACCTTCCTTGTGGGAGAAGAGGCCGGACGTTTGCACTTTCGGAAAAATGCATCTGCCGAGAATGAGAACGTTGAGATGCTCCATCTCTGGGAAAGCACAGATCCCCAGTGCTGTTGTGCCTGTGAATAGGCTGCAGTGGGGAGGTGAAGACCAGCAGCAGCTTTCAGGGCTGGCACCTTCCTTGTGGGAGAAGAGGCCGGACGTTTGCACTTTCGGAAAAATGCATCTGCCGAGAATGAGAACGTTGAGATGCTCCATCCCTGGGAAAGCACAGATCCCCAGTGCTGTTGTGCCTGTGAATAGGCTGCAGTGGGTAGGTGAAGACCAGCAGCAGCTTTCAGGGCTGGCACCTTCCTTGTGGGAGAAGAGGCCGGACGTTTGCACTTTCGGAAAAATGCATCTGCCGAGAATGAGAACATTGAGCTGCTCCATCCCTGGGAAAGCACAGATCCCCAGTGCTGTTGTGCCTGTGAATAGGCTGCAGTGGGTAGGTGAAGACCAGCAGCAGCTTTCAGGGCTGGCACCTTCCTTGTGGGAGAAGAGGCTGGACGTTTGCACTTTCGGAAAAATGCATCTGCCGAGAATGAGAACGTTGAGCTGCTCCATCCCTGGGAAAGCACAGATCCCCAGTGCTGTTGTGCCTGTGAATAGGCTGCAGTGGGTAGGTGAAGACCAGCAGCAGCTTTCAGGGCTGGCACCTTCCTTGTGGGAGAAGAGGCCGGACGTTTGCACTTTCGGAAAAATGCATCTGCCGAGAATGAGAACGTTGAGATGCTCCATCTCTGGGAAAGCACAGATCCCCAGTGCTGTTGTGCCTGTGAATAGGCTGCAGTGGGTAGGTGAAGACCAGCAGCAGCTTTCAGGGCTGGCACCTTCCTTGTGGGAGAAGAGGCCGGACGTTTGCACTTTCAGAAATTGTTTCTGCCGGGCACAGGAACCGCGAGATGCTCCATCTCTGGGAAAGCACAGATCCCCAGTGCTGTTGTGCCTGTGAATAGGCTGCAGTGGGTAGGTGAAGACCAGCAGCAGCTTTCAGGGCTGGCACCTTCCTTGTGGGAGAAGAGGCCGGACGTTTGCACTTTCAGAAATTGTTTCTGCCGGGCACAGGAACCGCGAGATGCTCCATCCCTGGGAAAGCACAGATCCCCAGTGCTGTTGTGCCTGTGAATAGGCTGCAGTGGGTAGGTGAAGACCAGCAGCAGCTTTCAGGGCTGGCACCTTCCTTGTGGGAGAAGAGGCCGGACGTTTGCACTTTCAGAAATTGTTTCTGCCGGGCACAGGAACCGCGAGATGCTCCATCCCTGGGAAAGCACAGATCCCCAGTGCTGTTGTGCCTGTGAATAGGCTGCAGTGGGTAGGTGAAGACCAGCAGCAGCTTTCAGGGCTGGCACCTTCCTTGTGGGAGAAGAGGCCGGACGTTTGCACTTTCGGAAAAATGCATCTGCCGAGAATGAGAACGTTGAGATGCTCCATCTCTGGGAAAGCACAGATCCCCAGTGCTGTTGTGCCTGTGAATAGGCTGCAGTGGGTAGGTGAAGACCAGCAGCAGCTTTCAGGGCTGGCACCTTCCTTGTGGGAGAAGAGGCCGGACGTTTGCACTTTCAGAAATAGTTTCTGCCGGGCACAGGAACCGCGAGATGCTCCATCCCTGGGAAAGCACAGATCCCCAGTGCTGTTGTGCCTGTGAATAGGCTGCAGTGGGTAGGTGAAGACCAGCAGCAGCTTTCAGGGCTGGCACCTTCCTTGTGGGAGAAGAGGCCGGACGTTTGCACTTTCGGAAAAATGCATCTGCCGAGAATGAGAACGTTGAGATGCTCCATCTCTGGGAAAGCACAGATCCCCAGTGCTGTTGTGCCTGTGAATAGGCTGCAGTGGGTAGGTGAAGACCAGCAGCAGCTTTCAGGGCTGGCACCTTCCTTGTGGGAGAAGAGGCCGGACGTTTGCACTTTCAGAAATTGTTTCTGCCGGGCACAGGAACCGCGAGATGCTCCATCTCTGGGAAAGCACAGATCCCCAGTGCTGTTGTGCCTGTGAATAGGCTGCAGTGGGTAGGTGAAGACCAGCAGCAGCTTTCAGGGCTGGCACCTTCCTTGTGGGAGAAGAGGCCGGACGTTTGCACTTTCAGAAATTGTTTCTGCCGGGCACAGGAACCGCGAGATGCTCCATCCCTGGGAAAGCACAGATCCCCAGTGCTGTTGTGCCTGTGAATAGGCTGCAGTGGGTAGGTGAAGACCAGCAGCAGCTTTCAGGGCTGGCACCTTCCTTGTGGGAGAAGAGGCCGGACGTTTGCACTTTCGGAAAAATGCATCTGCCGAGAATGAGAACGTTGAGCTGCTCCATCCCTGGGAAAGCACAGATCCCCAGTGCTGTTGTGCCTGTGAATAGGCTGCAGTGGGTAGGTGAAGACCAGCAGCAGCTTTCAGGGCTGGCACCTTCCTTGTGGGAGAAGAGGCCGGACGTTTGCACTTTCGGAAAAATGCATCTGCCGAGAATGAGAACGTTGAGATGCTCCATCTCTGGGAAAGCACAGATCCCCAGTGCTGTTGTGCCTGTGAATAGGCTGCAGTGGGTAGGTGAAGACCAGCAGCAGCTTTCAGGGCTGGCACCTTCCTTGTGGGAGAAGAGGCCGGACGTTTGCACTTTCGGAAAAATGCATCTGCCGAGAATGAGAACGTTGAGATGCTCCATCTCTGGGAAAGCACAGATCCCCAGTGCTGTTGTGCCTGTGAATAGGCTGCAGTGGGTAGGTGAAGACCAGCAGCAGCTTTCAGGGCTGGCACCTTCCTTGTGGGAGAAGAGGCCGGACGTTTGCACTTTCAGAAATTGTTTCTGCCGGGCACAGGAACCGCGAGATGCTCCATCTCTGGGAAAGCACAGATCCCCAGTGCTGTTGTGCCTGTGAATAGGCTGCAGTGGGTAGGTGAAGACCAGCAGCAGCTTTCAGGGCTGGCACCTTCCTTGTGGGAGAAGAGGCCGGACGTTTGCACTTTCAGAAATTGTTTCTGCCGGGCACAGGAACCGCGAGATGCTCCATCCCTGGGAAAGCACAGATCCCCAGTGCTGTTGTGCCTGTGAATAGGCTGCAGTGGGTAGGTGAAGACCAGCAGCAGCTTTCAGGGCTGGCACCTTCCTTGTGGGAGAAGAGGCCGGACGTTTGCACTTTCGGAAAAATGCATCTGCCGAGAATGAGAACGTTGAGCTGCTCCATCCCTGGGAAAGCACAGATCCCCAGTGCTGTTGTGCCTGTGAATAGGCTGCAGTGGGTAGGTGAAGACCAGCAGCAGCTTTCAGGGCTGGCACCTTCCTTGTGGGAGAAGAGGCCGGACGTTTGCACTTTCGGAAAAATGCATCTGCCGAGAATGAGAACGTTGAGATGCTCCATCTCTGGGAAAGCACAGATCCCCAGTGCTGTTGTGCCTGTGAATAGGCTGCAGTGGGTAGGTGAAGACCAGCAGCAGCTTTCAGGGCTGGCACCTTCCTTGTGGGAGAAGAGGCCGGACGTTTGCACTTTCAGAAATTGTTTCTGCCGGGCACAGGAACCGCGAGATGCTCCATCTCTGGGAAAGCACAGATCCCCAGTGCTGTTGTGCCTGTGAATAGGCTGCAGTGGGTAGGTGAAGACCAGCAGCAGCTTTCAGGGCTGGCACCTTCCTTGTGGGAGAAGAGGCCGGACGTTTGCACTTTCGGAAAAATGCATCTGCCGAGAATGAGAACGTTGAGATGCTCCATCTCTGGGAAAGCACAGATCCCCAGTGCTGTTGTGCCTGTGAATAGGCTGCAGTGGGTAGGTGAAGACCAGCAGCAGCTTTCAGGGCTGGCACCTTCCTTGTGGGAGAAGAGGCCGGACGTTTGCACTTTCAGAAATAGTTTCTGCCGGGCACAGGAACCGCGAGATGCTCCATCCCTGGGAAAGCACAGATCCCCAGTGCTGTTGTGCCTGTGAATAGGCTGCAGTGGGTAGGTGAAGACCAGCAGCAGCTTTCAGGGCTGGCACCTTCCTTGTGGGAGAAGAGGCCGGACGTTTGCACTTTCGGAAAAATGCATCTGCCGAGAATGAGAACGTTGAGATGCTCCATCTCTGGGAAAGCACAGATCCCCAGTGCTGTTGTGCCTGTGAATAGGCTGCAGTGGGTAGGTGAAGACCAGCAGCAGCTTTCAGGGCTGGCACCTTCCTTGTGGGAGAAGAGGCCGGACGTTTGCACTTTCAGAAATTGTTTCTGCCGGGCACAGGAACCGCGAGATGCTCCATCTCTGGGAAAGCACAGATCCCCAGTGCTGTTGTGCCTGTGAATAGGCTGCAGTGGGTAGGTGAAGACCAGCAGCAGCTTTCAGGGCTGGCACCTTCCTTGTGGGAGAAGAGGCCGGACGTTTGCACTTTCAGAAATTGTTTCTGCCGGGCACAGGAACCGCGAGATGCTCCATCCCTGGGAAAGCACAGATCCCCAGTGCTGTTGTGCCTGTGAATAGGCTGCAGTGGGTAGGTGAAGACCAGCAGCAGCTTTCAGGGCTGGCACCTTCCTTGTGGGAGAAGAGGCCGGACGTTTGCACTTTCGGAAAAATGCATCTGCCGAGAATGAGAACGTTGAGCTGCTCCATCCCTGGGAAAGCACAGATCCCCAGTGCTGTTGTGCCTGTGAATAGGCTGCAGTGGGTAGGTGAAGACCAGCAGCAGCTTTCAGGGCTGGCACCTTCCTTGTGGGAGAAGAGGCCGGACGTTTGCACTTTCGGAAAAATGCATCTGCCGAGAATGAGAACGTTGAGATGCTCCATCCC
The DNA here is from genome assembly GCA_028022735.1 of Gypaetus barbatus. Taxonomy (NCBI): domain Eukaryota; kingdom Metazoa; phylum Chordata; class Aves; order Accipitriformes; family Accipitridae; genus Gypaetus; species Gypaetus barbatus. The sequence goes on from CM051533.1 coordinate 19,822,477, forward strand.
TGGGAAAGCACAGATCCCCAGTGCTGTTGTGCCTGTGAATAGGCTGCAGTGGGTAGGTGAAGACCAGCAGCAGCTTTCAGGGCTGGCACCTTCCTTGTGGGAGAAGAGGCCGGACGTTTGCACTTTCGGAAAAATGCATCTGCCGAGAATGAGAACGTTGAGATGCTCCATCTCTGGGAAAGCACAGATCCCCAGTGCTGTTGTGCCTGTGAATAGGCTGCAGTGGGTAGGTGAAGACCAGCAGCAGCTTTCAGGGCTGGCACCTTCCTTGTGGGAGAAGAGGCCGGACGTTTGCACTTTCAGAAATTGTTTCTGCCGGGCACAGGAACCGCGAGATGCTCCATCTCTGGGAAAGCACAGATCCCCAGTGCTGTTGTGCCTGTGAATAGGCTGCAGTGGGTAGGTGAAGACCAGCAGCAGCTTTCAGGGCTGGCACCTTCCTTGTGGGAGAAGAGGCCGGACGTTTGCACTTTCAGAAATTGTTTCTGCCGGGCACAGGATCCGCGAGATGCTCCATCCCTGGGAAAGCACAGATCCCCAGTGCTGTTGTGCCTGTGAATAGGCTGCAGTGGGTAGGTGAAGACCAGCAGCAGCTTTCAGGGCTGGCACCTTCCTTGTGGGAGAAGAGGCCGGACGTTTGCACTTTCGGAAAAATGCATCTGCCGAGAATGAGAACGTTGAGATGCTCCATCCCTGGGAAAGCACAGATCCCCAGTGCTGTTGTGCCTGTGAATAGGCTGCAGTGGGTAGGTGAAGACCAGCAGCAGCTTTCAGGGCTGGCACCTTCCTTGTGGGAGAAGAGGCCGGACGTTTGCACTTTCAGAAATTGTTTCTGCCGGGCACAGGAACCGCGAGATGCTCCATCTCTGGGAAAGCACAGATCCCCAGTGCTGTTGTGCCTGTGAATAGGCTGCAGTGGGTAGGTGAAGACCAGCAGCAGCTTTCAGGGCTGGCACCTTCCTTGTGGGAGAAGAGGCCGGACGTTTGCACTTTCGGAAAAATGCATCTGCCGAGAATGAGAACGTTGAGCTGCTCCATCCCTGGGAAAGCACAGATCCCCAGTGCTGTTGTGCCTGTGAATAGGCTGCAGTGGGTAGGTGAAGACCAGCAGCAGCTTTCAGGGCTGGCACCTTCCTTGTGGGAGAAGAGGCCGGACGTTTGCACTTTCGGAAAAATGCATCTGCCGAGAATGAGAACGTTGAGATGCTCCATCCCTGGGAAAGCACAGATCCCCAGTGCTGTTGTGCCTGTGAATAGGCTGCAGTGGGTAGGTGAAGACCAGCAGCAGCTTTCAGGGCTGGCACCTTCCTTGTGGGAGAAGAGGCCGGACGTTTGCACTTTCAGAAATTGTTTCTGCCGGGCACAGGAACCGCGAGATGCTCCATCTCTGGGAAAGCACAGATCCCCAGTGCTGTTGTGCCTGTGAATAGGCTGCAGTGGGTAGGTGAAGACCAGCAGCAGCTTTCAGGGCTGGCACCTTCCTTGTGGGAGAAGAGGCCGGACGTTTGCACTTTCGGAAAAATGCATCTGCCGAGAATGAGAACGTTGAGATGCTCCATCTCTGGGAAAGCACAGATCCCCAGTGCTGTTGTGCCTGTGAATAGGCTGCAGTGGGTAGGTGAAGACCAGCAGCAGCTTTCAGGGCTGGCACCTTCCTTGTGGGAGAAGAGGCCGGACGTTTGCACTTTCGGAAAAATGCATCTGCCGAGAATGAGAACGTTGAGATGCTCCATCCCTGGGAAAGCACAGATCCCCAGTGCTGTTGTGCCTGTGAATAGGCTGCAGTGGGTAGGTGAAGACCAGCAGCAGCTTTCAGGGCTGGCACCTTCCTTGTGGGAGAAGAGGCCGGACGTTTGCACTTTCGGAAAAATGCATCTGCCGAGAATGAGAACATTGAGCTGCTCCATCCCTGGGAAAGCACAGATCCCCAGTGCTGTTGTGCCTGTGAATAGGCTGCAGTGGGTAGGTGAAGACCAGCAGCAGCTTTCAGGGCTGGCACCTTCCTTGTGGGAGAAGAGGCTGGACGTTTGCACTTTCGGAAAAATGCATCTGCCGAGAATGAGAACGTTGAGCTGCTCCATCCCTGGGAAAGCACAGATCCCCAGTGCTGTTGTGCCTGTGAATAGGCTGCAGTGGGTAGGTGAAGACCAGCAGCAGCTTTCAGGGCTGGCACCTTCCTTGTGGGAGAAGAGGCCGGACGTTTGCACTTTCAGAAATTGTTTCTGCCGGGCACAGGAACCGCGAGATGCTCCATCTCTGGGAAAGCACAGATCCCCAGTGCTGTTGTGCCTGTGAATAGGCTGCAGTGGGTAGGTGAAGACCAGCAGCAGCTTTCAGGGCTGGCACCTTCCTTGTGGGAGAAGAGGCCGGACGTTTGCACTTTCAGAAATTGTTTCTGCCGGGCACAGGAACCGCGAGATGCTCCATCTCTGGGAAAGCACAGATCCCCAGTGCTGTTGTGCCTGTGAATAGGCTGCAGTGGGTAGGTGAAGACCAGCAGCAGCTTTCAGGGCTGGCACCTTCCTTGTGGGAGAAGAGGCCGGACGTTTGCACTTTCGGAAAAATGCATCTGCCGAGAATGAGAACGTTGAGATGCTCCATCCCTGGGAAAGCACAGATCCTCAGTGCTGTTGTGCCTGTGAATAGGCTGCAGTGGGTAGGTGAAGACCAGCAGCAGCTTTCAGGGCTGGCACCTTCCTTGTGGGAGAAGAGGCCGGACGTTTGCACTTTCGGAAAAATGCATCTGCCGAGAATGAGAACGTTGAGATGCTCCATCTCTGGGAAAGCACAGATCCCCAGTGCTGTTGTGCCTGTGAATAGGCTGCAGTGGGTAGGTGAAGACCAGCAGCAGCTTTCAGGGCTGGCACCTTCCTTGTGGGAGAAGAGGCCGGACGTTTGCACTTTCGGAAAAATGCATCTGCCGAGAATGAGAACGTTGAGATGCTCCATCTCTGGGAAAGCACAGATCCCCAGGGCTGTTGTGCCTGTGAATAGGCTGCAGTGGGTAGGTGAAGACCAGCAGCAGCTTTCAGGGCTGGCACCTTCCTTGTGGGAGAAGAGGCCGGACGTTTGCACTTTCAGAAATTGTTTCTGCCGGGCACAGGAACCGCGAGATGCTCCATCTCTGGGAAAGCACAGATCCCCAGTGCTGTTGTGCCTGTGAATAGGCTGCAGTGGGTAGGTGAAGACCAGCAGCAGCTTTCAGGGCTGGCACCTTCCTTGTGGGAGAAGAGGCCGGACGTTTGCACTTTCAGAAATTGTTTCTGCCGGGCACAGGAACCGCGAGATGCTCCATCCCTGGGAAAGCACAGATCCCCAGTGCTGTTGTGCCTGTGAATAGGCTGCAGTGGGTAGGTGAAGACCAGCAGCAGCTTTCAGGGCTGGCACCTTCCTTGTGGGAGAAGAGGCCGGACGTTTGCACTTTCGGAAAAATGCATCTGCCGGGCACAGGAACCGCGAGATGCTCCATCTCTGGGAAAGCACAGATCCCCAGTGCTGTTGTGCCTGTGAATAGGCTGCAGTGGGTAGGTGAAGACCAGCAGCAGCTTTCAGGGCTGGCACCTTCCTTGTGGGAGAAGAGGCCGGACGTTTGCACTTTCGGAAAAATGCATCTGCCGAGAATGAGAACGTTGAGCTGCTCCATCCCTGGGAAAGCACAGATCCCCAGTGCTGTTGTGCCTGTGAATAGGCTGCAGTGGGTAGGTGAAGACCAGCAGCAGCTTTCAGGGCTGGCACCTTCCTTGTGGGAGAAGAGGCCGGACGTTTGCACTTTCGGAAAAATGCATCTGCCGAGAATGAGAACGTTGAGATGCTCCATCCCTGGGAAAGCACAGATCCCCAGTGCTGTTGTGCCTGTGAATAGGCTGCAGTGGGTAGGTGAAGACCAGCAGCAGCTTTCAGGGCTGGCACCTTCCTTGTGGGAGAAGAGGCCGGACGTTTGCACTTTCGGAAAAATGCATCTGCCGAGAATGAGAACGTTGAGATGCTCCATCCCTGGGAAAGCACAGATCCCCAGTGCTGTTGTGCCTGTGAATAGGCTGCAGTGGGTAGGTGAAGACCAGCAGCAGCTTTCAGGGCTGGCACCTTCCTTGTGGGAGAAGAGGCCGGACGTTTGCACTTTCGGAAAAATGCATCTGCCGAGAATGAGAACGTTGAGATGCTCCATCTCTGGGAAAGCACAGATCCCCAGTGCTGTTGTGCCTGTGAATAGGCTGCAGTGGGTAGGTGAAGACCAGCAGCAGCTTTCAGGGCTGGCACCTTCCTTGTGGGAGAAGAGGCCGGACGTTTGCACTTTCGGAAAAATGCATCTGCCGAGAATGAGAACGTTGAGATGCTCCATCCCTGGGAAAGCACAGATCCCCAGTGCTGTTGTGCCTGTGAATAGGCTGCAGTGGGTAGGTGAAGACCAGCAGCAGCTTTCAGGGCTGGCACCTTCCTTGTGGGAGAAGAGGCCGGACGTTTGCACTTTCGGAAAAATGCATCTGCCGAGAATGAGAACATTGAGCTGCTCCATCCCTGGGAAAGCACAGATCCCCAGTGCTGTTGTGCCTGTGAATAGGCTGCAGTGGGTAGGTGAAGACCAGCAGCAGCTTTCAGGGCTGGCACCTTCCTTGTGGGAGAAGAGGCTGGACGTTTGCACTTTCGGAAAAATGCATCTGCCGAGAATGAGAACGTTGAGCTGCTCCATCCCTGGGAAAGCACAGATCCCCAGTGCTGTTGTGCCTGTGAATAGGCTGCAGTGGGTAGGTGAAGACCAGCAGCAGCTTTCAGGGCTGGCACCTTCCTTGTGGGAGAAGAGGCCGGACGTTTGCACTTTCGGAAAAATGCATCTGCCGAGAATGAGAACGTTGAGATGCTCCATCTCTGGGAAAGCACAGATCCCCAGTGCTGTTGTGCCTGTGAATAGGCTGCAGTGGGTAGGTGAAGACCAGCAGCAGCTTTCAGGGCTGGCACCTTCCTTGTGGGAGAAGAGGCCGGACGTTTGCACTTTCAGAAATTGTTTCTGCCGGGCACAGGAACCGCGAGATGCTCCATCTCTGGGAAAGCACAGATCCCCAGTGCTGTTGTGCCTGTGAATAGGCTGCAGTGGGTAGGTGAAGACCAGCAGCAGCTTTCAGGGCTGGCACCTTCCTTGTGGGAGAAGAGGCCGGACGTTTGCACTTTCAGAAATTGTTTCTGCCGGGCACAGGAACCGCGAGATGCTCCATCCCTGGGAAAGCACAGATCCCCAGTGCTGTTGTGCCTGTGAATAGGCTGCAGTGGGTAGGTGAAGACCAGCAGCAGCTTTCAGGGCTGGCACCTTCCTTGTGGGAGAAGAGGCCGGACGTTTGCACTTTCGGAAAAATGCATCTGCCGAGAATGAGAACGTTGAGATGCTCCATCCCTGGGAAAGCACAGATCCCCAGTGCTGTTGTGCCTGTGAATAGGCTGCAGTGGGTAGGTGAAGACCAGCAGCAGCTTTCAGGGCTGGCACCTTCCTTGTGGGAGAAGAGGCCGGACGTTTGCACTTTCGGAAAAATGCATCTGCCGAGAATGAGAACGTTGAGCTGCTCCATCTCTGGGAAAGCACAGATCCCCAGTGCTGTTGTGCCTGTGAATAGGCTGCAGTGGGTAGGTGAAGACCAGCAGCAGCTTTCAGGGCTGGCACCTTCCTTGTGGGAGAAGAGGCCGGACGTTTGCACTTTCAGAAATAGTTTCTGCCGGGCACAGGAACCGCGAGATGCTCCATCTCTGGGAAAGCACAGATCCCCAGTGCTGTTGTGCCTGTGAATAGGCTGCAGTGGGTAGGTGAAGACCAGCAGCAGCTTTCAGGGCTGGCACCTTCCTTGTGGGAGAAGAGGCCGGACGTTTGCACTTTCAGAAATTGTTTCTGCCGGGCACAGGAACCGCGAGATGCTCCATCCCTGGGAAAGCACAGATCCCCAGTGCTGTTGTGCCTGTGAATAGGCTGCAGTGGGTAGGTGAAGACCAGCAGCAGCTTTCAGGGCTGGCACCTTCCTTGTGGGAGAAGAGGCCGGACGTTTGCACTTTCGGAAAAATGCATCTGCCGAGAATGAGAACGTTGAGCTGCTCCATCCCTGGGAAAGCACAGATCCCCAGTGCTGTTGTGCCTGTGAATAGGCTGCAGTGGGTAGGTGAAGACCAGCAGCAGCTTTCAGGGCTGGCACCTTCCTTGTGGGAGAAGAGGCCGGACGTTTGCACTTTCGGAAAAATGCATCTGCCGAGAATGAGAACGTTGAGATGCTCCATCTCTGGGAAAGCACAGATCCCCAGTGCTGTTGTGCCTGTGAATAGGCTGCAGTGGGTAGGTGAAGACCAGCAGCAGCTTTCAGGGCTGGCACCTTCCTTGTGGGAGAAGAGGCCGGACGTTTGCACTTTCAGAAATTGTTTCTGCCGGGCACAGGAACCGCGAGATGCTCCATCTCTGGGAAAGCACAGATCCCCAGTGCTGTTGTGCCTGTGAATAGGCTGCAGTGGGTAGGTGAAGACCAGCAGCAGCTTTCAGGGCTGGCACCTTCCTTGTGGGAGAAGAGGCCGGACGTTTGCACTTTCAGAAATTGTTTCTGCCGGGCACAGGAACCGCGAGATGCTCCATCTCTGGGAAAGCACAGATCCCCAGTGCTGTTGTGCCTGTGAATAGGCTGCAGTGGGTAGGTGAAGACCAGCAGCAGCTTTCAGGGCTGGCACCTTCCTTGTGGGAGAAGAGGCCGGACGTTTGCACTTTCGGAAAAATGCATCTGCCGAGAATGAGAACGTTGAGCTGCTCCATCCCTGGGAAAGCACAGATCCCCAGTGCTGTTGTGCCTGTGAATAGGCTGCAGTGGGTAGGTGAAGACCAGCAGCAGCTTTCAGGGCTGGCACCTTCCTTGTGGGAGAAGAGGCCGGACGTTTGCACTTTCAGAAATTGTTTCTGCCGGGCACAGGAACCGCGAGATGCTCCATCCCTGGGAAAGCACAGATCCCCAGTGCTGTTGTGCCTGTGAATAGGCTGCAGTGGGTAGGTGAAGACCAGCAGCAGCTTTCAGGGCTGGCACCTTCCTTGTGGGAGAAGAGGCCGGACGTTTGCACTTTCGGAAAAATGCATCTGCCGAGAATGAGAACGTTGAGATGCTCCATCCCTGGGAAAGCACAGATCCCCAGTGCTGTTGTGCCTGTGAATAGGCTGCAGTGGGTAGGTGAAGACCAGCAGCAGCTTTCAGGGCTGGCACCTTCCTTGTGGGAGAAGAGGCTGGACGTTTGCACTTTCAGAAATTGTTTCTGCCGGGCACAGGAACCGCGAGATGCTCCATCCCTGGGAAAGCACAGATCCCCAGTGCTGTTGTGCCTGTGAATAGGCTGCAGTGGGTAGGTGAAGACCAGCAACAGCTTTCAGGGCTGGCACCTTCCTTGTGGGAGAAGAGGCCGGACGTTTGCACTTTCGGAAAAATGCATCTGCCGAGAATGAGAACGTTGAGATGCTCCATCCCTGGGAAAGCACAGATCCCCAGTGCTGTTGTGCCTGTGAATAGGCTGCAGTGGGTAGGTGAAGACCAGCAGCAGCTTTCAGGGCTGGCACCTTCCTTGTGGGAGAAGAGGCCGGACGTTTGCACTTTCGGAAAAATGCATCTGCCGAGAATGAGAACGTTGAGCTGCTCCATCCCTGGGAAAGCACAGATCCCCAGTGCTGTTGTGCCTGTGAATAGGCTGCAGTGGGTAGGTGAAGACCAGCAGCAGCTTTCAGGGCTGGCACCTTCCTTGTGGGAGAAGAGGCCGGACGTTTGCACTTTCGGAAAAATGCATCTGCCGAGAATGAGAACGTTGAGATGCTCCATCCCTGGGAAAGCACAGATCCCCAGTGCTGTTGTGCCTGTGAATAGGCTGCAGTGGGTAGGTGAAGACCAGCAGCAGCTTTCAGGGCTGGCACCTTCCTTGTGGGAGAAGAGGCCGGACGTTTGCACTTTCAGAAATTGTTTCTGCCGGGCACAGGAACCGCGAGATGCTCCATCCCTGGGAAAGCACAGATCCCCAGTGCTGTTGTGCCTGTGAATAGGCTGCAGTGGGTAGGTGAAGACCAGCAGCAGCTTTCAGGGCTGGCACCTTCCTTGTGGGAGAAGAGGCCGGACGTTTGCACTTTCGGAAAAATGCATCTGCCGAGAATGAGAACGTTGAGCTGCTCCATCCCTGGGAAAGCACAGATCCCCAGTGCTGTTGTGCCTGTGAATAGGCTGCAGTGGGTAGGTGAAGACCAGCAGCAGCTTTCAGGGCTGGCACCTTCCTTGTGGGAGAAGAGGCCGGACGTTTGCACTTTCGGAAAAATGCATCTGCCGGGCACAGGAACCGCGAGATGCTCCATCTCTGGGAAAGCACAGATCCCCAGTGCTGTTGTGCCTGTGAATAGGCTGCAGTGGGTAGGTGAAGACCAGCAGCAGCTTTCAGGGCTGGCACCTTCCTTGTGGGAGAAGAGGCCGGACGTTTGCACTTTCGGAAAAATGCATCTGCCGAGAATGAGAACGTTGAGATGCTCCATCTCTGGGAAAGCACAGATCCCCAGTGCTGTTGTGCCTGTGAATAGGCTGCAGTGGGTAGGTGAAGACCAGCAGCAGCTTTCAGGGCTGGCACCTTCCTTGTGGGAGAAGAGGCCGGACGTTTGCACTTTCAGAAATAGTTTCTGCCGGGCACAGGAACCGCGAGATGCTCCATCTCTGGGAAAGCACAGATCCCCAGTGCTGTTGTGCCTGTGAATAGGCTGCAGTGGGTAGGTGAAGACCAGCAGCAGCTTTCAGGGCTGGCACCTTCCTTGTGGGAGAAGAGGCCGGACGTTTGCACTTTCGGAAATTGTTTCTGCCGGGCACAGGAACCGCGAGATGCTCCATCCCTGGGAAAGCACAGATCCCCAGTGCTGTTGTGCCTGTGAATAGGCTGCAGTGGGCAGGTGAAGACCAGCAGCAGCTTTCAGGGCTGGCACCTTCCTTGTGGGAGAAGAGGCCGGACGTTTGCACTTTCGGAAAAATGCATCTGCCGAGAATGAGAACGTTGAGCTGCTCCATCTCTGGGAAAGCACAGATCCCCAGTGCTGTTGTGCCTGTGAATAGGCTGCAGTGGGTAGGTGAAGACCAGCAGCAGCTTTCAGGGCTGGCACCTTCCTTGTGGGAGAAGAGGCCGGACGTTTGCACTTTCGGAAAAATGCATCTGCCGAGAATGAGAACGTTGAGATGCTCCATCCCTGGGAAAGCACAGATCCCCAGTGCTGTTGTGCCTGTGAATAGGCTGCAGTGGGTAGGTGAAGACCAGCAGCAGCTTTCAGGGCTGGCACCTTCCTTGTGGGAGAAGAGGCCGGACGTTTGCACTTTCAGAAATTGTTTCTGCCGGGCACAGGAACCGCGAGATGCTCCATCTCTGGGAAAGCACAGATCCCCAGTGCTGTTGTGCCTGTGAATAGGCTGCAGTGGGTAGGTGAAGACCAGCAGCAGCTTTCAGGGCTGGCACCTTCCTTGTGGGAGAAGAGGCCGGACGTTTGCACTTTCGGAAAAATGCATCTGCCGAGAATGAGAACGTTGAGCTGCTCCATCCCTGGGAAAGCACAGATCCCCAGTGCTGTTGTGCCTGTGAATAGGCTGCAGTGGGTAGGTGAAGACCAGCAGCAGCTTTCAGGGCTGGCACCTTCCTTGTGGGAGAAGAGGCCGGACGTTTGCACTTTCGGAAAAATGCATCTGCCGAGAATGAGAACGTTGAGATGCTCCATCCCTGGGAAAGCACAGATCCCCAGTGCTGTTGTGCCTGTGAATAGGCTGCAGTGGGTAGGTGAAGACCAGCAGCAGCTTTCAGGGCTGGCACCTTCCTTGTGGGAGAAGAGGCCGGACGTTTGCACTTTCGGAAAAATGCATCTGCCGAGAATGAGAACGTTGAGCTGCTCCATCCCTGGGAAAGCACAGATCCCCAGTGCTGTTGTGCCTGTGAATAGGCTGCAGTGGGTAGGTGAAGACCAGCAGCAGCTTTCAGGGCTGGCACCTTCCTTGTGGGAGAAGAGGCCGGACGTTTGCACTTTCGGAAAAATGCATCTGCCGAGAATGAGAACGTTGAGATGCTCCATCTCTGGGAAAGCACAGATCCCCAGTGCTGTTGTGCCTGTGAATAGGCTGCAGTGGGTAGGTGAAGACCAGCAGCAGCTTTCAGGGCTGGCACCTTCCTTGTGGGAGAAGAGGCCGGACGTTTGCACTTTCAGAAATAGTTTCTGCCGGGCACAGGAACCGCGAGATGCTCCATCCCTGGGAAAGCACAGATCCCCAGTGCTGTTGTGCCTGTGAATAGGCTGCAGTGGGTAGGTGAAGACCAGCAGCAGCTTTCAGGGCTGGCACCTTCCTTGTGGGAGAAGAGGCCGGACGTTTGCACTTTCGGAAAAATGCATCTGCCGAGAATGAGAACGTTGAGCTGCTCCATCCCTGGGAAAGCACAGATCCCCAGTGCTGTTGTGCCTGTGAATAGGCTGCAGTGGGTAGGTGAAGACCAGCAGCAGCTTTCAGGGCTGGCACCTTCCTTGTGGGAGAAGAGGCCGGACGTTTGCACTTTCAGAAATAGTTTCTGCCGGGCACAGGAACCGCGAGATGCTCCATCTCTGGGAAAGCACAGATCCCCAGTGCTGTTGTGCCTGTGAATAGGCTGCAGTGGGTAGGTGAAGACCAGCAGCAGCTTTCAGGGCTGGCACCTTCCTTGTGGGAGAAGAGGCCGGACGTTTGCACTTTCGGAAATTGTTTCTGCCGGGCACAGGAACCGCGAGATGCTCCATCCCTGGGAAAGCACAGATCCCCAGTGCTGTTGTGCCTGTGAATAGGCTGCAGTGGGCAGGTGAAGACCAGCAGCAGCTTTCAGGGCTGGCACCTTCCTTGTGGGAGAAGAGGCCGGACGTTTGCACTTTCGGAAAAATGCATCTGCCGAGAATGAGAACGTTGAGCTGCTCCATCTCTGGGAAAGCACAGATCCCCAGTGCTGTTGTGCCTGTGAATAGGCTGCAGTGGGTAGGTGAAGACCAGCAGCAGCTTTCAGGGCTGGCACCTTCCTTGTGGGAGAAGAGGCCGGACGTTTGCACTTTCGGAAAAATGCATCTGCCGAGAATGAGAACGTTGAGATGCTCCATCTCTGGGAAAGCACAGATCCCCAGTGCTGTTGTGCCTGTGAATAGGCTGCAGTGGGTAGGTGAAGACCAGCAGCAGCTTTCAGGGCTGGCACCTTCCTTGTGGGAGAAGAGGCCGGACGTTTGCACTTTCGGAAAAATGCATCTGCCGAGAATGAGAACGTTGAGATGCTCCATCCCTGGGAAAGCACAGATCCCCAGTGCTGTTGTGCCTGTGAATAGGCTGCAGTGGGTAGGTGAAGACCAGCAGCAGCTTTCAGGGCTGGCACCTTCCTTGTGGGAGAAGAGGCCGGACGTTTGCACTTTCAGAAATTGTTTCTGCCGGGCACAGGAACCGCGAGATGCTCCATCTCTGGGAAAGCACAGATCCCCAGTGCTGTTGTGCCTGTGAATAGGCTGCAGTGGGTAGGTGAAGACCAGCAGCAGCTTTCAGGGCTGGCACCTTCCTTGTGGGAGAAGAGGCCGGACGTTTGCACTTTCGGAAAAATGCATCTGCCGAGAATGAGAACGTTGAGATGCTCCATCTCTGGGAAAGCACAGATCCCCAGTGCTGTTGTGCCTGTGAATAGGCTGCAGTGGGTAGGTGAAGACCAGCAGCAGCTTTCAGGGCTGGCACCTTCCTTGTGGGAGAAGAGGCCGGACGTTTGCACTTTCGGAAAAATGCATCTGCCGAGAATGAGAACGTTGAGATGCTCCATCCCTGGGAAAGCACAGATCCCCAGTGCTGTTGTGCCTGTGAATAGGCTGCAGTGGGTAGGTGAAGACCAGCAGCAGCTTTCAGGGCTGGCACCTTCCTTGTGGGAGAAGAGGCCGGACGTTTGCACTTTCGGAAAAATGCATCTGCCGAGAATGAGAACATTGAGCTGCTCCATCCCTGGGAAAGCACAGATCCCCAGTGCTGTTGTGCCTGTGAATAGGCTGCAGTGGGTAGGTGAAGACCAGCAGCAGCTTTCAGGGCTGGCACCTTCCTTGTGGGAGAAGAGGCTGGACGTTTGCACTTTCGGAAAAATGCATCTGCCGAGAATGAGAACGTTGAGCTGCTCCATCCCTGGGAAAGCACAGATCCCCAGTGCTGTTGTGCCTGTGAATAGGCTGCAGTGGGTAGGTGAAGACCAGCAGCAGCTTTCAGGGCTGGCACCTTCCTTGTGGGAGAAGAGGCCGGACGTTTGCACTTTCGGAAAAATGCATCTGCCGAGAATGAGAACGTTGAGATGCTCCATCTCTGGGAAAGCACAGATCCCCAGTGCTGTTGTGCCTGTGAATAGGCTGCAGTGGGTAGGTGAAGACCAGCAGCAGCTTTCAGGGCTGGCACCTTCCTTGTGGGAGAAGAGGCCGGACGTTTGCACTTTCAGAAATTGTTTCTGCCGGGCACAGGAACCGCGAGATGCTCCATCTCTGGGAAAGCACAGATCCCCAGTGCTGTTGTGCCTGTGAATAGGCTGCAGTGGGTAGGTGAAGACCAGCAGCAGCTTTCAGGGCTGGCACCTTCCTTGTGGGAGAAGAGGCCGGACGTTTGCACTTTCAGAAATTGTTTCTGCCGGGCACAGGAACCGCGAGATGCTCCATCCCTGGGAAAGCACAGATCCCCAGTGCTGTTGTGCCTGTGAATAGGCTGCAGTGGGTAGGTGAAGACCAGCAGCAGCTTTCAGGGCTGGCACCTTCCTTGTGGGAGAAGAGGCCGGACGTTTGCACTTTCGGAAAAATGCATCTGCCGAGAATGAGAACGTTGAGCTGCTCCATCCCTGGGAAAGCACAGATCCCCAGTGCTGTTGTGCCTGTGAATAGGCTGCAGTGGGTAGGTGAAGACCAGCAGCAGCTTTCAGGGCTGGCACCTTCCTTGTGGGAGAAGAGGCCGGACGTTTGCACTTTCGGAAAAATGCATCTGCCGAGAATGAGAACGTTGAGATGCTCCATCTCTGGGAAAGCACAGATCCCCAGTGCTGTTGTGCCTGTGAATAGGCTGCAGTGGGTAGGTGAAGACCAGCAGCAGCTTTCAGGGCTGGCACCTTCCTTGTGGGAGAAGAGGCCGGACGTTTGCACTTTCAGAAATTGTTTCTGCCGGGCACAGGAACCGCGAGATGCTCCATCTCTGGGAAAGCACAGATCCCCAGTGCTGTTGTGCCTGTGAATAGGCTGCAGTGGGTAGGTGAAGACCAGCAGCAGCTTTCAGGGCTGGCACCTTCCTTGTGGGAGAAGAGGCCGGACGTTTGCACTTTCGGAAAAATGCATCTGCCGAGAATGAGAACGTTGAGATGCTCCATCTCTGGGAAAGCACAGATCCCCAGTGCTGTTGTGCCTGTGAATAGGCTGCAGTGGGTAGGTGAAGACCAGCAGCAGCTTTCAGGGCTGGCACCTTCCTTGTGGGAGAAGAGGCCGGACGTTTGCACTTTCAGAAATAGTTTCTGCCGGGCACAGGAACCGCGAGATGCTCCATCCCTGGGAAAGCACAGATCCCCAGTGCTGTTGTGCCTGTGAATAGGCTGCAGTGGGTAGGTGAAGACCAGCAGCAGCTTTCAGGGCTGGCACCTTCCTTGTGGGAGAAGAGGCCGGACGTTTGCACTTTCAGAAATTGTTTCTGCCGGGCACAGGAACCGCGAGATGCTCCATCTCTGGGAAAGCACAGATCCCCAGTGCTGTTGTGCCTGTGAATAGGCTGCAGTGGGTAGGTGAAGACCAGCAGCAGCTTTCAGGGCTGGCACCTTCCTTGTGGGAGAAGAGGCCGGACGTTTGCACTTTCGGAAAAATGCATCTGCCGAGAATGAGAACGTTGAGATGCTCCATCTCTGGGAAAGCACAGATCCCCAGTGCTGTTGTGCCTGTGAATAGGCTGCAGTGGGTAGGTGAAGACCAGCAGCAGCTTTCAGGGCTGGCACCTTCCTTGTGGGAGAAGAGGCCGGACGTTTGCACTTTCGGAAAAATGCATCTGCCGAGAATGAGAACGTTGAGATGCTCCATCCCTGGGAAAGCACAGATCCCCAGTGCTGTTGTGCCTGTGAATAGGCTGCAGTGGGTAGGTGAAGACCAGCAGCAGCTTTCAGGGCTGGCACCTTCCTTGTGGGAGAAGAGGCCGGACGTTTGCACTTTCAGAAATTGTTTCTGCCGGGCACAGGAACCGCGAGATGCTCCATCTCTGGGAAAGCACAGATCCCCAGTGCTGTTGTGCCTGTGAATAGGCTGCAGTGGGTAGGTGAAGACCAGCAGCAGCTTTCAGGGCTGGCACCTTCCTTGTGGGAGAAGAGGCCGGACGTTTGCACTTTCGGAAAAATGCATCTGCCGAGAATGAGAACGTTGAGATGCTCCATCCCTGGGAAAGCACAGATCCCCAGTGCTGTTGTGCCTGTGAATAGGCTGCAGTGGGTAGGTGAAGACCAGCAGCAGCTTTCAGGGCTGGCACCTTCCTTGTGGGAGAAGAGGCCGGACGTTTGCACTTTCGGAAAAATGCATCTGCCGAGAATGAGAACGTTGAGCTGCTCCATCCCTGGGAAAGCACAGATCCCCAGTGCTGTTGTGCCTGTGAATAGGCTGCAGTGGGTAGGTGAAGACCAGCAGCAGCTTTCAGGGCTGGCACCTTCCTTGTGGGAGAAGAGGCCGGACGTTTGCACTTTCAGAAATTGTTTCTGCCGGGCACAGGAACCGCGAGATGCTCCATCCCTGGGAAAGCACAGATCCCCAGTGCTGTTGTGCCTGTGAATAGGCTGCAGTGGGTAGGTGAAGACCAGCAACAGCTTTCAGGGCTGGCACCTTCCTTGTGGGAGAAGAGGCCGGACGTTTGCACTTTCGGAAAAATGCATCTGCCGAGAATGAGAACGTTGAGCTGCTCCATCCCTGGGAAAGCACAGATCCCCAGTGCTGTTGTGCCTGTGAATAGGCTGCAGTGGGTAGGTGAAGACCAGCAGCAGCTTTCAGGGCTGGCACCTTCCTTGTGGGAGAAGAGGCCGGACGTTTGCACTTTCGGAAAAATGCATCTGCCGAGAATGAGAACGTTGAGCTGCTCCATCCCTGGGAAAGCACAGATCCCCAGTGCTGTTGTGCCTGTGAATAGGCTGCAGTGGGTAGGTGAAGACCAGCAGCAGCTTTCAGGGCTGGCACCTTCCTTGTGGGAGAAGAGGCCGGACGTTTGCACTTTCGGAAAAATGCATCTGCCGAGAATGAGAACGTTGAGATGCTCCATTCCTGGGAAAGCACAGATCCCCAGTGCTGTTGTGCCTGTGAATAGGCTGCAGTGGGTAGGTGAAGACCAGCAGCAGCTTTCAGGGCTGGCACCTTCCTTGTGGGAGAAGAGGCCGGACATTTGCACTTTCAGAAATTGTTTCTGCCGAGAATGAGAACGTTGAGCTGCTCCATCCCTGGGAAAGCACAGATCCCCAGTGCTGTTGTGCCTGTGAATAGGCTGCAGTGGGTAGGTGAAGACCAGCAGCAGCTTTCAGGGCTGGCACCTTCCTTGTGGGAGAAGAGGCTGGACGTTTGCACTTTCAGAAATTGTTTCTGCCGGGCACAGGAACCGCGAGATGCTCCATCCCTGGGAAAGCACAGATCCCCAGTGCTGTTGTGCCTGTGAATAGGCTGCAGTGGGTAGGTGAAGACCAGCAGCAGCTTTCAGGGCTGGCACCTTCCTTGTGGGAGAAGAGGCCGGACGTTTGCACTTTCGGAAAAATGCATCTGCCGAGAATGAGAACGTTGAGATGCTCCATCCCTGGGAAAGCACAGATCCCCAGTGCTGTTGTGCCTGTGAATAGGCTGCAGTGGGTAGGTGAAGACCAGCAGCAGCTTTCAGGGCTGGCACCTTCCTTGTGGGAGAAGAGGCTGGACGTTTGCACTTTCAGAAATTGTTTCTGCCGGGCACAGGAACCGCGAGATGCTCCATCCCTGGGAAAGCACAGATCCCCAGTGCTGTTGTGCCTGTGAATAGGCTGCAGTGGGTAGGTGAAGACCAGCAGCAGCTTTCAGGGCTGGCACCTTCCTTGTGGGAGAAGAGGCCGGACGTTTGCACTTTCGGAAAAATGCATCTGCCGAGAATGAGAACGTTGAGCTGCTCCATCCCTGGGAAAGCACAGATCCCCAGTGCTGTTGTGCCTGTGAATAGGCTGCAGTGGGTAGGTGAAGACCAGCAGCAGCTTTCAGGGCTGGCACCTTCCTTGTGGGAGAAGAGGCCGGACGTTTGCACTTTCGGAAAAATGCATCTGCCGAGAATGAGAACGTTGAGCTGCTCCATCCCTGGGAAAGCACAGATCCCCAGTGCTGTTGTGCCTGTGAATAGGCTGCAGTGGGTAGGTGAAGACCAGCAGCAGCTTTCAGGGCTGGCACCTTCCTTGTGGGAGAAGAGGCCGGACGTTTGCACTTTCGGAAAAATGCATCTGCCGAGAATGAGAACGTTGAGATGCTCCATTCCTGGGAAAGCACAGATCCCCAGTGCTGTTGTGCCTGTGAATAGGCTGCAGTGGGTAGGTGAAGACCAGCAGCAGCTTTCAGGGCTGGCACCTTCCTTGTGGGAGAAGAGGCCGGACGTTTGCACTTTCGGAAAAATGCATCTGCCGAGAATGAGAACGTTGAGCTGCTCCATCCCTGGGAAAGCACAGATCCCCAGTGCTGTTGTGCCTGTGAATAGGCTGCAGTGGGTAGGTGAAGACCAGCAGCAGCTTTCAGGGCTGGCACCTTCCTTGTGGGAGAAGAGGCCGGACGTTTGCACTTTCAGAAATAGTTTCTGCCGGGCACAGGAACCGCGAGATGCTCCATCTCTGGGAAAGCACAGATCCCCAGTGCTGTTGTGCCTGTGAATAGGCTGCAGTGGGTAGGTGAAGACCAGCAGCAGCTTTCAGGGCTGGCACCTTCCTTGTGGGAGAAGAGGCCGGACGTTTGCACTTTCGGAAATTGTTTCTGCCGGGCACAGGAACCGCGAGATGCTCCATCCCTGGGAAAGCACAGATCCCCAGTGCTGTTGTGCCTGTGAATAGGCTGCAGTGGGCAGGTGAAGACCAGCAGCAGCTTTCAGGGCTGGCACCTTCCTTGTGGGAGAAGAGGCCGGACGTTTGCACTTTCGGAAAAATGCATCTGCCGAGAATGAGAACGTTGAGCTGCTCCATCTCTGGGAAAGCACAGATCCCCAGTGCTGTTGTGCCTGTGAATAGGCTGCAGTGGGTAGGTGAAGACCAGCAGCAGCTTTCAGGGCTGGCACCTTCCTTGTGGGAGAAGAGGCCGGACGTTTGCACTTTCGGAAAAATGCATCTGCCGAGAATGAGAACGTTGAGATGCTCCATCTCTGGGAAAGCACAGATCCCCAGTGCTGTTGTGCCTGTGAATAGGCTGCAGTGGGTAGGTGAAGACCAGCAGCAGCTTTCAGGGCTGGCACCTTCCTTGTGGGAGAAGAGGCCGGACGTTTGCACTTTCGGAAAAATGCATCTGCCGAGAATGAGAACGTTGAGATGCTCCATCCCTGGGAAAGCACAGATCCCCAGTGCTGTTGTGCCTGTGAATAGGCTGCAGTGGGTAGGTGAAGACCAGCAGCAGCTTTCAGGGCTGGCACCTTCCTTGTGGGAGAAGAGGCCGGACGTTTGCACTTTCAGAAATTGTTTCTGCCGGGCACAGGAACCGCGAGATGCTCCATCTCTGGGAAAGCACAGATCCCCAGTGCTGTTGTGCCTGTGAATAGGCTGCAGTGGGTAGGTGAAGACCAGCAGCAGCTTTCAGGGCTGGCACCTTCCTTGTGGGAGAAGAGGCCGGACGTTTGCACTTTCGGAAAAATGCATCTGCCGAGAATGAGAACGTTGAGATGCTCCATCTCTGGGAAAGCACAGATCCCCAGTGCTGTTGTGCCTGTGAATAGGCTGCAGTGGGTAGGTGAAGACCAGCAGCAGCTTTCAGGGCTGGCACCTTCCTTGTGGGAGAAGAGGCCGGACGTTTGCACTTTCGGAAAAATGCATCTGCCGAGAATGAGAACGTTGAGATGCTCCATCCCTGGGAAAGCACAGATCCCCAGTGCTGTTGTGCCTGTGAATAGGCTGCAGTGGGTAGGTGAAGACCAGCAGCAGCTTTCAGGGCTGGCACCTTCCTTGTGGGAGAAGAGGCCGGACGTTTGCACTTTCGGAAAAATGCATCTGCCGAGAATGAGAACATTGAGCTGCTCCATCCCTGGGAAAGCACAGATCCCCAGTGCTGTTGTGCCTGTGAATAGGCTGCAGTGGGTAGGTGAAGACCAGCAGCAGCTTTCAGGGCTGGCACCTTCCTTGTGGGAGAAGAGGCTGGACGTTTGCACTTTCGGAAAAATGCATCTGCCGAGAATGAGAACGTTGAGCTGCTCCATCCCTGGGAAAGCACAGATCCCCAGTGCTGTTGTGCCTGTGAATAGGCTGCAGTGGGTAGGTGAAGACCAGCAGCAGCTTTCAGGGCTGGCACCTTCCTTGTGGGAGAAGAGGCCGGACGTTTGCACTTTCGGAAAAATGCATCTGCCGAGAATGAGAACGTTGAGATGCTCCATCTCTGGGAAAGCACAGATCCCCAGTGCTGTTGTGCCTGTGAATAGGCTGCAGTGGGTAGGTGAAGACCAGCAGCAGCTTTCAGGGCTGGCACCTTCCTTGTGGGAGAAGAGGCCGGACGTTTGCACTTTCAGAAATTGTTTCTGCCGGGCACAGGAACCGCGAGATGCTCCATCTCTGGGAAAGCACAGATCCCCAGTGCTGTTGTGCCTGTGAATAGGCTGCAGTGGGTAGGTGAAGACCAGCAGCAGCTTTCAGGGCTGGCACCTTCCTTGTGGGAGAAGAGGCCGGACGTTTGCACTTTCAGAAATTGTTTCTGCCGGGCACAGGAACCGCGAGATGCTCCATCCCTGGGAAAGCACAGATCCCCAGTGCTGTTGTGCCTGTGAATAGGCTGCAGTGGGTAGGTGAAGACCAGCAGCAGCTTTCAGGGCTGGCACCTTCCTTGTGGGAGAAGAGGCCGGACGTTTGCACTTTCGGAAAAATGCATCTGCCGAGAATGAGAACGTTGAGCTGCTCCATCCCTGGGAAAGCACAGATCCCCAGTGCTGTTGTGCCTGTGAATAGGCTGCAGTGGGTAGGTGAAGACCAGCAGCAGCTTTCAGGGCTGGCACCTTCCTTGTGGGAGAAGAGGCCGGACGTTTGCACTTTCGGAAAAATGCATCTGCCGAGAATGAGAACGTTGAGATGCTCCATCTCTGGGAAAGCACAGATCCCCAGTGCTGTTGTGCCTGTGAATAGGCTGCAGTGGGTAGGTGAAGACCAGCAGCAGCTTTCAGGGCTGGCACCTTCCTTGTGGGAGAAGAGGCCGGACGTTTGCACTTTCAGAAATTGTTTCTGCCGGGCACAGGAACCGCGAGATGCTCCATCTCTGGGAAAGCACAGATCCCCAGTGCTGTTGTGCCTGTGAATAGGCTGCAGTGGGTAGGTGAAGACCAGCAGCAGCTTTCAGGGCTGGCACCTTCCTTGTGGGAGAAGAGGCCGGACGTTTGCACTTTCGGAAAAATGCATCTGCCGAGAATGAGAACGTTGAGATGCTCCATCTCTGGGAAAGCACAGATCCCCAGTGCTGTTGTGCCTGTGAATAGGCTGCAGTGGGTAGGTGAAGACCAGCAGCAGCTTTCAGGGCTGGCACCTTCCTTGTGGGAGAAGAGGCCGGACGTTTGCACTTTCAGAAATAGTTTCTGCCGGGCACAGGAACCGCGAGATGCTCCATCCCTGGGAAAGCACAGATCCCCAGTGCTGTTGTGCCTGTGAATAGGCTGCAGTGGGTAGGTGAAGACCAGCAGCAGCTTTCAGGGCTGGCACCTTCCTTGTGGGAGAAGAGGCCGGACGTTTGCACTTTCAGAAATTGTTTCTGCCGGGCACAGGAACCGCGAGATGCTCCATCTCTGGGAAAGCACAGATCCCCAGTGCTGTTGTGCCTGTGAATAGGCTGCAGTGGGTAGGTGAAGACCAGCAGCAGCTTTCAGGGCTGGCACCTTCCTTGTGGGAGAAGAGGCCGGACGTTTGCACTTTCGGAAAAATGCATCTGCCGAGAATGAGAACGTTGAGATGCTCCATCTCTGGGAAAGCACAGATCCCCAGTGCTGTTGTGCCTGTGAATAGGCTGCAGTGGGTAGGTGAAGACCAGCAGCAGCTTTCAGGGCTGGCACCTTCCTTGTGGGAGAAGAGGCCGGACGTTTGCACTTTCGGAAAAATGCATCTGCCGAGAATGAGAACGTTGAGATGCTCCATCCCTGGGAAAGCACAGATCCCCAGTGCTGTTGTGCCTGTGAATAGGCTGCAGTGGGTAGGTGAAGACCAGCAGCAGCTTTCAGGGCTGGCACCTTCCTTGTGGGAGAAGAGGCCGGACGTTTGCACTTTCAGAAATTGTTTCTGCCGGGCACAGGAACCGCGAGATGCTCCATCTCTGGGAAAGCACAGATCCCCAGTGCTGTTGTGCCTGTGAATAGGCTGCAGTGGGTAGGTGAAGACCAGCAGCAGCTTTCAGGGCTGGCACCTTCCTTGTGGGAGAAGAGGCCGGACGTTTGCACTTTCGGAAAAATGCATCTGCCGAGAATGAGAACGTTGAGATGCTCCATCCCTGGGAAAGCACAGATCCCCAGTGCTGTTGTGCCTGTGAATAGGCTGCAGTGGGTAGGTGAAGACCAGCAGCAGCTTTCAGGGCTGGCACCTTCCTTGTGGGAGAAGAGGCCGGACGTTTGCACTTTCGGAAAAATGCATCTGCCGAGAATGAGAACGTTGAGCTGCTCCATCCCTGGGAAAGCACAGATCCCCAGTGCTGTTGTGCCTGTGAATAGGCTGCAGTGGGTAGGTGAAGACCAGCAGCAGCTTTCAGGGCTGGCACCTTCCTTGTGGGAGAAGAGGCCGGACGTTTGCACTTTCAGAAATTGTTTCTGCCGGGCACAGGAACCGCGAGATGCTCCATCCCTGGGAAAGCACAGATCCCCAGTGCTGTTGTGCCTGTGAATAGGCTGCAGTGGGTAGGTGAAGACCAGCAACAGCTTTCAGGGCTGGCACCTTCCTTGTGGGAGAAGAGGCCGGACGTTTGCACTTTCGGAAAAATGCATCTGCCGAGAATGAGAACGTTGAGCTGCTCCATCCCTGGGAAAGCACAGATCCCCAGTGCTGTTGTGCCTGTGAATAGGCTGCAGTGGGTAGGTGAAGACCAGCAGCAGCTTTCAGGGCTGGCACCTTCCTTGTGGGAGAAGAGGCCGGACGTTTGCACTTTCGGAAAAATGCATCTGCCGAGAATGAGAACGTTGAGCTGCTCCATCCCTGGGAAAGCACAGATCCCCAGTGCTGTTGTGCCTGTGAATAGGCTGCAGTGGGTAGGTGAAGACCAGCAGCAGCTTTCAGGGCTGGCACCTTCCTTGTGGGAGAAGAGGCCGGACGTTTGCACTTTCGGAAAAATGCATCTGCCGAGAATGAGAACGTTGAGATGCTCCATTCCTGGGAAAGCACAGATCCCCAGTGCTGTTGTGCCTGTGAATAGGCTGCAGTGGGTAGGTGAAGACCAGCAGCAGCTTTCAGGGCTGGCACCTTCCTTGTGGGAGAAGAGGCCGGACATTTGCACTTTCAGAAATTGTTTCTGCCGAGAATGAGAACGTTGAGCTGCTCCATCCCTGGGAAAGCACAGATCCCCAGTGCTGTTGTGCCTGTGAATAGGCTGCAGTGGGTAGGTGAAGACCAGCAGCAGCTTTCAGGGCTGGCACCTTCCTTGTGGGAGAAGAGGCTGGACGTTTGCACTTTCAGAAATTGTTTCTGCCGGGCACAGGAACCGCGAGATGCTCCATCCCTGGGAAAGCACAGATCCCCAGTGCTGTTGTGCCTGTGAATAGGCTGCAGTGGGTAGGTGAAGACCAGCAGCAGCTTTCAGGGCTGGCACCTTCCTTGTGGGAGAAGAGGCCGGACGTTTGCACTTTCGGAAAAATGCATCTGCCGAGAATGAGAACGTTGAGATGCTCCATCCCTGGGAAAGCACAGATCCCCAGTGCTGTTGTGCCTGTGAATAGGCTGCAGTGGGTAGGTGAAGACCAGCAGCAGCTTTCAGGGCTGGCACCTTCCTTGTGGGAGAAGAGGCTGGACGTTTGCACTTTCAGAAATTGTTTCTGCCGGGCACAGGAACCGCGAGATGCTCCATCCCTGGGAAAGCACAGATCCCCAGTGCTGTTGTGCCTGTGAATAGGCTGCAGTGGGTAGGTGAAGACCAGCAGCAGCTTTCAGGGCTGGCACCTTCCTTGTGGGAGAAGAGGCCGGACGTTTGCACTTTCGGAAAAATGCATCTGCCGAGAATGAGAACGTTGAGCTGCTCCATCCCTGGGAAAGCACAGATCCCCAGTGCTGTTGTGCCTGTGAATAGGCTGCAGTGGGTAGGTGAAGACCAGCAGCAGCTTTCAGGGCTGGCACCTTCCTTGTGGGAGAAGAGGCCGGACGTTTGCACTTTCGGAAAAATGCATCTGCCGAGAATGAGAACGTTGAGCTGCTCCATCCCTGGGAAAGCACAGATCCCCAGTGCTGTTGTGCCTGTGAATAGGCTGCAGTGGGTAGGTGAAGACCAGCAGCAGCTTTCAGGGCTGGCACCTTCCTTGTGGGAGAAGAGGCCGGACGTTTGCACTTTCGGAAAAATGCATCTGCCGAGAATGAGAACGTTGAGATGCTCCATTCCTGGGAAAGCACAGATCCCCAGTGCTGTTGTGCCTGTGAATAGGCTGCAGTGGGTAGGTGAAGACCAGCAGCAGCTTTCAGGGCTGGCACCTTCCTTGTGGGAGAAGAGGCCGGACGTTTGCACTTTCGGAAAAATGCATCTGCCGAGAATGAGAACGTTGAGCTGCTCCATCCCTGGGAAAGCACAGATCCCCAGTGCTGTTGTGCCTGTGAATAGGCTGCAGTGGGTAGGTGAAGACCAGCAGCAGCTTTCAGGGCTGGCACCTTCCTTGTGGGAGAAGAGGCCGGACGTTTGCACTTTCGGAAAAATGCATCTGCCGAGAATGAGAACGTTGAGATGCTCCATTCCTGGGAAAGCACAGATCCCCAGTGCTGTTGTGCCTGTGAATAGGCTGCAGTGGGTAGGTGAAGACCAGCAGCAGCTTTCAGGGCTGGCACCTTCCTTGTGGGAGAAGAGGCCGGACATTTGCACTTTCAGAAATTGTTTCTGCCGGGCACAGGAACCGCGAGATGCTCCATCCCTGGGAAAGCACAGATCCCCAGTGCTGTTGTGCCTGTGAATAGGCTGCAGTGGGTAGGTGAAGACCAGCAGCAGCTTTCAGGGCTGGCACCTTCCTTGTGGGAGAAGAGGCCGGACGTTTGCACTTTCGGAAAAATGCATCTGCCGAGAATGAGAACGTTGAGCTGCTCCATCCCTGGGAAAGCACAGATCCCCAGTGCTGTTGTGCCTGTGAATAGGCTGCAGTGGGTAGGTGAAGACCAGCAGCAGCTTTCAGGGCTGGCACCTTCCTTGTGGGAGAAGAGGCCGGACGTTTGCACTTTCGGAAAAATGCATCTGCCGGGCACAGGAACCGCGAGATGCTCCATCTCTGGGAAAGCACAGATCCCCAGTGCTGTTGTGCCTGTGAATAGGCTGCAGTGGGTAGGTGAAGACCAGCAGCAGCTTTCAGGGCTGGCACCTTCCTTGTGGGAGAAGAGGCCGGACGTTTGCACTTTCGGAAAAATGCATCTGCCGAGAATGAGAACGTTGAGATGCTCCATCTCTGGGAAAGCACAGATCCCCAGTGCTGTTGTGCCTGTGAATAGGCTGCAGTGGGTAGGTGAAGACCAGCAGCAGCTTTCAGGGCTGGCACCTTCCTTGTGGGAGAAGAGGCCGGACGTTTGCACTTTCAGAAATAGTTTCTGCCGGGCACAGGAACCGCGAGATGCTCCATCTCTGGGAAAGCACAGATCCCCAGTGCTGTTGTGCCTGTGAATAGGCTGCAGTGGGTAGGTGAAGACCAGCAGCAGCTTTCAGGGCTGGCACCTTCCTTGTGGGAGAAGAGGCCGGACGTTTGCACTTTCGGAAATTGTTTCTGCCGGGCACAGGAACCGCGAGATGCTCCATCCCTGGGAAAGCACAGATCCCCAGTGCTGTTGTGCCTGTGAATAGGCTGCAGTGGGCAGGTGAAGACCAGCAGCAGCTTTCAGGGCTGGCACCTTCCTTGTGGGAGAAGAGGCCGGACGTTTGCACTTTCGGAAAAATGCATCTGCCGAGAATGAGAACGTTGAGCTGCTCCATCTCTGGGAAAGCACAGATCCCCAGTGCTGTTGTGCCTGTGAATAGGCTGCAGTGGGTAGGTGAAGACCAGCAGCAGCTTTCAGGGCTGGCACCTTCCTTGTGGGAGAAGAGGCCGGACGTTTGCACTTTCGGAAAAATGCATCTGCCGAGAATGAGAACGTTGAGATGCTCCATCTCTGGGAAAGCACAGATCCCCAGTGCTGTTGTGCCTGTGAATAGGCTGCAGTGGGTAGGTGAAGACCAGCAGCAGCTTTCAGGGCTGGCACCTTCCTTGTGGGAGAAGAGGCCGGACGTTTGCACTTTCGGAAAAATGCATCTGCCGAGAATGAGAACGTTGAGATGCTCCATCCCTGGGAAAGCACAGATCCCCAGTGCTGTTGTGCCTGTGAATAGGCTGCAGTGGGTAGGTGAAGACCAGCAGCAGCTTTCAGGGCTGGCACCTTCCTTGTGGGAGAAGAGGCCGGACGTTTGCACTTTCAGAAATTGTTTCTGCCGGGCACAGGAACCGCGAGATGCTCCATCTCTGGGAAAGCACAGATCCCCAGTGCTGTTGTGCCTGTGAATAGGCTGCAGTGGGTAGGTGAAGACCAGCAGCAGCTTTCAGGGCTGGCACCTTCCTTGTGGGAGAAGAGGCCGGACGTTTGCACTTTCGGAAAAATGCATCTGCCGAGAATGAGAACGTTGAGATGCTCCATCCCTGGGAAAGCACAGATCCCCAGTGCTGTTGTGCCTGTGAATAGGCTGCAGTGGGTAGGTGAAGACCAGCAGCAGCTTTCAGGGCTGGCACCTTCCTTGTGGGAGAAGAGGCCGGACGTTTGCACTTTCGGAAAAATGCATCTGCCGAGAATGAGAACGTTGAGCTGCTCCATCCCTGGGAAAGCACAGATCCCCAGTGCTGTTGTGCCTGTGAATAGGCTGCAGTGGGTAGGTGAAGACCAGCAGCAGCTTTCAGGGCTGGCACCTTCCTTGTGGGAGAAGAGGCTGGACGTTTGCACTTTCAGAAATTGTTTCTGCCGGGCACAGGAACCGCGAGATGCTCCATCCCTGGGAAAGCACAGATCCCCAGTGCTGTTGTGCCTGTGAATAGGCTGCAGTGGGTAGGTGAAGACCAGCAACAGCTTTCAGGGCTGGCACCTTCCTTGTGGGAGAAGAGGCCGGACGTTTGCACTTTCGGAAAAATGCATCTGCCGAGAATGAGAACGTTGAGCTGCTCCATCCCTGGGAAAGCACAGATCCCCAGTGCTGTTGTGCCTGTGAATAGGCTGCAGTGGGTAGGTGAAGACCAGCAGCAGCTTTCAGGGCTGGCACCTTCCTTGTGGGAGAAGAGGCCGGACGTTTGCACTTTCGGAAAAATGCATCTGCCGAGAATGAGAACGTTGAGCTGCTCCATCCCTGGGAAAGCACAGATCCCCAGTGCTGTTGTGCCTGTGAATAGGCTGCAGTGGGTAGGTGAAGACCAGCAGCAGCTTTCAGGGCTGGCACCTTCCTTGTGGGAGAAGAGGCCGGACGTTTGCACTTTCGGAAAAATGCATCTGCCGAGAATGAGAACGTTGAGATGCTCCATTCCTGGGAAAGCACAGATCCCCAGTGCTGTTGTGCCTGTGAATAGGCTGCAGTGGGTAGGTGAAGACCAGCAGCAGCTTTCAGGGCTGGCACCTTCCTTGTGGGAGAAGAGGCCGGACATTTGCACTTTCAGAAATTGTTTCTGCCGAGAATGAGAACGTTGAGCTGCTCCATCCCTGGGAAAGCACAGATCCCCAGTGCTGTTGTGCCTGTGAATAGGCTGCAGTGGGTAGGTGAAGACCAGCAGCAGCTTTCAGGGCTGGCACCTTCCTTGTGGGAGAAGAGGCTGGACGTTTGCACTTTCAGAAATTGTTTCTGCCGGGCACAGGAACCGCGAGATGCTCCATCCCTGGGAAAGCACAGATCCCCAGTGCTGTTGTGCCTGTGAATAGGCTGCAGTGGGTAGGTGAAGACCAGCAGCAGCTTTCAGGGCTGGCACCTTCCTTGTGGGAGAAGAGGCCGGACGTTTGCACTTTCGGAAAAATGCATCTGCCGAGAATGAGAACGTTGAGATGCTCCATCCCTGGGAAAGCACAGATCCCCAGTGCTGTTGTGCCTGTGAATAGGCTGCAGTGGGTAGGTGAAGACCAGCAGCAGCTTTCAGGGCTGGCACCTTCCTTGTGGGAGAAGAGGCTGGACGTTTGCACTTTCAGAAATTGTTTCTGCCGGGCACAGGAACCGCGAGATGCTCCATCCCTGGGAAAGCACAGATCCCCAGTGCTGTTGTGCCTGTGAATAGGCTGCAGTGGGTAGGTGAAGACCAGCAGCAGCTTTCAGGGCTGGCACCTTCCTTGTGGGAGAAGAGGCCGGACGTTTGCACTTTCGGAAAAATGCATCTGCCGAGAATGAGAACGTTGAGCTGCTCCATCCCTGGGAAAGCACAGATCCCCAGTGCTGTTGTGCCTGTGAATAGGCTGCAGTGGGTAGGTGAAGACCAGCAGCAGCTTTCAGGGCTGGCACCTTCCTTGTGGGAGAAGAGGCCGGACGTTTGCACTTTCGGAAAAATGCATCTGCCGAGAATGAGAACGTTGAGCTGCTCCATCCCTGGGAAAGCACAGATCCCCAGTGCTGTTGTGCCTGTGAATAGGCTGCAGTGGGTAGGTGAAGACCAGCAGCAGCTTTCAGGGCTGGCACCTTCCTTGTGGGAGAAGAGGCCGGACGTTTGCACTTTCGGAAAAATGCATCTGCCGAGAATGAGAACGTTGAGATGCTCCATTCCTGGGAAAGCACAGATCCCCAGTGCTGTTGTGCCTGTGAATAGGCTGCAGTGGGTAGGTGAAGACCAGCAGCAGCTTTCAGGGCTGGCACCTTCCTTGTGGGAGAAGAGGCCGGACGTTTGCACTTTCGGAAAAATGCATCTGCCGAGAATGAGAACGTTGAGCTGCTCCATCCCTGGGAAAGCACAGATCCCCAGTGCTGTTGTGCCTGTGAATAGGCTGCAGTGGGTAGGTGAAGACCAGCAGCAGCTTTCAGGGCTGGCACCTTCCTTGTGGGAGAAGAGGCCGGACGTTTGCACTTTCGGAAAAATGCATCTGCCGAGAATGAGAACGTTGAGATGCTCCATTCCTGGGAAAGCACAGATCCCCAGTGCTGTTGTGCCTGTGAATAGGCTGCAGTGGGTAGGTGAAGACCAGCAGCAGCTTTCAGGGCTGGCACCTTCCTTGTGGGAGAAGAGGCCGGACATTTGCACTTTCAGAAATTGTTTCTGCCGGGCACAGGAACCGCGAGATGCTCCATCCCTGGGAAAGCACAGATCCCCAGTGCTGTTGTGCCTGTGAATAGGCTGCAGTGGGTAGGTGAAGACCAGCAGCAGCTTTCAGGGCTGGCACCTTCCTTGTGGGAGAAGAGGCCGGACGTTTGCACTTTCGGAAAAATGCATCTGCCGAGAATGAGAACGTTGAGCTGCTCCATCCCTGGGAAAGCACAGATCCCCAGTGCTGTTGTGCCTGTGAATAGGCTGCAGTGGGTAGGTGAAGACCAGCAGCAGCTTTCAGGGCTGGCACCTTCCTTGTGGGAGAAGAGGCCGGACGTTTGCACTTTCGGAAAAATGCATCTGCCGGGCACAGGAACCGCGAGATGCTCCATCTCTGGGAAAGCACAGATCCCCAGTGCTGTTGTGCCTGTGAATAGGCTGCAGTGGGTAGGTGAAGACCAGCAGCAGCTTTCAGGGCTGGCACCTTCCTTGTGGGAGAAGAGGCCGGACGTTTGCACTTTCGGAAAAATGCATCTGCCGAGAATGAGAACGTTGAGATGCTCCATCTCTGGGAAAGCACAGATCCCCAGTGCTGTTGTGCCTGTGAATAGGCTGCAGTGGGTAGGTGAAGACCAGCAGCAGCTTTCAGGGCTGGCACCTTCCTTGTGGGAGAAGAGGCCGGACGTTTGCACTTTCAGAAATAGTTTCTGCCGGGCACAGGAACCGCGAGATGCTCCATCTCTGGGAAAGCACAGATCCCCAGTGCTGTTGTGCCTGTGAATAGGCTGCAGTGGGTAGGTGAAGACCAGCAGCAGCTTTCAGGGCTGGCACCTTCCTTGTGGGAGAAGAGGCCGGACGTTTGCACTTTCGGAAATTGTTTCTGCCGGGCACAGGAACCGCGAGATGCTCCATCCCTGGGAAAGCACAGATCCCCAGTGCTGTTGTGCCTGTGAATAGGCTGCAGTGGGCAGGTGAAGACCAGCAGCAGCTTTCAGGGCTGGCACCTTCCTTGTGGGAGAAGAGGCCGGACGTTTGCACTTTCGGAAAAATGCATCTGCCGAGAATGAGAACGTTGAGCTGCTCCATCTCTGGGAAAGCACAGATCCCCAGTGCTGTTGTGCCTGTGAATAGGCTGCAGTGGGTAGGTGAAGACCAGCAGCAGCTTTCAGGGCTGGCACCTTCCTTGTGGGAGAAGAGGCC
Organism: Gypaetus barbatus; assembly: GCA_028022735.1. Taxonomy (NCBI): domain Eukaryota; kingdom Metazoa; phylum Chordata; class Aves; order Accipitriformes; family Accipitridae; genus Gypaetus; species Gypaetus barbatus. The sequence continues at coordinate 19,851,240 of CM051533.1, forward strand.
GGACGTTTGCACTTTCGGAAAAATGCATCTGCCGAGAATGAGAACGTTGAGATGCTCCATCTCTGGGAAAGCACAGATCCCCAGTGCTGTTGTGCCTGTGAATAGGCTGCAGTGGGTAGGTGAAGACCAGCAGCAGCTTTCAGGGCTGGCACCTTCCTTGTGGGAGAAGAGGCCGGACGTTTGCACTTTCGGAAAAATGCATCTGCCGAGAATGAGAACGTTGAGATGCTCCATCCCTGGGAAAGCACAGATCCCCAGTGCTGTTGTGCCTGTGAATAGGCTGCAGTGGGTAGGTGAAGACCAGCAGCAGCTTTCAGGGCTGGCACCTTCCTTGTGGGAGAAGAGGCCGGACGTTTGCACTTTCAGAAATTGTTTCTGCCGGGCACAGGAACCGCGAGATGCTCCATCTCTGGGAAAGCACAGATCCCCAGTGCTGTTGTGCCTGTGAATAGGCTGCAGTGGGTAGGTGAAGACCAGCAGCAGCTTTCAGGGCTGGCACCTTCCTTGTGGGAGAAGAGGCCGGACGTTTGCACTTTCGGAAAAATGCATCTGCCGAGAATGAGAACGTTGAGCTGCTCCATCCCTGGGAAAGCACAGATCCCCAGTGCTGTTGTGCCTGTGAATAGGCTGCAGTGGGTAGGTGAAGACCAGCAGCAGCTTTCAGGGCTGGCACCTTCCTTGTGGGAGAAGAGGCCGGACGTTTGCACTTTCGGAAAAATGCATCTGCCGAGAATGAGAACGTTGAGATGCTCCATCCCTGGGAAAGCACAGATCCCCAGTGCTGTTGTGCCTGTGAATAGGCTGCAGTGGGTAGGTGAAGACCAGCAGCAGCTTTCAGGGCTGGCACCTTCCTTGTGGGAGAAGAGGCCGGACGTTTGCACTTTCGGAAAAATGCATCTGCCGAGAATGAGAACGTTGAGCTGCTCCATCCCTGGGAAAGCACAGATCCCCAGTGCTGTTGTGCCTGTGAATAGGCTGCAGTGGGTAGGTGAAGACCAGCAGCAGCTTTCAGGGCTGGCACCTTCCTTGTGGGAGAAGAGGCCGGACGTTTGCACTTTCGGAAAAATGCATCTGCCGAGAATGAGAACGTTGAGATGCTCCATCTCTGGGAAAGCACAGATCCCCAGTGCTGTTGTGCCTGTGAATAGGCTGCAGTGGGTAGGTGAAGACCAGCAGCAGCTTTCAGGGCTGGCACCTTCCTTGTGGGAGAAGAGGCCGGACGTTTGCACTTTCAGAAATTGTTTCTGCCGGGCACAGGAACCGCGAGATGCTCCATCTCTGGGAAAGCACAGATCCCCAGTGCTGTTGTGCCTGTGAATAGGCTGCAGTGGGTAGGTGAAGACCAGCAGCAGCTTTCAGGGCTGGCACCTTCCTTGTGGGAGAAGAGGCCGGACGTTTGCACTTTCGGAAAAATGCATCTGCCGAGAATGAGAACGTTGAGATGCTCCATCTCTGGGAAAGCACAGATCCCCAGTGCTGTTGTGCCTGTGAATAGGCTGCAGTGGGTAGGTGAAGACCAGCAGCAGCTTTCAGGGCTGGCACCTTCCTTGTGGGAGAAGAGGCCGGACGTTTGCACTTTCAGAAATAGTTTCTGCCGGGCACAGGAACCGCGAGATGCTCCATCCCTGGGAAAGCACAGATCCCCAGTGCTGTTGTGCCTGTGAATAGGCTGCAGTGGGTAGGTGAAGACCAGCAGCAGCTTTCAGGGCTGGCACCTTCCTTGTGGGAGAAGAGGCCGGACGTTTGCACTTTCGGAAATTGTTTCTGCCGGGCACAGGAACCGCGAGATGCTCCATCCCTGGGAAAGCACAGATCCCCAGTGCTGTTGTGCCTGTGAATAGGCTGCAGTGGGCAGGTGAAGACCAGCAGCAGCTTTCAGGGCTGGCACCTTCCTTGTGGGAGAAGAGGCCGGACGTTTGCACTTTCGGAAAAATGCATCTGCCGAGAATGAGAACGTTGAGCTGCTCCATCTCTGGGAAAGCACAGATCCCCAGTGCTGTTGTGCCTGTGAATAGGCTGCAGTGGGTAGGTGAAGACCAGCAGCAGCTTTCAGGGCTGGCACCTTCCTTGTGGGAGAAGAGGCCGGACGTTTGCACTTTCGGAAAAATGCATCTGCCGAGAATGAGAACGTTGAGATGCTCCATCTCTGGGAAAGCACAGATCCCCAGTGCTGTTGTGCCTGTGAATAGGCTGCAGTGGGTAGGTGAAGACCAGCAGCAGCTTTCAGGGCTGGCACCTTCCTTGTGGGAGAAGAGGCCGGACGTTTGCACTTTCAGAAATAGTTTCTGCCGGGCACAGGAACCGCGAGATGCTCCATCCCTGGGAAAGCACAGATCCCCAGTGCTGTTGTGCCTGTGAATAGGCTGCAGTGGGCAGGTGAAGACCAGCAGCAGCTTTCAGGGCTGGCACCTTCCTTGTGGGAGAAGAGGCCGGACGTTTGCACTTTCGGAAAAATGCATCTGCCGAGAATGAGAACGTTGAGCTGCTCCATCTCTGGGAAAGCACAGATCCCCAGTGCTGTTGTGCCTGTGAATAGGCTGCAGTGGGTAGGTGAAGACCAGCAGCAGCTTTCAGGGCTGGCACCTTCCTTGTGGGAGAAGAGGCCGGACGTTTGCACTTTCGGAAAAATGCATCTGCCGAGAATGAGAACGTTGAGATGCTCCATCTCTGGGAAAGCACAGATCCCCAGTGCTGTTGTGCCTGTGAATAGGCTGCAGTGGGTAGGTGAAGACCAGCAGCAGCTTTCAGGGCTGGCACCTTCCTTGTGGGAGAAGAGGCCGGACGTTTGCACTTTCGGAAAAATGCATCTGCCGAGAATGAGAACGTTGAGATGCTCCATCCCTGGGAAAGCACAGATCCCCAGTGCTGTTGTGCCTGTGAATAGGCTGCAGTGGGTAGGTGAAGACCAGCAGCAGCTTTCAGGGCTGGCACCTTCCTTGTGGGAGAAGAGGCCGGACGTTTGCACTTTCAGAAATTGTTTCTGCCGGGCACAGGAACCGCGAGATGCTCCATCTCTGGGAAAGCACAGATCCCCAGTGCTGTTGTGCCTGTGAATAGGCTGCAGTGGGTAGGTGAAGACCAGCAGCAGCTTTCAGGGCTGGCACCTTCCTTGTGGGAGAAGAGGCCGGACGTTTGCACTTTCAGAAATTGTTTCTGCCGGGCACAGGAACCGCGAGATGCTCCATCTCTGGGAAAGCACAGATCCCCAGTGCTGTTGTGCCTGTGAATATGCTGCAGTGGGTAGGTGAAGACCAGCAGCAGCTTTCAGGGCTGGCACCTTCCTTGTGGGAGAAGAGGCCGGACGTTTGCACTTTCAGAAATTGTTTCTGCCGGGCACAGGAACCGCGAGATGCTCCATCCCTGGGAAAGCACAGATCCCCAGTGCTGTTGTGCCTGTGAATAGGCTGCAGTGGGTAGGTGAAGACCAGCAGCAGCTTTCAGGGCTGGCACCTTCCTTGTGGGAGAAGAGGCCGGACGTTTGCACTTTCGGAAAAATGAATCTGCCGAGAATGAGAACGTTGAGCTGCTCCATCCCTGGGAAAGCACAGATCCCCAGTGCTGTTGTGCCTGTGAATAGGCTGCAGTGGGTAGGTGAAGACCAGCAGCAGCTTTCAGGGCTGGCACCTTCCTTGTGGGAGAAGAGGCCGGACGTTTGCACTTTCGGAAAAATGCATCTGCCGAGAATGAGAACGTTGAGATGCTCCATCTCTGGGAAAGCACAGATCCCCAGTGCTGTTGTGCCTGTGAATAGGCTGCAGTGGGTAGGTGAAGACCAGCAGCAGCTTTCAGGGCTGGCACCTTCCTTGTGGGAGAAGAGGCCGGACGTTTGCACTTTCGGAAAAATGCATCTGCCGAGAATGAGAACGTTGAGCTGCTCCATCCCTGGGAAAGCACAGATCCCCAGGGCTGTTGTGCCTGTGAATAGGCTGCAGTGGGTAGGTGAAGACCAGCAGCAGCTTTCAGGGCTGGCACCTTCCTTGTGGGAGAAGAGGCCGGACGTTTGCACTTTCAGAAATTGTTTCTGCCGGGCACAGGAACCGCGAGATGCTCCATCTCTGGGAAAGCACAGATCCCCAGTGCTGTTGTGCCTGTGAATAGGCTGCAGTGGGGAGGTGAAGACCAGCAGCAGCTTTCAGGGCTGGCACCTTCCTTGTGGGAGAAGAGGCCGGACGTTTGCACTTTCGGAAAAATGCATCTGCCGAGAATGAGAACGTTGAGATGCTCCATCCCTGGGAAAGCACAGATCCCCAGTGCTGTTGTGCCTGTGAATAGGCTGCAGTGGGTAGGTGAAGACCAGCAGCAGCTTTCAGGGCTGGCACCTTCCTTGTGGGAGAAGAGGCCGGACGTTTGCACTTTCGGAAAAATGCATCTGCCGAGAATGAGAACGTTGAGCTGCTCCATCCCTGGGAAAGCACAGATCCCCAGTGCTGTTGTGCCTGTGAATAGGCTGCAGTGGGTAGGTGAAGACCAGCAGCAGCTTTCAGGGCTGGCACCTTCCTTGTGGGAGAAGAGGCTGGACGTTTGCACTTTCAGAAATTGTTTCTGCCGGGCACAGGAACCGCGAGATGCTCCATCCCTGGGAAAGCACAGATCCCCAGTGCTGTTGTGCCTGTGAATAGGCTGCAGTGGGTAGGTGAAGACCAGCAGCAGCTTTCAGGGCTGGCACCTTCCTTGTGGGAGAAGAGGCCGGACGTTTGCACTTTCGGAAAAATGCATCTGCCGAGAATGAGAACGTTGAGATGCTCCATCCCTGGGAAAGCACAGATCCCCAGTGCTGTTGTGCCTGTGAATAGGCTGCAGTGGGTAGGTGAAGACCAGCAGCAGCTTTCAGGGCTGGCACCTTCCTTGTGGGAGAAGAGGCTGGACGTTTGCACTTTCAGAAATTGTTTCTGCCGGGCACAGGAACCGCGAGATGCTCCATCCCTGGGAAAGCACAGATCCCCAGTGCTGTTGTGCCTGTGAATAGGCTGCAGTGGGTAGGTGAAGACCAGCAGCAGCTTTCAGGGCTGGCACCTTCCTTGTGGGAGAAGAGGCCGGACGTTTGCACTTTCGGAAAAATGCATCTGCCGAGAATGAGAACGTTGAGATGCTCCATCCCTGGGAAAGCACAGATCCCCAGTGCTGTTGTGCCTGTGAATAGGCTGCAGTGGGTAGGTGAAGACCAGCAGCAGCTTTCAGGGCTGGCACCTTCCTTGTGGGAGAAGAGGCCGGACGTTTGCACTTTCAGAAATTGTTTCTGCTGGGCACAGGAACCGCGAGATGCTCCATCTCTGGGAAAGCACAGATCCCCAGTGCTGTTGTGCCTGTGAATAGGCTGCAGTGGGTAGGTGAAGACCAGCAGCAGCTTTCAGGGCTGGCACCTTCCTTGTGGGAGAAGAGGCCGGACGTTTGCACTTTCGGAAAAATGCATCTGCCGAGAATGAGAACGTTGAGCTGCTCCATCCCTGGGAAAGCACAGATCCCCAGTGCTGTTGTGCCTGTGAATAGGCTGCAGTGGGTAGGTGAAGACCAGCAGCAGCTTTCAGGGCTGGCACCTTCCTTGTGGGAGAAGAGGCTGGACGTTTGCACTTTCAGAAATTGTTTCTGCCGGGCACAGGAACCGCGAGATGCTCCATCCCTGGGAAAGCACAGATCCCCAGTGCTGTTGTGCCTGTGAATAGGCTGCAGTGGGTAGGTGAAGACCAGCAGCAGCTTTCAGGGCTGGCACCTTCCTTGTGGGAGAAGAGGCCGGACGTTTGCACTTTCGGAAAAATGCATCTGCCGAGAATGAGAACGTTGAGATGCTCCATCCCTGGGAAAGCACAGATCCCCAGTGCTGTTGTGCCTGTGAATAGGCTGCAGTGGGTAGGTGAAGACCAGCAGCAGCTTTCAGGGCTGGCACCTTCCTTGTGGGAGAAGAGGCCGGACGTTTGCACTTTCGGAAAAATGCATCTGCCGAGAATGAGAACGTTGAGATGCTCCATCCCTGGGAAAGCACAGATCCCCAGTGCTGTTGTGCCTGTGAATAGGCTGCAGTGGGTAGGTGAAGACCAGCAGCAGCTTTCAGGGCTGGCACCTTCCTTGTGGGAGAAGAGGCCGGACGTTTGCACTTTCGGAAAAATGCATCTGCCGAGAATGAGAACGTTGAGCTGCTCCATCCCTGGGAAAGCACAGATCCCCAGTGCTGTTGTGCCTGTGAATAGGCTGCAGTGGGTAGGTGAAGACCAGCAGCAGCTTTCAGGGCTGGCACCTTCCTTGTGGGAGAAGAGGCCGGACGTTTGCACTTTCGGAAAAATGCATCTGCCGAGAATGAGAACGTTGAGATGCTCCATCCCTGGGAAAGCACAGATCCCCAGTGCTGTTGTGCCTGTGAATAGGCTGCAGTGGGTAGGTGAAGACCAGCAGCAGCTTTCAGGGCTGGCACCTTCCTTGTGGGAGAAGAGGCCGGACGTTTGCACTTTCAGAAATTGTTTCTGCCGGGCACAGGAACCGCGAGATGCTCCATCCCTGGGAAAGCACAGATCCCCAGTGCTGTTGTGCCTGTGAATAGGCTGCAGTGGGTAGGTGAAGACCAGCAGCAGCTTTCAGGGCTGGCACCTTCCTTGTGGGAGAAGAGGCCGGACGTTTGCACTTTCTGAAAAATGCATCTGCCGAGAATGAGAACGTTGAGCTGCTCCATCCCTGGGAAAGCACAGATCCCCAGTGCTGTTGTGCCTGTGAATAGGCTGCAGTGGGTAGGTGAAGACCAGCAGCAGCTTTCAGGGCTGGCACCTTCCTTGTGGGAGAAGAGGCCGGACGTTTGCACTTTCGGAAAAATGCATCTGCCGAGAATGAGAACGTTGAGATGCTCCATCCCTGGGAAAGCACAGATCCCCAGTGCTGTTGTGCCTGTGAATAGGCTGCAGTGGGTAGGTGAAGACCAGCAGCAGCTTTCAGGGCTGGCACCTTCCTTGTGGGAGAAGAGGCTGGACGTTTGCACTTTCAGAAATTGTTTCTGCCGGGCACAGGAACCGCGAGATGCTCCATCCCTGGGAAAGCACAGATCCCCAGTGCTGTTGTGCCTGTGAATAGGCTGCAGTGGGTAGGTGAAGACCAGCAGCAGCTTTCAGGGCTGGCACCTTCCTTGTGGGAGAAGAGGCCGGACGTTTGCACTTTCGGAAAAATGCATCTGCCGAGAATGAGAACGTTGAGCTGCTCCATCCCTGGGAAAGCACAGATCCCCAGTGCTGTTGTGCCTGTGAATAGGCTGCAGTGGGTAGGTGAAGACCAGCAGCAGCTTTCAGGGCTGGCACCTTCCTTGTGGGAGAAGAGGCCGGACGTTTGCACTTTCGGAAAAATGCATCTGCCGAGAATGAGAACGTTGAGCTGCTCCATCCCTGGGAAAGCACAGATCCCCAGTGCTGTTGTGCCTGTGAATAGGCTGCAGTGGGTAGGTGAAGACCAGCAGCAGCTTTCAGGGCTGGCACCTTCCTTGTGGGAGAAGAGGCCGGACGTTTGCACTTTCGGAAAAATGCATCTGCCGAGAATGAGAACGTTGAGCTGCTCCATCCCTGGGAAAGCACAGATCCCCAGTGCTGTTGTGCCTGTGAATAGGCTGCAGTGGGTAGGTGAAGACCAGCAGCAGCTTTCAGGGCTGGCACCTTCCTTGTGGGAGAAGAGGCCGGACGTTTGCACTTTCAGAAATTGTTTCTGCCGGGCACAGGAACCGCGAGATGCTCCATCCCTGGGAAAGCACAGATCCCCAGTGCTGTTGTGCCTGTGAATAGGCTGCAGTGGGTAGGTGAAGACCAGCAGCAGCTTTCAGGGCTGGCACCTTCCTTGTGGGAGAAGAGGCCGGACGTTTGCACTTTCGGAAAAATGCATCTGCCGAGAATGAGAACGTTGAGATGCTCCATCCCTGGGAAAGCACAGATCCCCAGTGCTGTTGTGCCTGTGAATAGGCTGCAGTGGGTAGGTGAAGACCAGCAGCAGCTTTCAGGGCTGGCACCTTCCTTGTGGGAGAAGAGGCCGGACGTTTGCACTTTCGGAAAAATGCATCTGCCGAGAATGAGAACGTTGAGCTGCTCCATCCCTGGGAAAGCACAGATCCCCAGTGCTGTTGTGCCTGTGAATAGGCTGCAGTGGGTAGGTGAAGACCAGCAGCAGCTTTCAGGGCTGGCACTTTCCTTGTGGGAGAAGAGGCCGGACGTTTGCACTTTCGGAAAAATGCATCTGCCGAGAATGAGAACGTTGAGCTGCTCCATCCCTGGGAAAGCACAGATCCCCAGTGCTGTTGTGCCTGTGAATAGGCTGCAGTGGGTAGGTGAAGACCAGCAGCAGCTTTCAGGGCTGGCACCTTCCTTGTGGGAGAAGAGGCCGGACGTTTGCACTTTCGGAAAAATGCATCTGCCGAGAATGAGAACGTTGAGATGCTCCATCTCTGGGAAAGCACAGATCCCCAGTGCTGTTGTGCCTGTGAATAGGCTGCAGTGGGTAGGTGAAGACCAGCAGCAGCTTTCAGGGCTGGCACCTTCCTTGTGGGAGAAGAGGCCGGACGTTTGCACTTTCGGAAAAATGCATCTGCCGAGAATGAGAACGTTGAGATGCTCCATCCCTGGGAAAGCACAGATCCCCAGTGCTGTTGTGCCTGTGAATAGGCTGCAGTGGGTAGGTGAAGACCAGCAGCAGCTTTCAGGGCTGGCACCTTCCTTGTGGGAGAAGAGGCCGGACGTTTGCACTTTCAGAAATTGTTTCTGCCGGGCACAGGAACCGCGAGATGCTCCATCTCTGGGAAAGCACAGATCCCCAGTGCTGTTGTGCCTGTGAATAGGCTGCAGTGGGTAGGTGAAGACCAGCAGCAGCTTTCAGGGCTGGCACCTTCCTTGTGGGAGAAGAGGCCGGACGTTTGCACTTTCGGAAAAATGCATCTGCCGAGAATGAGAACGTTGAGCTGCTCCATCCCTGGGAAAGCACAGATCCCCAGTGCTGTTGTGCCTGTGAATAGGCTGCAGTGGGTAGGTGAAGACCAGCAGCAGCTTTCAGGGCTGGCACCTTCCTTGTGGGAGAAGAGGCCGGACGTTTGCACTTTCGGAAAAATGCATCTGCCGAGAATGAGAACGTTGAGCTGCTCCATCCCTGGGAAAGCACAGATCCCCAGTGCTGTTGTGCCTGTGAATAGGCTGCAGTGGGTAGGTGAAGACCAGCAGCAGCTTTCAGGGCTGGCACCTTCCTTGTGGGAGAAGAGGCTGGACGTTTGCACTTTCAGAAATTGTTTCTGCCGGGCACAGGAACCGCGAGATGCTCCATCCCTGGGAAAGCACAGATCCCCAGTGCTGTTGTGCCTGTGAATAGGCTGCAGTGGGTAGGTGAAGACCAGCAGCAGCTTTCAGGGCTGGCACCTTCCTTGTGGGAGAAGAGGCCAGACGTTTGCACTTTCGGAAAAATGCATCTGCCGAGAATGAGAACGTTGAGATGCTCCATCCCTGGGAAAGCACAGATCCCCAGTGCTGTTGTGCCTGTGAATAGGCTGCAGTGGGTAGGTGAAGACCAGCAGCAGCTTTCAGGGCTGGCACCTTCCTTGTGGGAGAAGAGGCTGGACGTTTGCACTTTCAGAAATTGTTTCTGCCGGGCACAGGAACCGCGAGATGCTCCATCCCTGGGAAAGCACAGATCCCCAGTGCTGTTGTGCCTGTGAATAGGCTGCAGTGGGTAGGTGAAGACCAGCAGCAGCTTTCAGGGCTGGCACCTTCCTTGTGGGAGAAGAGGCCGGACGTTTGCACTTTCGGAAAAATGCATCTGCCGAGAATGAGAACGTTGAGATGCTCCATCCCTGGGAAAGCACAGATCCCCAGTGCTGTTGTGCCTGTGAATAGGCTGCAGTGGGTAGGTGAAGACCAGCAGCAGCTTTCAGGGCTGGCACCTTCCTTGTGGGAGAAGAGGCCGGACGTTTGCACTTTCGGAAAAATGCATCTGCCGAGAATGAGAACGTTGAGCTGCTCCATCCCTGGGAAAGCACAGATCCCCAGTGCTGTTGTGCCTGTGAATAGGCTGCAGTGGGTAGGTGAAGACCAGCAGCAGCTTTCAGGGCTGGCACCTTCCTTGTGGGAGAAGAGGCCGGACGTTTGCACTTTCGGAAAAATGCATCTGCCGAGAATGAGAACGTTGAGCTGCTCCATCCCTGGGAAAGCACAGATCCCCAGTGCTGTTGTGCCTGTGAATAGGCTGCAGTGGGTAGGTGAAGACCAGCAGCAGCTTTCAGGGCTGGCACCTTCCTTGTGGGAGAAGAGGCCGGACGTTTGCACTTTCAGAAATTGTTTCTGCCGGGCACAGGAACCGCGAGATGCTCCATCCCTGGGAAAGCACAGATCCCCAGTGCTGTTGTGCCTGTGAATAGGCTGCAGTGGGTAGGTGAAGACCAGCAGCAGCTTTCAGGGCTGGCACCTTCCTTGTGGGAGAAGAGGCCGGACGTTTGCACTTTCGGAAAAATGCATCTGCCGAGAATGAGAACGTTGAGATGCTCCATCCCTGGGAAAGCACAGATCCCCAGTGCTGTTGTGCCTGTGAATAGGCTGCAGTGGGTAGGTGAAGACCAGCAGCAGCTTTCAGGGCTGGCACCTTCCTTGTGGGAGAAGAGGCCGGACGTTTGCACTTTCGGAAAAATGCATCTGCCGAGAATGAGAACGTTGAGATGCTCCATCCCTGGGAAAGCACAGATCCACAGTGCTGTTGTGCCTGTGAATAGGCTGCAGTGGGTAGGTGAAGACCAGCAGCAGCTTTCAGGGCTGGCACCTTCCTTGTGGGAGAAGAGGCTGGACGTTTGCACTTTCAGAAATTGTTTCTGCCGGGCACAGGAACCGCGAGATGCTCCATCCCTGGGAAAGCACAGATCCCCAGTGCTGTTGTGCCTGTGAATAGGCTGCAGTGGGTAGGTGAAGACCAGCAGCAGCTTTCAGGGCTGGCACCTTCCTTGTGGGAGAAGAGGCCGGACGTTTGCACTTTCGGAAAAATGCATCTGCCGAGAATGAGAACGTTGAGCTGCTCCATCCCTGGGAAAGCACAGATCCCCAGTGCTCTTGTGCCTGTGAATAGGCTGCAGTGGGTAGGTGAAGACCAGCAGCAGCTTTCAGGGCTGGCACCTTCCTTGTGGGAGAAGAGGCCGGACGTTTGCACTTTCGGAAAAATGCATCTGCCGAGAATGAGAACGTTGAGCTGCTCCATCCCTGGGAAAGCACAGATCCCCAGTGCTGTTGTGCCTGTGAATAGGCTGCAGTGGGTAGGTGAAGACCAGCAGCAGCTTTCAGGGCTGGCACCTTCCTTGTGGGAGAAGAGGCCGGACGTTTGCACTTTCGGAAAAATGCATCTGCCGAGAATGAGAACGTTGAGATGCTCCATCCCTGGGAAAGCACAGATCCCCAGTGCTGTTGTGCCTGTGAATAGGCTGCAGTGGGTAGGTGAAGACCAGCAGCAGCTTTCAGGGCTGGCACCTTCCTTGTGGGAGAAGAGGCCGGACGTTTGCACTTTCAGAAATAGTTTCTGCCGGGCACAGGAACCGCGAGATGCTCCATCTCTGGGAAAGCACAGATCCCCAGTGCTGTTGTGCCTGTGAATAGGCTGCAGTGGGGAGGTGAAGACCAGCAGCAGCTTTCAGGGCTGGCACCTTCCTTGTGGGAGAAGAGGCCGGACGTTTGCACTTTCGGAAAAATGCATCTGCCGAGAATGAGAACGTTGAGATGCTCCATCTCTGGGAAAGCACAGATCCCCAGTGCTGTTGTGCCTGTGAATAGGCTGCAGTGGGTAGGTGAAGACCAGCAGCAGCTTTCAGGGCTGGCACCTTCCTTGTGGGAGAAGAGGCCGGACGTTTGCACTTTCGGAAAAATGCATCTGCCGAGAATGAGAACGTTGAGATGCTCCATCCCTGGGAAAGCACAGATCCCCAGTGCTGTTGTGCCTGTGAATAGGCTGCAGTGGGTAGGTGAAGACCAGCAGCAGCTTTCAGGGCTGGCACCTTCCTTGTGGGAGAAGAGGCCGGACGTTTGCACTTTCAGAAATTGTTTCTGCCGGGCACAGGAACCGCGAGATGCTCCATCTCTGGGAAAGCACAGATCCCCAGTGCTGTTGTGCCTGTGAATAGGCTGCAGTGGGGAGGTGAAGACCAGCAGCAGCTTTCAGGGCTGGCACCTTCCTTGTGGGAGAAGAGGCCGGACGTTTGCACTTTCGGAAAAATGCATCTGCCGAGAATGAGAACGTTGAGATGCTCCATCCCTGGGAAAGCACAGATCCCCAGTGCTGTTGTGCCTGTGAATAGGCTGCAGTGGGTAGGTGAAGACCAGCAGCAGCTTTCAGGGCTGGCACCTTCCTTGTGGGAGAAGAGGCCGGACGTTTGCACTTTCGGAAAAATGCATCTGCCGAGAATGAGAACGTTGAGCTGCTCCATCCCTGGGAAAGCACAGATCCCCAGTGCTGTTGTGCCTGTGAATAGGCTGCAGTGGGTAGGTGAAGACCAGCAGCAGCTTTCAGGGCTGGCACCTTCCTTGTGGGAGAAGAGGCTGGACGTTTGCACTTTCAGAAATTGTTTCTGCCGGGCACAGGAACCGCGAGATGCTCCATCCCTGGGAAAGCACAGATCCCCAGTGCTGTTGTGCCTGTGAATAGGCTGCAGTGGGTAGGTGAAGACCAGCAGCAGCTTTCAGGGCTGGCACCTTCCTTGTGGGAGAAGAGGCCGGACGTTTGCACTTTCGGAAAAATGCATCTGCCGAGAATGAGAACGTTGAGATGCTCCATCCCTGGGAAAGCACAGATCCCCAGTGCTGTTGTGCCTGTGAATAGGCTGCAGTGGGTAGGTGAAGACCAGCAGCAGCTTTCAGGGCTGGCACCTTCCTTGTGGGAGAAGAGGCTGGACGTTTGCACTTTCAGAAATTGTTTCTGCCGGGCACAGGAACCGCGAGATGCTCCATCCCTGGGAAAGCACAGATCCCCAGTGCTGTTGTGCCTGTGAATAGGCTGCAGTGGGTAGGTGAAGACCAGCAGCAGCTTTCAGGGCTGGCACCTTCCTTGTGGGAGAAGAGGCCGGACGTTTGCACTTTCGGAAAAATGCATCTGCCGAGAATGAGAACGTTGAGCTGCTCCATCCCTGGGAAAGCACAGATCCCCAGTGCTGTTGTGCCTGTGAATAGGCTGCAGTGGGTAGGTGAAGACCAGCAGCAGCTTTCAGGGCTGGCACCTTCCTTGTGGGAGAAGAGGCCGGACGTTTGCACTTTCGGAAAAATGCATCTGCCGAGAATGAGAACGTTGAGCTGCTCCATCCCTGGGAAAGCACAGATCCCCAGTGCTGTTGTGCCTGTGAATAGGCTGCAGTGGGTAGGTGAAGACCAGCAGCAGCTTTCAGGGCTGGCACCTTCCTTGTGGGAGAAGAGGCCGGACGTTTGCACTTTCAGAAATTGTTTCTGCCGGGCACAGGAACCGCGAGATGCTCCATCCCTGGGAAAGCACAGATCCCCAGTGCTGTTGTGCCTGTGAATAGGCTGCAGTGGGTAGGTGAAGACCAGCAGCAGCTTTCAGGGCTGGCACCTTCCTTGTGGGAGAAGAGGCCGGACGTTTGCACTTTCGGAAAAATGCATCTGCCGAGAATGAGAACGTTGAGATGCTCCATCCCTGGGAAAGCACAGATCCCCAGTGCTGTTGTGCCTGTGAATAGGCTGCAGTGGGTAGGTGAAGACCAGCAGCAGCTTTCAGGGCTGGCACCTTCCTTGTGGGAGAAGAGGCCGGACGTTTGCACTTTCGGAAAAATGCATCTGCCGAGAATGAGAACGTTGAGATGCTCCATCCCTGGGAAAGCACAGATCCACAGTGCTGTTGTGCCTGTGAATAGGCTGCAGTGGGTAGGTGAAGACCAGCAGCAGCTTTCAGGGCTGGCACCTTCCTTGTGGGAGAAGAGGCTGGACGTTTGCACTTTCAGAAATTGTTTCTGCCGGGCACAGGAACCGCGAGATGCTCCATCCCTGGGAAAGCACAGATCCCCAGTGCTGTTGTGCCTGTGAATAGGCTGCAGTGGGTAGGTGAAGACCAGCAGCAGCTTTCAGGGCTGGCACCTTCCTTGTGGGAGAAGAGGCCGGACGTTTGCACTTTCGGAAAAATGCATCTGCCGAGAATGAGAACGTTGAGCTGCTCCATCCCTGGGAAAGCACAGATCCCCAGTGCTGTTGTGCCTGTGAATAGGCTGCAGTGGGTAGGTGAAGACCAGCAGCAGCTTTCAGGGCTGGCACCTTCCTTGTGGGAGAAGAGGCCGGACGTTTGCACTTTCGGAAAAATGCATCTGCCGAGAATGAGAACGTTGAGCTGCTCCATCCCTGGGAAAGCACAGATCCCCAGTGCTGTTGTGCCTGTGAATAGGCTGCAGTGGGTAGGTGAAGACCAGCAGCAGCTTTCAGGGCTGGCACCTTCCTTGTGGGAGAAGAGGCCGGACGTTTGCACTTTCGGAAAAATGCATCTGCCGAGAATGAGAACGTTGAGCTGCTCCATCCCTGGGAAAGCACAGATCCCCAGTGCTGTTGTGCCTGTGAATAGGCTGCAGTGGGTAGGTGAAGACCAGCAGCAGCTTTCAGGGCTGGCACCTTCCTTGTGGGAGAAGAGGCCGGACGTTTGCACTTTCAGAAATTGTTTCTGCCGGGCACAGGAACCGCGAGATGCTCCATCCCTGGGAAAGCACAGATCCCCAGTGCTGTTGTGCCTGTGAATAGGCTGCAGTGGGTAGGTGAAGACCAGCAGCAGCTTTCAGGGCTGGCACCTTCCTTGTGGGAGAAGAGGCCGGACGTTTGCACTTTCGGAAAAATGCATCTGCCGAGAATGAGAACGTTGAGATGCTCCATCCCTGGGAAAGCACAGATCCCCAGTGCTGTTGTGCCTGTGAATAGGCTGCAGTGGGTAGGTGAAGACCAGCAGCAGCTTTCAGGGCTGGCACCTTCCTTGTGGGAGAAGAGGCCGGACGTTTGCACTTTCGGAAAAATGCATCTGCCGAGAATGAGAACGTTGAGATGCTCCATCTCTGGGAAAGCACAGATCCCCAGTGCTGTTGTGCCTGTGAATAGGCTGCAGTGGGTAGGTGAAGACCAGCAGCAGCTTTCAGGGCTGGCACCTTCCTTGTGGGAGAAGAGGCCGGACGTTTGCACTTTCAGAAATAGTTTCTGCCGGGCACAGGAACCGCGAGATGCTCCATCTCTGGGAAAGCACAGATCCCCAGTGCTGTTGTGCCTGTGAATAGGCTGCAGTGGGTAGGTGAAGACCAGCAGCAGCTTTCAGGGCTGGCACCTTCCTTGTGGGAGAAGAGGCCGGACGTTTGCACTTTCGGAAAAATGCATCTGCCGAGAATGAGAACGTTGAGATGCTCCATCTCTGGGAAAGCACAGATCCCCAGTGCTGTTGTGCCTGTGAATAGGCTGCAGTGGGTAGGTGAAGACCAGCAGCAGCTTTCAGGGCTGGCACCTTCCTTGTGGGAGAAGAGGCCGGACGTTTGCACTTTCAGAAATAGTTTCTGCCGGGCACAGGAACCGCGAGATGCTCCATCTCTGGGAAAGCACAGATCCCCAGTGCTGTTGTGCCTGTGAATAGGCTGCAGTGGGTAGGTGAAGACCAGCAGCAGCTTTCAGGGCTGGCACCTTCCTTGTGGGAGAAGAGGCCGGACGTTTGCACTTTCGGAAATTGTTTCTGCCGGGAACAGGAACCGCGAGATGCTCCATCCCTGGGAAAGCACAGATCCCCAGTGCTGTTGTGCCTGTGAATAGGCTGCAGTGGGTAGGTGAAGACCAGCAGCAGCTTTCAGGGCTGGCACCTTCCTTGTGGGAGAAGAGGCCGGACGTTTGCACTTTCGGAAAAATGCATCTGCCGAGAATGAGAACGTTGAGATGCTCCATCTCTGGGAAAGCACAGATCCCCAGTGCTGTTGTGCCTGTGAATAGGCTGCAGTGGGTAGGTGAAGACCAGCAGCAGCTTTCAGGGCTGGCACCTTCCTTGTGGGAGAAGAGGCCGGACGTTTGCACTTTCGGAAAAATGCATCTGCCGAGAATGAGAACGTTGAGATGCTCCATCTCTGGGAAAGCACAGATCCCCAGTGCTGTTGTGCCTGTGAATAGGCTGCAGTGGGTAGGTGAAGACCAGCAGCAGCTTTCAGGGCTGGCACCTTCCTTGTGGGAGAAGAGGCCGGACGTTTGCACTTTCGGAAAAATGCATCTGCCGAGAATGAGAACGTTGAGATGCTCCATCCCTGGGAAAGCACAGATCCCCAGTGCTGTTGTGCCTGTGAATAGGCTGCAGTGGGTAGGTGAAGACCAGCAGCAGCTTTCAGGGCTGGCACCTTCCTTGTGGGAGAAGAGGCCGGACGTTTGCACTTTCAGAAATTGTTTCTGCCGGGCACAGGAACCGCGAGATGCTCCATCTCTGGGAAAGCACAGATCCCCAGTGCTGTTGTGCCTGTGAATAGGCTGCAGTGGGTAGGTGAAGACCAGCAGCAGCTTTCAGGGCTGGCACCTTCCTTGTGGGAGAAGAGGCCGGACGTTTGCACTTTCGGAAAAATGCATCTGCCGAGAATGAGAACGTTGAGCTGCTCCATCCCTGGGAAAGCACAGATCCCCAGTGCTGTTGTGCCTGTGAATAGGCTGCAGTGGGTAGGTGAAGACCAGCAGCAGCTTTCAGGGCTGGCACCTTCCTTGTGGGAGAAGAGGCCGGACGTTTGCACTTTCGGAAAAATGCATCTGCCGAGAATGAGAACGTTGAGATGCTCCATCCCTGGGAAAGCACAGATCCCCAGTGCTGTTGTGCCTGTGAATAGGCTGCAGTGGGTAGGTGAAGACCAGCAGCAGCTTTCAGGGCTGGCACCTTCCTTGTGGGAGAAGAGGCCGGACGTTTGCACTTTCGGAAAAATGCATCTGCCGAGAATGAGAACGTTGAGCTGCTCCATCCCTGGGAAAGCACAGATCCCCAGTGCTGTTGTGCCTGTGAATAGGCTGCAGTGGGTAGGTGAAGACCAGCAGCAGCTTTCAGGGCTGGCACCTTCCTTGTGGGAGAAGAGGCCGGACGTTTGCACTTTCAGAAATTGTTTCTGCCGGGCACAGGAACCGCGAGATGCTCCATCCCTGGGAAAGCACAGATCCCCAGTGCTGTTGTGCCTGTGAATAGGCTGCAGTGGGTAGGTGAAGACCAGCAGCAGCTTTCAGGGCTGGCACCTTCCTTGTGGGAGAAGAGGCCGGACGTTTGCACTTTCGGAAAAATGCATCTGCCGAGAATGAGAACGTTGAGCTGCTCCATCCCTGGGAAAGCACAGATCCCCAGTGCTGTTGTGCCTGTGAATAGGCTGCAGTGGGTAGGTGAAGACCAGCAGCAGCTTTCAGGGCTGGCACCTTCCTTGTGGGAGAAGAGGCCGGACGTTTGCACTTTCGGAAAAATGCATCTGCCGAGAATGAGAACGTTGAGCTGCTCCATCCCTGGGAAAGCACAGATCCCCAGTGCTGTTGTGCCTGTGAATAGGCTGCAGTGGGTAGGTGAAGACCAGCAGCAGCTTTCAGGGCTGGCACCTTCCTTGTGGGAGAAGAGGCCGGACGTTTGCACTTTCGGAAAAATGCATCTGCCGAGAATGAGAACGTTGAGCTGCTCCATCCCTGGGAAAGCACAGATCCCCAGTGCTGTTGTGCCTGTGAATAGGCTGCAGTGGGTAGGTGAAGACCAGCAGCAGCTTTCAGGGCTGGCACCTTCCTTGTGGGAGAAGAGGCCGGACGTTTGCACTTTCAGAAATTGTTTCTGCCGGGCACAGGAACCGCGAGATGCTCCATCCCTGGGAAAGCACAGATCCCCAGTGCTGTTGTGCCTGTGAATAGGCTGCAGTGGGTAGGTGAAGACCAGCAGCAGCTTTCAGGGCTGGCACCTTCCTTGTGGGAGAAGAGGCCGGACGTTTGCACTTTCGGAAAAATGCATCTGCCGAGAATGAGAACGTTGAGATGCTCCATCCCTGGGAAAGCACAGATCCCCAGTGCTGTTGTGCCTGTGAATAGGCTGCAGTGGGTAGGTGAAGACCAGCAGCAGCTTTCAGGGCTGGCACCTTCCTTGTGGGAGAAGAGGCCGGACGTTTGCACTTTCGGAAAAATGCATCTGCCGAGAATGAGAACGTTGAGATGCTCCATCCCTGGGAAAGCACAGATCCCCAGTGCTGTTGTGCCTGTGAATAGGCTGCAGTGGGTAGGTGAAGACCAGCAGCAGCTTTCAGGGCTGGCACCTTCCTTGTGGGAGAAGAGGCCGGACGTTTGCACTTTCAGAAATAGTTTCTGCCGGGCACAGGAACCGCGAGATGCTCCATCTCTGGGAAAGCACAGATCCCCAGTGCTGTTGTGCCTGTGAATAGGCTGCAGTGGGTAGGTGAAGACCAGCAGCAGCTTTCAGGGCTGGCACCTTCCTTGTGGGAGAAGAGGCCGGACGTTTGCACTTTCGGAAAAATGCATCTGCCGAGAATGAGAACGTTGAGATGCTCCATCCCTGGGAAAGCACAGATCCCCAGTGCTGTTGTGCCTGTGAATAGGCTGCAGTGGGTAGGTGAAGACCAGCAGCAGCTTTCAGGGCTGGCACCTTCCTTGTGGGAGAAGAGGCCGGACGTTTGCACTTTCAGAAATAGTTTCTGCCGGGCACAGGAACCGCGAGATGCTCCATCTCTGGGAAAGCACAGATCCCCAGTGCTGTTGTGCCTGTGAATAGGCTGCAGTGGGTAGGTGAAGACCAGCAGCAGCTTTCAGGGCTGGCACCTTCCTTGTGGGAGAAGAGGCCGGACGTTTGCACTTTCAGAAATTGTTTCTGCCGGGCACAGGAACCGCGAGATGCTCCATCCCTGGGAAAGCACAGATCCCCAGTGCTGTTGTGCCTGTGAATAGGCTGCAGTGGGTAGGTGAAGACCAGCAGCAGCTTTCAGGGCTGGCACCTTCCTTGTGGGAGAAGAGGCCGGACGTTTGCACTTTCGGAAAAATGCATCTGCCGAGAATGAGAACGTTGAGATGCTCCATCTCTGGGAAAGCACAGATCCCCAGTGCTGTTGTGCCTGTGAATAGGCTGCAGTGGGTAGGTGAAGACCAGCAGCAGCTTTCAGGGCTGGCACCTTCCTTGTGGGAGAAGAGGCCGGACGTTTGCACTTTCGGAAAAATGCATCTGCCGAGAATGAGAACGTTGAGATGCTCCATCTCTGGGAAAGCACAGATCCCCAGTGCTGTTGTGCCTGTGAATAGGCTGCAGTGGGTAGGTGAAGACCAGCAGCAGCTTTCAGGGCTGGCACCTTCCTTGTGGGAGAAGAGGCCGGACGTTTGCACTTTCGGAAAAATGCATCTGCCGAGAATGAGAACGTTGAGATGCTCCATCCCTGGGAAAGCACAGATCCCCAGTGCTGTTGTGCCTGTGAATAGGCTGCAGTGGGTAGGTGAAGACCAGCAGCAGCTTTCAGGGCTGGCACCTTCCTTGTGGGAGAAGAGGCCGGACGTTTGCACTTTCAGAAATTGTTTCTGCCGGGCACAGGAACCGCGAGATGCTCCATCTCTGGGAAAGCACAGATCCCCAGTGCTGTTGTGCCTGTGAATAGGCTGCAGTGGGTAGGTGAAGACCAGCAGCAGCTTTCAGGGCTGGCACCTTCCTTGTGGGAGAAGAGGCCGGACGTTTGCACTTTCGGAAAAATGCATCTGCCGAGAATGAGAACGTTGAGCTGCTCCATCCCTGGGAAAGCACAGATCCCCAGTGCTGTTGTGCCTGTGAATAGGCTGCAGTGGGTAGGTGAAGACCAGCAGCAGCTTTCAGGGCTGGCACCTTCCTTGTGGGAGAAGAGGCCGGACGTTTGCACTTTCGGAAAAATGCATCTGCCGAGAATGAGAACGTTGAGATGCTCCATCCCTGGGAAAGCACAGATCCCCAGTGCTGTTGTGCCTGTGAATAGGCTGCAGTGGGTAGGTGAAGACCAGCAGCAGCTTTCAGGGCTGGCACCTTCCTTGTGGGAGAAGAGGCCGGACGTTTGCACTTTCAGAAATTGTTTCTGCCGGGCACAGGAACCGCGAGATGCTCCATCTCTGGGAAAGCACAGATCCCCAGTGCTGTTGTGCCTGTGAATAGGCTGCAGTGGGTAGGTGAAGACCAGCAGCAGCTTTCAGGGCTGGCACCTTCCTTGTGGGAGAAGAGGCCGGACGTTTGCACTTTCGGAAAAATGCATCTGCCGAGAATGAGAACGTTGAGCTGCTCCATCCCTGGGAAAGCACAGATCCCCAGTGCTGTTGTGCCTGTGAATAGGCTGCAGTGGGTAGGTGAAGACCAGCAGCAGCTTTCAGGGCTGGCACCTTCCTTGTGGGAGAAGAGGCCGGACGTTTGCACTTTCGGAAAAATGCATCTGCCGAGAATGAGAACGTTGAGATGCTCCATCCCTGGGAAAGCACAGATCCCCAGTGCTGTTGTGCCTGTGAATAGGCTGCAGTGGGTAGGTGAAGACCAGCAGCAGCTTTCAGGGCTGGCACCTTCCTTGTGGGAGAAGAGGCCGGACGTTTGCACTTTCGGAAAAATGCATCTGCCGAGAATGAGAACGTTGAGCTGCTCCATCCCTGGGAAAGCACAGATCCCCAGTGCTGTTGTGCCTGTGAATAGGCTGCAGTGGGTAGGTGAAGACCAGCAGCAGCTTTCAGGGCTGGCACCTTCCTTGTGGGAGAAGAGGCCGGACGTTTGCACTTTCGGAAAAATGCATCTGCCGAGAATGAGAACGTTGAGCTGCTCCATCCCTGGGAAAGCACAGATCCCCAGTGCTGTTGTGCCTGTGAATAGGCTGCAGTGGGTAGGTGAAGACCAGCAGCAGCTTTCAGGGCTGGCACCTTCCTTGTGGGAGAAGAGGCCGGACGTTTGCACTTTCGGAAAAATGCATCTGCCGAGAATGAGAACGTTGAGATGCTCCATCCCTGGGAAAGCACAGATCCCCAGTGCTGTTGTGCCTGTGAATAGGCTGCAGTGGGTAGGTGAAGACCAGCAGCAGCTTTCAGGGCTGGCACCTTCCTTGTGGGAGAAGAGGCCGGACGTTTGCACTTTCAGAAATTGTTTCTGCCGGGCACAGGAACCGCGAGATGCTCCATCCCTGGGAAAGCACAGATCCCCAGTGCTGTTGTGCCTGTGAATAGGCTGCAGTGGGTAGGTGAAGACCAGCAGCAGCTTTCAGGGCTGGCACCTTCCTTGTGGGAGAAGAGGCCGGACGTTTGCACTTTCGGAAAAATGCATCTGCCGAGAATGAGAACGTTGAGATGCTCCATCTCTGGGAAAGCACAGATCCCCAGTGCTGTTGTGCCTGTGAATAGGCTGCAGTGGGTAGGTGAAGACCAGCAGCAGCTTTCAGGGCTGGCACCTTCCTTGTGGGAGAAGAGGCCGGACGTTTGCACTTTCGGAAAAATGCATCTGCCGAGAATGAGAACGTTGAGATGCTCCATCTCTGGGAAAGCACAAATCCCCAGTGCTGTTGTGCCTGTGAATAGGCTGCAGTGGGTAGGTGAAGACCAGCAGCAGCTTTCAGGGCTGGCACCTTCCTTGTGGGAGAAGAGGCCGGACGTTTGCACTTTCAGAAATTGTTTCTGCCGGGCACAGGAACCGCGAGATGCTCCATCTCTGGGAAAGCACAGATCCCCAGTGCTGTTGTGCCTGTGAATAGGCTGCAGTGGGTAGGTGAAGACCAGCAGCAGCTTTCAGGGCTGGCACCTTCCTTGTGGGAGAAGAGGCCGGACGTTTGCACTTTCGGAAAAATGCATCTGCCGAGAATGAGAAAGTTGAGCTGCTCCATCCCTGGGAAAGCACAGATCCCCAGTGCTGTTGTGCCTGTGAATAGGCTGCAGTGGGTAGGTGAAGACCAGCAGCAGCTTTCAGGGCTGGCACCTTCCTTGTGGGAGAAGAGGCCGGACGTTTGCACTTTCGGAAAAATGCATCTGCCGAGAATGAGAACGTTGAGATGCTCCATCCCTGGGAAAGCACAGATCCCCAGTGCTGTTGTGCCTGTGAATAGGCTGCAGTGGGTAGGTGAAGACCAGCAGCAGCTTTCAGGGCTGGCACCTTCCTTGTGGGAGAAGAGGCCGGACGTTTGCACTTTCGGAAAAATGCATCTGCCGAGAATGAGAACGTTGAGCTGCTCCATCCCTGGGAAAGCACAGATCCCCAGTGCTGTTGTGCCTGTGAATAGGCTGCAGTGGGTAGGTGAAGACCAGCAGCAGCTTTCAGGGCTGGCACCTTCCTTGTGGGAGAAGAGGCCGGACGTTTGCACTTTCGGAAAAATGCATCTGCCGAGAATGAGAACGTTGAGATGCTCCATCTCTGGGAAAGCACAGATCCCCAGTGCTGTTGTGCCTGTGAATAGGCTGCAGTGGGTAGGTGAAGACCAGCAGCAGCTTTCAGGGCTGGCACCTTCCTTGTGGGAGAAGAGGCCGGACGTTTGCACTTTCGGAAAAATGCATCTGCCGAGAATGAGAACGTTGAGATGCTCCATCTCTGGGAAAGCACAGATCCCCAGTGCTGTTGTGCCTGTGAATAGGCTGCAGTGGGTAGGTGAAGACCAGCAGCAGCTTTCAGGGCTGGCACCTTCCTTGTGGGAGAAGAGGCCGGACGTTTGCACTTTCAGAAATTGTTTCTGCCGGGCACAGGAACCGCGAGATGCTCCATCTCTGGGAAAGCACAGATCCCCAGTGCTGTTGTGCCTGTGAATAGGCTGCAGTGGGTAGGTGAAGACCAGCAGCAGCTTTCAGGGCTGGCACCTTCCTTGTGGGAGAAGAGGCCGGACGTTTGCACTTTCAGAAATTGTTTCTGCCGGGCACAGGAACCGCGAGATGCTCCATCCCTGGGAAAGCACAGATCCCCAGTGCTGTTGTGCCTGTGAATAGGCTGCAGTGGGTAGGTGAAGACCAGCAGCAGCTTTCAGGGCTGGCACCTTCCTTGTGGGAGAAGAGGCCGGACGTTTGCACTTTCGGAAAAATGCATCTGCCGAGAATGAGAACGTTGAGCTGCTCCATCCCTGGGAAAGCACAGATCCCCAGTGCTGTTGTGCCTGTGAATAGGCTGCAGTGGGTAGGTGAAGACCAGCAGCAGCTTTCAGGGCTGGCACCTTCCTTGTGGGAGAAGAGGCCGGACGTTTGCACTTTCAGAAATTGTTTCTGCCGGGCACAGGAACCGCGAGATGCTCCATCTCTGGGAAAGCACAGATCCCCAGTGCTGTTGTGCCTGTGAATAGGCTGCAGTGGGTAGGTGAAGACCAGCAGCAGCTTTCAGGGCTGGCACCTTCCTTGTGGGAGAAGAGGCCGGACGTTTGCACTTTCAGAAATAGTTTCTGCCGGGCACAGGAACCGCGAGATGCTCCATCCCTGGGAAAGCACAGATCCCCAGTGCTGTTGTGCCTGTGAATAGGCTGCAGTGGGTAGGTGAAGACCAGCAGCAGCTTTCAGGGCTGGCACCTTCCTTGTGGGAGAAGAGGCCGGACGTTTGCACTTTCGGAAAAATGCATCTGCCGAGAATGAGAACGTTGAGATGCTCCATCTCTGGGAAAGCACAGATCCCCAGTGCTGTTGTGCCTGTGAATAGGCTGCAGTGGGTAGGTGAAGACCAGCAGCAGCTTTCAGGGCTGGCACCTTCCTTGTGGGAGAAGAGGCCGGACGTTTGCACTTTCAGAAATTGTTTCTGCCGGGCACAGGAACCGCGAGATGCTCCATCCCTGGGAAAGCACAGATCCCCAGTGCTGTTGTGCCTGTGAATAGGCTGCAGTGGGTAGGTGAAGACCAGCAGCAGCTTTCAGGGCTGGCACCTTCCTTGTGGGAGAAGAGGCCGGACGTTTGCACTTTCGGAAAAATGCATCTGCCGAGAATGAGAACGTTGAGATGCTCCATCCCTGGGAAAGCACAGATCCCCAGTGCTGTTGTGCCTGTGAATAGGCTGCAGTGGGTAGGTGAAGACCAGCAGCAGCTTTCAGGGCTGGCACCTTCCTTGTGGGAGAAGAGGCCGGACGTTTGCACTTTCAGAAATTGTTTCTGCCGGGCACAGGAACCGCGAGATGCTCCATCCCTGGGAAAGCACAGATCCCCAGTGCTGTTGTGCCTGTGAATAGGCTGCAGTGGGTAGGTGAAGACCAGCAGCAGCTTTCAGGGCTGGCACCTTCCTTGTGGGAGAAGAGGCCGGACGTTTGCACTTTCGGAAAAATGCATCTGCCGAGAATGAGAACGTTGAGATGCTCCATCTCTGGGAAAGCACAGATCCCCAGTGCTGTTGTGCCTGTGAATAGGCTGCAGTGGGTAGGTGAAGACCAGCAGCAGCTTTCAGGGCTGGCACCTTCCTTGTGGGAGAAGAGGCCGGACGTTTGCACTTTCGGAAAAATGCATCTGCCGAGAATGAGAACGTTGAGATGCTCCATCTCTGGGAAAGCACAGATCCCCAGTGCTGTTGTGCCTGTGAATAGGCTGCAGTGGGTAGGTGAAGACCAGCAGCAGCTTTCAGGGCTGGCACCTTCCTTGTGGGAGAAGAGGCCGGACGTTTGC
This sequence comes from Gypaetus barbatus, assembly GCA_028022735.1. NCBI lineage: Eukaryota > Metazoa > Chordata > Aves > Accipitriformes > Accipitridae > Gypaetus > Gypaetus barbatus. The sequence continues at coordinate 19,875,737 of CM051533.1, forward strand.
ACTTTCAGAAATTGTTTCTGCCGGGCACAGGAACCGCGAGATGCTCCATCTCTGGGAAAGCACAGATCCCCAGTGCTGTTGTGCCTGTGAATAGGCTGCAGTGGGTAGGTGAAGACCAGCAGCAGCTTTCAGGGCTGGCACCTTCCTTGTGGGAGAAGAGGCCGGACGTTTGCACTTTCAGAAATTGTTTCTGCCGGGCACAGGAACCGCGAGATGCTCCATCCCTGGGAAAGCACAGATCCCCAGTGCTGTTGTGCCTGTGAATAGGCTGCAGTGGGTAGGTGAAGACCAGCAGCAGCTTTCAGGGCTGGCACCTTCCTTGTGGGAGAAGAGGCCGGACGTTTGCACTTTCGGAAAAATGCATCTGCCGAGAATGAGAACGTTGAGCTGCTCCATCCCTGGGAAAGCACAGATCCCCAGTGCTGTTGTGCCTGTGAATAGGCTGCAGTGGGTAGGTGAAGACCAGCAGCAGCTTTCAGGGCTGGCACCTTCCTTGTGGGAGAAGAGGCCGGACGTTTGCACTTTCAGAAATTGTTTCTGCCGGGCACAGGAACCGCGAGATGCTCCATCTCTGGGAAAGCACAGATCCCCAGTGCTGTTGTGCCTGTGAATAGGCTGCAGTGGGTAGGTGAAGACCAGCAGCAGCTTTCAGGGCTGGCACCTTCCTTGTGGGAGAAGAGGCCGGACGTTTGCACTTTCAGAAATAGTTTCTGCCGGGCACAGGAACCGCGAGATGCTCCATCCCTGGGAAAGCACAGATCCCCAGTGCTGTTGTGCCTGTGAATAGGCTGCAGTGGGTAGGTGAAGACCAGCAGCAGCTTTCAGGGCTGGCACCTTCCTTGTGGGAGAAGAGGCCGGACGTTTGCACTTTCGGAAAAATGCATCTGCCGAGAATGAGAACGTTGAGATGCTCCATCTCTGGGAAAGCACAGATCCCCAGTGCTGTTGTGCCTGTGAATAGGCTGCAGTGGGTAGGTGAAGACCAGCAGCAGCTTTCAGGGCTGGCACCTTCCTTGTGGGAGAAGAGGCCGGACGTTTGCACTTTCGGAAAAATGCATCTGCCGAGAATGAGAACGTTGAGATGCTCCATCCCTGGGAAAGCACAGATCCCCAGTGCTGTTGTGCCTGTGAATAGGCTGCAGTGGGTAGGTGAAGACCAGCAGCAGCTTTCAGGGCTGGCACCTTCCTTGTGGGAGAAGAGGCCGGACGTTTGCACTTTCAGAAATTGTTTCTGCCGGGCACAGGAACCGCGAGATGCTCCATCTCTGGGAAAGCACAGATCCCCAGTGCTGTTGTGCCTGTGAATAGGCTGCAGTGGGTAGGTGAAGACCAGCAGCAGCTTTCAGGGCTGGCACCTTCCTTGTGGGAGAAGAGGCCGGACGTTTGCACTTTCGGAAAAATGCATCTGCCGAGAATGAGAAAGTTGAGCTGCTCCATCCCTGGGAAAGCACAGATCCCCAGTGCTGTTGTGCCTGTGAATAGGCTGCAGTGGGTAGGTGAAGACCAGCAGCAGCTTTCAGGGCTGGCACCTTCCTTGTGGGAGAAGAGGCCGGACGTTTGCACTTTCGGAAAAATGCATCTGCCGAGAATGAGAACGTTGAGATGCTCCATCCCTGGGAAAGCACAGATCCCCAGTGCTGTTGTGCCTGTGAATAGGCTGCAGTGGGTAGGTGAAGACCAGCAGCAGCTTTCAGGGCTGGCACCTTCCTTGTGGGAGAAGAGGCCGGACGTTTGCACTTTCGGAAAAATGCATCTGCCGAGAATGAGAACGTTGAGATGCTCCATCCCTGGGAAAGCACAGATCCCCAGTGCTGTTGTGCCTGTGAATAGGCTGCAGTGGGTAGGTGAAGACCAGCAGCAGCTTTCAGGGCTGGCACCTTCCTTGTGGGAGAAGAGGCCGGACGTTTGCACTTTCAGAAATTGTTTCTGCCGGGCACAGGAACCGCGAGATGCTCCATCCCTGGGAAAGCACAGATCCCCAGTGCTGTTGTGCCTGTGAATAGGCTGCAGTGGGTAGGTGAAGACCAGCAGCAGCTTTCAGGGCTGGCACCTTCCTTGTGGGAGAAGAGGCCGGACGTTTGCACTTTCGGAAAAATGCATCTGCCGAGAATGAGAACGTTGAGATGCTCCATCTCTGGGAAAGCACAGATCCCCAGTGCTGTTGTGCCTGTGAATAGGCTGCAGTGGGTAGGTGAAGACCAGCAGCAGCTTTCAGGGCTGGCACCTTCCTTGTGGGAGAAGAGGCCGGACGTTTGCACTTTCGGAAAAATGCATCTGCCGAGAATGAGAACGTTGAGCTGCTCCATCTCTGGGAAAGCACAGATCCCCAGTGCTGTTGTGCCTGTGAATAGGCTGCAGTGGGTAGGTGAAGACCAGCAGCAGCTTTCAGGGCTGGCACCTTCCTTGTGGGAGAAGAGGCCGGACGTTTGCACTTTCAGAAATTGTTTCTGCCGGGCACAGGAACCGCGAGATGCTCCATCTCTGGGAAAGCACAGATCCCCAGTGCTGTTGTGCCTGTGAATAGGCTGCAGTGGGTAGGTGAAGACCAGCAGCAGCTTTCAGGGCTGGCACCTTCCTTGTGGGAGAAGAGGCCGGACGTTTGCACTTTCAGAAATTGTTTCTGCCGGGCACAGGAACCGCGAGATGCTCCATCCCTGGGAAAGCACAGATCCCCAGTGCTGTTGTGCCTGTGAATAGGCTGCAGTGGGTAGGTGAAGACCAGCAGCAGCTTTCAGGGCTGGCACCTTCCTTGTGGGAGAAGAGGCCGGACGTTTGCACTTTCGGAAAAATGCATCTGCCGAGAATGAGAACGTTGAGCTGCTCCATCCCTGGGAAAGCACAGATCCCCAGTGCTGTTGTGCCTGTGAATAGGCTGCAGTGGGTAGGTGAAGACCAGCAGCAGCTTTCAGGGCTGGCACCTTCCTTGTGGGAGAAGAGGCCGGACGTTTGCACTTTCAGAAATTGTTTCTGCCGGGCACAGGAACCGCGAGATGCTCCATCTCTGGGAAAGCACAGATCCCCAGTGCTGTTGTGCCTGTGAATAGGCTGCAGTGGGTAGGTGAAGACCAGCAGCAGCTTTCAGGGCTGGCACCTTCCTTGTGGGAGAAGAGGCCGGACGTTTGCACTTTCAGAAATTGTTTCTGCCGGGCACAGGAACCGCGAGATGCTCCATCCCTGGGAAAGCACAGATCCCCAGTGCTCTTGTGCCTGTGAATAGGCTGCAGTGGGTAGGTGAAGACCAGCAGCAGCTTTCAGGGCTGGCACCTTCCTTGTGGGAGAAGAGGCCGGACGTTTGCACTTTCGGAAAAATGCATCTGCCGAGAATGAGAACGTTGAGATGCTCCATCTCTGGGAAAGCACAGATCCCCAGTGCTGTTGTGCCTGTGAATAGGCTGCAGTGGGTAGGTGAAGACCAGCAGCAGCTTTCAGGGCTGGCACCTTCCTTGTGGGAGAAGAGGCCGGACGTTTGCACTTTCGGAAAAATGCATCTGCCGAGAATGAGAACGTTGAGATGCTCCATCCCTGGGAAAGCACAGATCCCCAGTGCTGTTGTGCCTGTGAATAGGCTGCAGTGGGTAGGTGAAGACCAGCAGCAGCTTTCAGGGCTGGCACCTTCCTTGTGGGAGAAGAGGCCGGACGTTTGCACTTTCAGAAATTGTTTCTGCCGGGCACAGGAACCGCGAGATGCTCCATCTCTGGGAAAGCACAGATCCCCAGTGCTGTTGTGCCTGTGAATAGGCTGCAGTGGGTAGGTGAAGACCAGCAGCAGCTTTCAGGGCTGGCACCTTCCTTGTGGGAGAAGAGGCCGGACGTTTGCACTTTCGGAAAAATGCATCTGCCGAGAATGAGAACGTTGAGCTGCTCCATCCCTGGGAAAGCACAGATCCCCAGTGCTGTTGTGCCTGTGAATAGGCTGCAGTGGGTAGGTGAAGACCAGCAGCAGCTTTCAGGGCTGGCACCTTCCTTGTGGGAGAAGAGGCCGGACGTTTGCACTTTCAGAAATTGTTTCTGCCGGGCACAGGAACCGCGAGATGCTCCATCTCTGGGAAAGCACAGATCCCCAGTGCTGTTGTGCCTGTGAATAGGCTGCAGTGGGTAGGTGAAGACCAGCAGCAGCTTTCAGGGCTGGCACCTTCCTTGTGGGAGAAGAGGCCGGACGTTTGCACTTTCGGAAAAATGCATCTGCCGAGAATGAGAACGTTGAGATGCTCCATCCCTGGGAAAGCACAGATCCCCAGTGCTGTTGTGCCTGTGAATAGGCTGCAGTGGGTAGGTGAAGACCAGCAGCAGCTTTCAGGGCTGGCACCTTCCTTGTGGGAGAAGAGGCCGGACGTTTGCACTTTCGGAAAAATGCATCTGCCGAGAATGAGAACGTTGAGATGCTCCATCTCTGGGAAAGCACAGATCCCCAGTGCTGTTGTGCCTGTGAATAGGCTGCAGTGGGTAGGTGAAGACCAGCAGCAGCTTTCAGGGCTGGCACCTTCCTTGTGGGAGAAGAGGCCGGACGTTTGCACTTTCAGAAATTGTTTCTGCCGGGCACAGGAACCGCGAGATGCTCCATCTCTGGGAAAGCACAGATCCCCAGTGCTGTTGTGCCTGTGAATAGGCTGCAGTGGGTAGGTGAAGACCAGCAGCAGCTTTCAGGGCTGGCACCTTCCTTGTGGGAGAAGAGGCCGGACGTTTGCACTTTCAGAAATTGTTTCTGCCGGGCACAGGAACCGCGAGATGCTCCATCCCTGGGAAAGCACAGATCCCCAGTGCTGTTGTGCCTGTGAATAGGCTGCAGTGGGTAGGTGAAGACCAGCAGCAGCTTTCAGGGCTGGCACCTTCCTTGTGGGAGAAGAGGCCGGACGTTTGCACTTTCGGAAAAATGCATCTGCCGAGAATGAGAACGTTGAGCTGCTCCATCCCTGGGAAAGCACAGATCCCCAGTGCTGTTGTGCCTGTGAATAGGCTGCAGTGGGTAGGTGAAGACCAGCAGCAGCTTTCAGGGCTGGCACCTTCCTTGTGGGAGAAGAGGCCGGACGTTTGCACTTTCAGAAATTGTTTCTGCCGGGCACAGGAACCGCGAGATGCTCCATCTCTGGGAAAGCACAGATCCCCAGTGCTGTTGTGCCTGTGAATAGGCTGCAGTGGGTAGGTGAAGACCAGCAGCAGCTTTCAGGGCTGGCACCTTCCTTGTGGGAGAAGAGGCCGGACGTTTGCACTTTCAGAAATTGTTTCTGCCGGGCACAGGAACCGCGAGATGCTCCATCCCTGGGAAAGCACAGATCCCCAGTGCTCTTGTGCCTGTGAATAGGCTGCAGTGGGTAGGTGAAGACCAGCAGCAGCTTTCAGGGCTGGCACCTTCCTTGTGGGAGAAGAGGCCGGACGTTTGCACTTTCGGAAAAATGCATCTGCCGAGAATGAGAACGTTGAGATGCTCCATCTCTGGGAAAGCACAGATCCCCAGTGCTGTTGTGCCTGTGAATAGGCTGCAGTGGGTAGGTGAAGACCAGCAGCAGCTTTCAGGGCTGGCACCTTCCTTGTGGGAGAAGAGGCCGGACGTTTGCACTTTCGGAAAAATGCATCTGCCGAGAATGAGAACGTTGAGATGCTCCATCCCTGGGAAAGCACAGATCCCCAGTGCTGTTGTGCCTGTGAATAGGCTGCAGTGGGTAGGTGAAGACCAGCAGCAGCTTTCAGGGCTGGCACCTTCCTTGTGGGAGAAGAGGCCGGACGTTTGCACTTTCAGAAATTGTTTCTGCCGGGCACAGGAACCGCGAGATGCTCCATCTCTGGGAAAGCACAGATCCCCAGTGCTGTTGTGCCTGTGAATAGGCTGCAGTGGGTAGGTGAAGACCAGCAGCAGCTTTCAGGGCTGGCACCTTCCTTGTGGGAGAAGAGGCCGGACGTTTGCACTTTCGGAAAAATGCATCTGCCGAGAATGAGAACGTTGAGCTGCTCCATCCCTGGGAAAGCACAGATCCCCAGTGCTGTTGTGCCTGTGAATAGGCTGCAGTGGGTAGGTGAAGACCAGCAGCAGCTTTCAGGGCTGGCACCTTCCTTGTGGGAGAAGAGGCCGGACGTTTGCACTTTCAGAAATTGTTTCTGCCGGGCACAGGAACCGCGAGATGCTCCATCTCTGGGAAAGCACAGATCCCCAGTGCTGTTGTGCCTGTGAATAGGCTGCAGTGGGTAGGTGAAGACCAGCAGCAGCTTTCAGGGCTGGCACCTTCCTTGTGGGAGAAGAGGCCGGACGTTTGCACTTTCGGAAAAATGCATCTGCCGAGAATGAGAACGTTGAGATGCTCCATCCCTGGGAAAGCACAGATCCCCAGTGCTGTTGTGCCTGTGAATAGGCTGCAGTGGGTAGGTGAAGACCAGCAGCAGCTTTCAGGGCTGGCACCTTCCTTGTGGGAGAAGAGGCCGGACGTTTGCACTTTCGGAAAAATGCATCTGCCGAGAATGAGAACGTTGAGATGCTCCATCTCTGGGAAAGCACAGATCCCCAGTGCTGTTGTGCCTGTGAATAGGCTGCAGTGGGTAGGTGAAGACCAGCAGCAGCTTTCAGGGCTGGCACCTTCCTTGTGGGAGAAGAGGCCGGACGTTTGCACTTTCAGAAATTGTTTCTGCCGGGCACAGGAACCGCGAGATGCTCCATCCCTGGGAAAGCACAGATCCCCAGTGCTGTTGTGCCTGTGAATAGGCTGCAGTGGGTAGGTGAAGACCAGCAGCAGCTTTCAGGGCTGGCACCTTCCTTGTGGGAGAAGAGGCCGGACGTTTGCACTTTCGGAAAAATGCATCTGCCGAGAATGAGAACGTTGAGATGCTCCATCTCTGGGAAAGCACAGATCCCCAGTGCTGTTGTGCCTGTGAATAGGCTGCAGTGGGTAGGTGAAGACCAGCAGCAGCTTTCAGGGCTGGCACCTTCCTTGTGGGAGAAGAGGCCGGACGTTTGCACTTTCAGAAATTGTTTCTGCCGGGCACAGGAACTGCGAGATGCTCCATCTCTGGGAAAGCACAGATCCCCAGTGCTGTTGTGCCTGTGAATAGGCTGCAGTGGGTAGGTGAAGACCAGCAGCAGCTTTCAGGGCTGGCACCTTCCTTGTGGGAGAAGAGGCCGGACGTTTGCACTTTCGGAAAAATGCATCTGCCGAGAATGAGAACGTTGAGATGCTCCATCCCTGGGAAAGCACCGATCCCCAGTGCTGTTGTGCCTGTGAATAGGCTGCAGTGGGTAGGTGAAGACCAGCAGCAGCTTTCAGGGCTGGCACCTTCCTTGTGGGAGAAGAGGCCGGACGTTTGCACTTTCAGAAATTGTTTCTGCCGGGCACAGGAACCGCGAGATGCTCCATCCCTGGGAAAGCACAGATCCCCAGTGCTGTTGTGCCTGTGAATAGGCTGCAGTGGGTAGGTGAAGACCAGCAGCAGCTTTCAGGGCTGGCACCTTCCTTGTGGGAGAAGAGGCCGGACGTTTGCACTTTCGGAAAAATGCATCTGCCGAGAATGAGAACGTTGAGCTGCTCCATCCCTGGGAAAGCACAGATCCCCAGTGCTGTTGTGCCTGTGAATAGGCTGCAGTGGGTAGGTGAAGACCAGCAGCAGCTTTCAGGGCTGGCACCTTCCTTGTGGGAGAAGAGGCCGGACGTTTGCACTTTCAGAAATTGTTTCTGCCGGGCACAGGAACCGCGAGATGCTCCATCTCTGGGAAAGCACAGATCCCCAGTGCTGTTGTGCCTGTGAATAGGCTGCAGTGGGTAGGTGAAGACCAGCAGCAGCTTTCAGGGCTGGCACCTTCCTTGTGGGAGAAGAGGCCGGACGTTTGCACTTTCGGAAAAATGCATCTGCCGAGAATGAGAACGTTGAGATGCTCCATCTCTGGGAAAGCACAGATCCCCAGTGCTGTTGTGCCTGTGAATAGGCTGCAGTGGGTAGGTGAAGACCAGCAGCAGCTTTCAGGGCTGGCACCTTCCTTGTGGGAGAAGAGGCCGGACGTTTGCACTTTCGGAAAAATGCATCTGCCGAGAATGAGAACGTTGAGATGCTCCATCCCTGGGAAAGCACAGATCCCCAGTGCTGTTGTGCCTGTGAATAGGCTGCAGTGGGTAGGTGAAGACCAGCAGCAGCTTTCAGGGCTGGCACCTTCCTTGTGGGAGAAGAGGCCGGACGTTTGCACTTTCAGAAATTGTTTCTGCCGGGCACAGGAACCGCGAGATGCTCCATCCCTGGGAAAGCACCGATCCCCAGTGCTGTTGTGCCTGTGAATAGGCTGCAGTGGGTAGGTGAAGACCAGCAGCAGCTTTCAGGGCTGGCACCTTCCTTGTGGGAGAAGAGGCCGGACGTTTGCACTTTCAGAAATTGTTTCTGCCGGGCACAGGAACCGCGAGATGCTCTCTCCCTGGGAAAGCACAGATCCCCAGTGCTGTTGTGCCTGTGAATAGGCTGCAGTGGGTAGGTGAAGACCAGCAGCAGCTTTCAGGGCTGGCACCTTCCTTGTGGGAGAAGAGGCCGGACGTTTGCACTTTCGGAAAAATGCATCTGCCGAGAATGAGAACGTTGAGATGCTCCATCTCTGGGAAAGCACAGATCCCCAGTGCTGTTGTGCCTGTGAATAGGCTGCAGTGGGTAGGTGAAGACCAGCAGCAGCTTTCAGGGCTGGCACCTTCCTTGTGGGAGAAGAGGCCGGACGTTTGCACTTTCGGAAAAATGCATCTGCCGAGAATGAGAACGTTGAGATGCTCCATCCCTGGGAAAGCACAGATCCCCAGTGCTGTTGTGCCTGTGAATAGGCTGCAGTGGGTAGGTGAAGACCAGCAGCAGCTTTCAGGGCTGGCACCTTCCTTGTGGGAGAAGAGGCCGGACGTTTGCACTTTCAGAAATTGTTTCTGCCGGGCACAGGAACCGCGAGATGCTCCATCCCTGGGAAAGCACCGATCCCCAGTGCTGTTGTGCCTGTGAATAGGCTGCAGTGGGTAGGTGAAGACCAGCAGCAGCTTTCAGGGCTGGCACCTTCCTTGTGGGAGAAGAGGCCGGACGTTTGCACTTTCAGAAATTGTTTCTGCCGGGCACAGGAACCGCGAGATGCTCCATCCCTGGGAAAGCACCGATCCCCAGTGCTGTTGTGCCTGTGAATAGGCTGCAGTGGGTAGGTGAAGACCAGCAGCAGCTTTCAGGGCTGGCACCTTCCTTGTGGGAGAAGAGGCCGGACGTTTGCACTTTCAGAAATTGTTTCTGCCGGGCACAGGAACCGCGAGATGCTCCATCCCTGGGAAAGCACAGATCCCCAGTGCTGTTGTGCCTGTGAATAGGCTGCAGTGGGTAGGTGAAGACCAGCAGCAGCTTTCAGGGCTGGCACCTTCCTTGTGGGAGAAGAGGCTGGACGTTTGCACTTTCGGAAAAATGCATCTGCCGAGAATGAGAACGTTGAGCTGCTCCATCCCTGGGAAAGCACAGATCCCCAGTGCTGTTGTGCCTGTGAATAGGCTGCAGTGGGTAGGTGAAGACCAGCAGCAGCTTTCAGGGCTGGCACCTTCCTTGTGGGAGAAGAGGCCGGACGTTTGCACTTTCAGAAATTGTTTCTGCCGGGCACAGGAACCGCGAGATGCTCCATCTCTGGGAAAGCACAGATCCCCAGTGCTGTTGTGCCTGTGAATAGGCTGCAGTGGGTAGGTGAAGACCAGCAGCAGCTTTCAGGGCTGGCACCTTCCTTGTGGGAGAAGAGGCCGGACGTTTGCACTTTCGGAAAAATGCATCTGCCGAGAATGAGAACGTTGAGATGCTCCATCTCTGGGAAAGCACAGATCCCCAGTGCTGTTGTGCCTGTGAATAGGCTGCAGTGGGTAGGTGAAGACCAGCAGCAGCTTTCAGGGCTGGCACCTTCCTTGTGGGAGAAGAGGCCGGATGTTTGCACTTTCAGAAATTGTTTCTGCCGGGCACAGGAACCGCGAGATGCTCCATCCCTGGGAAAGCACAGATCCCCAGTGCTGTTGTGCCTGTGAATAGGCTGCAGTGGGTAGGTGAAGACCAGCAGCAGCTTTCAGGGCTGGCACCTTCCTTGTGGGAGAAGAGGCTGGACGTTTGCACTTTCGGAAAAATGCATCTGCCGAGAATGAGAACGTTGAGCTGCTCCATCCCTGGGAAAGCACAGATCCCCAGTGCTGTTGTGCCTGTGAATAGGCTGCAGTGGGTAGGTGAAGACCAGCAGCAGCTTTCAGGGCTGGCACCTTCCTTGTGGGAGAAGAGGCCGGACGTTTGCACTTTCAGAAATTGTTTCTGCCGGGCACAGGAACCGCGAGATGCTCCATCTCTGGGAAAGCACAGATCCCCAGTGCTGTTGTGCCTGTGAATAGGCTGCAGTGGGTAGGTGAAGACCAGCAGCAGCTTTCAGGGCTGGCACCTTCCTTGTGGGAGAAGAGGCCGGACGTTTGCACTTTCGGAAAAATGCATCTGCCGAGAATGAGAACGTTGAGATGCTCCATCTCTGGGAAAGCACAGATCCCCAGTGCTGTTGTGCCTGTGAATAGGCTGCAGTGGGTAGGTGAAGACCAGCAGCAGCTTTCAGGGCTGGCACCTTCCTTGTGGGAGAAGAGGCCGGACGTTTGCACTTTCAGAAATTGTTTCTGCCGGGCACAGGAACCGCGAGATGCTCCATCTCTGGGAAAGCACAGATCCCCAGTGCTGTTGTGCCTGTGAATAGGCTGCAGTGGGTAGGTGAAGACCAGCAGCAGCTTTCAGGGCTGGCACCTTCCTTGTGGGAGAAGAGGCCGGACGTTTGCACTTTCGGAAAAATGCATCTGCCGAGAATGAGAACGTTGAGCTGCTCCATCCCTGGGAAAGCACAGATCCCCAGTGCTGTTGTGCCTGTGAATAGGCTGCAGTGGGTAGGTGAAGACCAGCAGCAGCTTTCAGGGCTGGCACCTTCCTTGTGGGAGAAGAGGCCGGACGTTTGCACTTTCGGAAAAATGCATCTGCCGAGAATGAGAACGTTGAGATGCTCCATCCCTGGGAAAGCACAGATCCCCAGTGCTGTTGTGCCTGTGAATAGGCTGCAGTGGGTAGGTGAAGATCAGCAGCAGCTTTCAGGGCTGGCACCTTCCTTGTGGGAGAAGAGGCCGGACGTTTGCACTTTCAGTAATTGTTTCTGCCGGGCACAGGAACCGCGAGATGCTCCATCCCTGGGAAAGCACAGATCCCCAGTGCTGTTGTGCCTGTGAATAGGCTGCAGTGGGTAGGTGAAGACCAGCAGCAGCTTTCAGGGCTGGCACCTTCCTTGTGGGAGAAGAGGCCGGACGTTTGCACTTTCGGAAAAATGCATCTGCCGAGAATGAGAACGTTGAGATGCTCCATCTCTGGGAAAGCACAGATCCCCAGTGCTGTTGTGCCTGTGAATAGGCTGCAGTGGGTAGGTGAAGACCAGCAGCAGCTTTCAGGGCTGGCACCTTCCTTGTGGGAGAAGAGGCCGGACGTTTGCACTTTCAGAAATTGTTTCTGCCGGGCACAGGAACCGCGAGATGCTCCATCTCTGGGAAAGCACAGATCCCCAGTGCTGTTGTGCCTGTGAATAGGCTGCAGTGGGTAGGTGAAGACCAGCAGCAGCTTTCAGGGCTGGCACCTTCCTTGTGGGAGAAGAGGCCGGACGTTTGCACTTTCGGAAAAATGCATCTGCCGAGAATGAGAACGTTGAGCTGCTCCATCCCTGGGAAAGCACAGATCCCCAGTGCTCTTGTGCCTGTGAATAGGCTGCAGTGGGTAGGTGAAGACCAGCAGCAGCTTTCAGGGCTGGCACCTTCCTTGTGGGAGAAGAGGCCGGACGTTTGCACTTTCGGAAAAATGCATCTGCCGAGAATGAGAACGTTGAGATGCTCCATCCCTGGGAAAGCACAGATCCCCAGTGCTGTTGTGCCTGTGAATAGGCTGCAGTGGGTAGGTGAAGACCAGCAGCAGCTTTCAGGGCTGGCACCTTCCTTGTGGGAGAAGAGGCCGGACGTTTGCACTTTCAGAAATTGTTTCTGCCGGGCACAGGAACCGCGAGATGCTCCATCTCTGGGAAAGCACAGATCCCCAGTGCTGTTGTGCCTGTGAATAGGCTGCAGTGGGTAGGTGAAGACCAGCAGCAGCTTTCAGGGCTGGCACCTTCCTTGTGGGAGAAGAGGCCGGACGTTTGCACTTTCAGAAATTGTTTCTGCCGGGCACAGGAACCGCGAGATGCTCCATCCCTGGGAAAGCACAGATCCCCAGTGCTGTTGTGCCTGTGAATAGGCTGCAGTGGGTAGGTGAAGACCAGCAGCAGCTTTCAGGGCTGGCACCTTCCTTGTGGGAGAAGAGGCCGGACGTTTGCACTTTCGGAAAAATGCATCTGCCGAGAATGAGAACGTTGAGATGCTCCATCCCTGGGAAAGCACAGATCCCCAGTGCTGTTGTGCCTGTGAATAGGCTGCAGTGGGTAGGTGAAGACCAGCAGCAGCTTTCAGGGCTGGCACCTTCCTTGTGGGAGAAGAGGCCGGACGTTTGCACTTTCGGAAAAATGCATCTGCCGAGAATGAGAACGTTGAGATGCTCCATCCCTGGGAAAGCACAGATCCCCAGTGCTGTTGTGCCTGTGAATAGGCTGCAGTGGGTAGGTGAAGACCAGCAGCAGCTTTCAGGGCTGGCACCTTCCTTGTGGGAGAAGAGGCCGGACGTTTGCACTTTCTGAAAAATGCATCTGCCGAGAATGAGAACGTTGAGCTGCTCCATCCCTGGGAAAGCACAGATCCCCAGTGCTGTTGTGCCTGTGAATAGGCTGCAGTGGGTAGGTGAAGACCAGCAGCAGCTTTCAGGGCTGGCACCTTCCTTGTGGGAGAAGAGGCCGGACGTTTGCACTTTCGGAAAAATGCATCTGCCGAGAATGAGAACGTTGAGATGCTCCATCCCTGGGAAAGCACAGATCCCCAGTGCTGTTGTGCCTGTGAATAGGCTGCAGTGGGTAGGTGAAGACCAGCAGCAGCTTTCAGGGCTGGCACCTTCCTTGTGGGAGAAGAGGCTGGACGTTTGCACTTTCAGAAATTGTTTCTGCCGGGCACAGGAACCGCGAGATGCTCCATCTCTGGGAAAGCACAGATCCCCAGTGCTGTTGTGCCTGTGAATAGGCTGCAGTGGGTAGGTGAAGACCAGCAGCAGCTTTCAGGGCTGGCACCTTCCTTGTGGGAGAAGAGGCCGGACGTTTGCACTTTCGGAAAAATGCATCTGCCGAGAATGAGAACGTTGAGCTGCTCCATCCCTGGGAAAGCACAGATCCCCAGTGCTGTTGTGCCTGTGAATAGGCTGCAGTGGGTAGGTGAAGACCAGCAGCAGCTTTCAGGGCTGGCACCTTCCTTGTGGGAGAAGAGGCCGGACGTTTGCACTTTCGGAAAAATGCATCTGCCGAGAATGAGAACGTTGAGATGCTCCATCCCTGGGAAAGCACAGATCCCCAGTGCTGTTGTGCCTGTGAATAGGCTGCAGTGGGTAGGTGAAGACCAGCAGCAGCTTTCAGGGCTGGCACCTTCCTTGTGGGAGAAGAGGCCGGACGTTTGCACTTTCGGAAAAATGCATCTGCCGAGAATGAGAACGTTGAGCTGCTCCATCCCTGGGAAAGCACAGATCCCCAGTGCTGTTGTGCCTGTGAATAGGCTGCAGTGGGTAGGTGAAGACCAGCAGCAGCTTTCAGGGCTGGCACCTTCCTTGTGGGAGAAGAGGCCGGACGTTTGCACTTTCGGAAAAATGCATCTGCCGAGAATGAGAACGTTGAGATGCTCCATCCCTGGGAAAGCACAGATCCCCAGTGCTGTTGTGCCTGTGAATAGGCTGCAGTGGGTAGGTGAAGACCAGCAGCAGCTTTCAGGGCTGGCACTTTCCTTGTGGGAGAAGAGGCCGGACGTTTGCACTTTCAGAAATTGTTTCTGCCGGGCACAGGAACCGCGAGATGCTCCATCTCTGGGAAAGCACAGATCCCCAGTGCTGTTGTGCCTGTGAATAGGCTGCAGTGGGTAGGTGAAGACCAGCAGCAGCTTTCAGGGCTGGCACCTTCCTTGTGGGAGAAGAGGCCGGACGTTTGCACTTTCGGAAAAATGCATCTGCCGAGAATGAGAACGTTGAGCTGCTCCATCTCTGGGAAAGCACAGATCCCCAGTGCTGTTGTGCCTGTGAATAGGCTGCAGTGGGTAGGTGAAGACCAGCAGCAGCTTTCAGGGCTGGCACCTTCCTTGTGGGAGAAGAGGCCGGACGTTTGCACTTTCAGAAATTGTTTCTGCCGGGCACAGGAACCGCGAGATGCTCCATCTCTGGGAAAGCACAGATCCCCAGTGCTGTTGTGCCTGTGAATAGGCTGCAGTGGGTAGGTGAAGACCAGCAGCAGCTTTCAGGGCTGGCACCTTCCTTGTGGGAGAAGAGGCCGGACGTTTGCACTTTCGGAAAAATGCATCTGCCGAGAATGAGAACGTTGAGATGCTCCATCTCTGGGAAAGCACAGATCCCCAGTGCTGTTGTGCCTGTGAATAGGCTGCAGTGGGTAGGTGAAGACCAGCAGCAGCTTTCAGGGCTGGCACCTTCCTTGTGGGAGAAGAGGCCGGACGTTTGCACTTTCAGAAATTGTTTCTGCCGGGCACAGGAACCGCGAGATGCTCCATCTCTGGGAAAGCACAGATCCCCAGTGCTGTTGTGCCTGTGAATAGGCTGCAGTGGGTAGGTGAAGACCAGCAGCAGCTTTCAGGGCTGGCACCTTCCTTGTGGGAGAAGAGGCCGGACGTTTGCACTTTCGGAAAAATGCATCTGCCGAGAATGAGAACGTTGAGCTGCTCCATCCCTGGGAAAGCACAGATCCCCAGTGCTGTTGTGCCTGTGAATAGGCTGCAGTGGGTAGGTGAAGACCAGCAGCAGCTTTCAGGGCTGGCACCTTCCTTGTGGGAGAAGAGGCCGGACGTTTGCACTTTCGGAAAAATGCATCTGCCGAGAATGAGAACGTTGAGATGCTCCATCTCTGGGAAAGCACAGATCCCCAGTGCTGTTGTGCCTGTGAATAGGCTGCAGTGGGTAGGTGAAGATCAGCAGCAGCTTTCAGGGCTGGCACCTTCCTTGTGGGAGAAGAGGCCGGACGTTTGCACTTTCAGTAATTGTTTCTGCCGGGCACAGGAACCGCGAGATGCTCCATCCCTGGGAAAGCACAGATCCCCAGTGCTGTTGTGCCTGTGAATAGGCTGCAGTGGGTAGGTGAAGACCAGCAGCAGCTTTCAGGGCTGGCACCTTCCTTGTGGGAGAAGAGGCCGGACGTTTGCACTTTCGGAAAAATGCATCTGCCGAGAATGAGAACGTTGAGATGCTCCATCTCTGGGAAAGCACAGATCCCCAGTGCTGTTGTGCCTGTGAATAGGCTGCAGTGGGTAGGTGAAGACCAGCAGCAGCTTTCAGGGCTGGCACCTTCCTTGTGGGAGAAGAGGCCGGACGTTTGCACTTTCAGAAATTGTTTCTGCCGGGCACAGGAACCGCGAGATGCTCCATCTCTGGGAAAGCACAGATCCCCAGTGCTGTTGTGCCTGTGAATAGGCTGCAGTGGGTAGGTGAAGACCAGCAGCAGCTTTCAGGGCTGGCACCTTCCTTGTGGGAGAAGAGGCCGGACGTTTGCACTTTCGGAAAAATGCATCTGCCGAGAATGAGAACGTTGAGCTGCTCCATCCCTGGGAAAGCACAGATCCCCAGTGCTCTTGTGCCTGTGAATAGGCTGCAGTGGGTAGGTGAAGACCAGCAGCAGCTTTCAGGGCTGGCACCTTCCTTGTGGGAGAAGAGGCCGGACGTTTGCACTTTCGGAAAAATGCATCTGCCGAGAATGAGAACGTTGAGATGCTCCATCCCTGGGAAAGCACAGATCCCCAGTGCTGTTGTGCCTGTGAATAGGCTGCAGTGGGTAGGTGAAGACCAGCAGCAGCTTTCAGGGCTGGCACCTTCCTTGTGGGAGAAGAGGCCGGACGTTTGCACTTTCGGAAAAATGCATCTGCCGAGAATGAGAACGTTGAGATGCTCCATCCCTGGGAAAGCACAGATCCCCAGTGCTGTTGTGCCTGTGAATAGGCTGCAGTGGGTAGGTGAAGACCAGCAGCAGCTTTCAGGGCTGGCACCTTCCTTGTGGGAGAAGAGGCCGGACGTTTGCACTTTCAGAAATTGTTTCTGCCGGGCACAGGAACCGCGAGATGCTCCATCTCTGGGAAAGCACAGATCCCCAGTGCTGTTGTGCCTGTGAATAGGCTGCAGTGGGTAGGTGAAGACCAGCAGCAGCTTTCAGGGCTGGCACCTTCCTTGTGGGAGAAGAGGCCGGACGTTTGCACTTTCAGAAATTGTTTCTGCCGGGCACAGGAACCGCGAGATGCTCCATCCCTGGGAAAGCACAGATCCCCAGTGCTGTTGTGCCTGTGAATAGGCTGCAGTGGGTAGGTGAAGACCAGCAGCAGCTTTCAGGGCTGGCACCTTCCTTGTGGGAGAAGAGGCCGGACGTTTGCACTTTCGGAAAAATGCATCTGCCGAGAATGAGAACGTTGAGATGCTCCATCCCTGGGAAAGCACAGATCCCCAGTGCTGTTGTGCCTGTGAATAGGCTGCAGTGGGTAGGTGAAGACCAGCAGCAGCTTTCAGGGCTGGCACCTTCCTTGTGGGAGAAGAGGCCGGACGTTTGCACTTTCGGAAAAATGCATCTGCCGAGAATGAGAACGTTGAGATGCTCCATCCCTGGGAAAGCACAGATCCCCAGTGCTGTTGTGCCTGTGAATAGGCTGCAGTGGGTAGGTGAAGACCAGCAGCAGCTTTCAGGGCTGGCACCTTCCTTGTGGGAGAAGAGGCCGGACGTTTGCACTTTCAGAAATAGTTTCTGCCGGGCACAAGAACCGCGAGATGCTCCATCTCTGGGAAAGCACAGATCCCCAGTGCTGTTGTGCCTGTGAATAGGCTGCAGTGGGTAGGTGAAGACCAGCAGCAGCTTTCAGGGCTGGCACCTTCCTTGTGGGAGAAGAGGCCGGACGTTTGCACTTTCGGAAAAATGCATCTGCCGAGAATGAGAACGTTGAGATGCTCCATCCCTGGGAAAGCACAGATCCCCAGTGCTGTTGTGCCTGTGAATAGGCTGCAGTGGGTAGGTGAAGACCAGCAGCAGCTTTCAGGGCTGGCACCTTCCTTGTGGGAGAAGAGGCCGGACGTTTGCACTTTCTGAAAAATGCATCTGCCGAGAATGAGAACGTTGAGCTGCTCCATCCCTGGGAAAGCACAGATCCCCAGTGCTGTTGTGCCTGTGAATAGGCTGCAGTGGGTAGGTGAAGACCAGCAGCAGCTTTCAGGGCTGGCACCTTCCTTGTGGGAGAAGAGGCCGGACGTTTGCACTTTCGGAAAAATGCATCTGCCGAGAATGAGAACGTTGAGATGCTCCATCCCTGGGAAAGCACAGATCCCCAGTGCTGTTGTGCCTGTGAATAGGCTGCAGTGGGTAGGTGAAGACCAGCAGCAGCTTTCAGGGCTGGCACCTTCCTTGTGGGAGAAGAGGCTGGACGTTTGCACTTTCAGAAATTGTTTCTGCCGGGCACAGGAACCGCGAGATGCTCCATCTCTGGGAAAGCACAGATCCCCAGTGCTGTTGTGCCTGTGAATAGGCTGCAGTGGGTAGGTGAAGACCAGCAGCAGCTTTCAGGGCTGGCACCTTCCTTGTGGGAGAAGAGGCCGGACGTTTGCACTTTCGGAAAAATGCATCTGCCGAGAATGAGAACGTTGAGCTGCTCCATCCCTGGGAAAGCACAGATCCCCAGTGCTGTTGTGCCTGTGAATAGGCTGCAGTGGGTAGGTGAAGACCAGCAGCAGCTTTCAGGGCTGGCACCTTCCTTGTGGGAGAAGAGGCCGGACGTTTGCACTTTCGGAAAAATGCATCTGCCGAGAATGAGAACGTTGAGATGCTCCATCCCTGGGAAAGCACAGATCCCCAGTGCTGTTGTGCCTGTGAATAGGCTGCAGTGGGTAGGTGAAGACCAGCAGCAGCTTTCAGGGCTGGCACCTTCCTTGTGGGAGAAGAGGCCGGACGTTTGCACTTTCGGAAAAATGCATCTGCCGAGAATGAGAACGTTGAGCTGCTCCATCCCTGGGAAAGCACAGATCCCCAGTGCTGTTGTGCCTGTGAATAGGCTGCAGTGGGTAGGTGAAGACCAGCAGCAGCTTTCAGGGCTGGCACCTTCCTTGTGGGAGAAGAGGCCGGACGTTTGCACTTTCGGAAAAATGCATCTGCCGAGAATGAGAACGTTGAGATGCTCCATCCCTGGGAAAGCACAGATCCCCAGTGCTGTTGTGCCTGTGAATAGGCTGCAGTGGGTAGGTGAAGACCAGCAGCAGCTTTCAGGGCTGGCACTTTCCTTGTGGGAGAAGAGGCCGGACGTTTGCACTTTCAGAAATTGTTTCTGCCGGGCACAGGAACCGCGAGATGCTCCATCTCTGGGAAAGCACAGATCCCCAGTGCTGTTGTGCCTGTGAATAGGCTGCAGTGGGTAGGTGAAGACCAGCAGCAGCTTTCAGGGCTGGCACCTTCCTTGTGGGAGAAGAGGCCGGACGTTTGCACTTTCGGAAAAATGCATCTGCCGAGAATGAGAACGTTGAGCTGCTCCATCTCTGGGAAAGCACAGATCCCCAGTGCTGTTGTGCCTGTGAATAGGCTGCAGTGGGTAGGTGAAGACCAGCAGCAGCTTTCAGGGCTGGCACCTTCCTTGTGGGAGAAGAGGCCGGACGTTTGCACTTTCAGAAATTGTTTCTGCCGGGCACAGGAACCGCGAGATGCTCCATCTCTGGGAAAGCACAGATCCCCAGTGCTGTTGTGCCTGTGAATAGGCTGCAGTGGGTAGGTGAAGACCAGCAGCAGCTTTCAGGGCTGGCACCTTCCTTGTGGGAGAAGAGGCCGGACGTTTGCACTTTCGGAAAAATGCATCTGCCGAGAATGAGAACGTTGAGATGCTCCATCCCTGGGAAAGCACAGATCCCCAGTGCTGTTGTGCCTGTGAATAGGCTGCAGTGGGTAGGTGAAGACCAGCAGCAGCTTTCAGGGCTGGCACCTTCCTTGTGGGAGAAGAGGCCGGACGTTTGCACTTTCTGAAAAATGCATCTGCCGAGAATGAGAACGTTGAGATGCTCCATCCCTGGGAAAGCACAGATCCCCAGTGCTGTTGTGCCTGTGAATAGGCTGCAGTGGGTAGGTGAAGACCAGCAGCAGCTTTCAGGGCTGGCACCTTCCTTGTGGGAGAAGAGGCCGGACGTTTGCACTTTCGGAAAAATGCATCTGCCGAGAATGAGAACGTTGAGATGCTCCATCCCTGGGAAAGCACAGATCCCCAGTGCTGTTGTGCCTGTGAATAGGCTGCAGTGGGTAGGTGAAGACCAGCAGCAGCTTTCAGGGCTGGCACCTTCCTTGTGGGAGAAGAGGCCGGACGTTTGCACTTTCAGAAATTGTTTCTGCCGGGCACAGGAACCGCGAGATGCTCCATCTCTGGGAAAGCACCGATCCCCAGTGCTGTTGTGCCTGTGAATAGGCTGCAGTGGGTAGGTGAAGACCAGCAGCAGCTTTCAGGGCTGGCACCTTCCTTGTGGGAGAAGAGGCCGGACGTTTGCACTTTCGGAAAAATGCATCTGCCGAGAATGAGAACGTTGAGCTGCTCCATCCCTGGGAAAGCACAGATCCCCAGTGCTGTTGTGCCTGTGAATAGGCTGCAGTGGGTAGGTGAAGACCAGGAGCAGCTTTCAGGGCTGGCACCTTCCTTGTGGGAGAAGAGGCCGGACGTTTGCACTTTCGGAAAAATGCATCTGCCGAGAATGAGAACGTTGAGATGCTCCATCCCTGGGAAAGCACAGATCCCCAGTGCTGTTGTGCCTGTGAATAGGCTGCAGTGGGTAGGTGAAGACCAGCAGCAGCTTTCAGGGCTGGCACCTTCCTTGTGGGAGAAGAGGCCGGACGTTTGCACTTTCGGAAAAATGCATCTGCCGAGAATGAGAACGTTGAGATGCTCCATCCCTGGGAAAGCACAGATCCCCAGTGCTGTTGTGCCTGTGAATAGGCTGCAGTGGGTAGGTGAAGACCAGCAGCAGCTTTCAGGGCTGGCACCTTCCTTGTGGGAGAAGAGGCCGGACGTTTGCACTTTCGGAAAAATGCATCTGCCGAGAATGAGAACGTTGAGATGCTCCATCCCTGGGAAAGCACAGATCCCCAGTGCTGTTGTGCCTGTGAATAGGCTGCAGTGGGTAGGTGAAGACCAGCAGCAGCTTTCAGGGCTGGCACCTTCCTTGTGGGAGAAGAGGCCGGACGTTTGCACTTTCAGAAATAGTTTCTGCCGGGCACAAGAACCGCGAGATGCTCCATCTCTGGGAAAGCACAGATCCCCAGTGCTGTTGTGCCTGTGAATAGGCTGCAGTGGGTAGGTGAAGACCAGCAGCAGCTTTCAGGGCTGGCACCTTCCTTGTGGGAGAAGAGGCCGGACGTTTGCACTTTCGGAAAAATGCATCTGCCGAGAATGAGAACGTTGAGATGCTCCATCCCTGGGAAAGCACAGATCCCCAGTGCTGTTGTGCCTGTGAATAGGCTGCAGTGGGTAGGTGAAGACCAGCAGCAGCTTTCAGGGCTGGCACCTTCCTTGTGGGAGAAGAGGCCGGACGTTTGCACTTTCTGAAAAATGCATCTGCCGAGAATGAGAACGTTGAGCTGCTCCATCCCTGGGAAAGCACAGATCCCCAGTGCTGTTGTGCCTGTGAATAGGCTGCAGTGGGTAGGTGAAGACCAGCAGCAGCTTTCAGGGCTGGCACCTTCCTTGTGGGAGAAGAGGCCGGACGTTTGCACTTTCGGAAAAATGCATCTGCCGAGAATGAGAACGTTGAGATGCTCCATCCCTGGGAAAGCACAGATCCCCAGTGCTGTTGTGCCTGTGAATAGGCTGCAGTGGGTAGGTGAAGACCAGCAGCAGCTTTCAGGGCTGGCACCTTCCTTGTGGGAGAAGAGGCTGGACGTTTGCACTTTCGGAAATTGTTTCTGCCGGGCACAGGAACCGCGAGATGCTCCATCTCTGGGAAAGCACAGATCCCCAGTGCTGTTGTGCCTGTGAATAGGCTGCAGTGGGTAGGTGAAGACCAGCAGCAGCTTTCAGGGCTGGCACCTTCCTTGTGGGAGAAGAGGCCGGACGTTTGCACTTTCGGAAAAATGCATCTGCCGAGAATGAGAACGTTGAGCTGCTCCATCCCTGGGAAAGCACAGATCCCCAGTGCTGTTGTGCCTGTGAATAGGCTGCAGTGGGTAGGTGAAGACCAGCAGCAGCTTTCAGGGCTGGCACCTTCCTTGTGGGAGAAGAGGCCGGACGTTTGCACTTTCGGAAAAATGCATCTGCCGAGAATGAGAACGTTGAGATGCTCCATCCCTGGGAAAGCACAGATCCCCAGTGCTGTTGTGCCTGTGAATAGGCTGCAGTGGGTAGGTGAAGACCAGCAGCAGCTTTCAGGGCTGGCACCTTCCTTGTGGGAGAAGAGGCCGGACGTTTGCACTTTCGGAAAAATGCATCTGCCGAGAATGAGAACGTTGAGCTGCTCCATCCCTGGGAAAGCACAGATCCCCAGTGCTGTTGTGCCTGTGAATAGGCTGCAGTGGGTAGGTGAAGACCAGCAGCAGCTTTCAGGGCTGGCACCTTCCTTGTGGGAGAAGAGGCCGGACGTTTGCACTTTCGGAAAAATGCATCTGCCGAGAATGAGAACGTTGAGATGCTCCATCCCTGGGAAAGCACAGATCCCCAGTGCTGTTGTGCCTGTGAATAGGCTGCAGTGGGTAGGTGAAGACCAGCAGCAGCTTTCAGGGCTGGCACTTTCCTTGTGGGAGAAGAGGCCGGACGTTTGCACTTTCAGAAATTGTTTCTGCCGGGCACAGGAACCGCGAGATGCTCCATCTCTGGGAAAGCACAGATCCCCAGTGCTGTTGTGCCTGTGAATAGGCTGCAGTGGGTAGGTGAAGACCAGCAGCAGCTTTCAGGGCTGGCACCTTCCTTGTGGGAGAAGAGGCCGGACGTTTGCACTTTCGGAAAAATGCATCTGCCGAGAATGAGAACGTTGAGCTGCTCCATCTCTGGGAAAGCACAGATCCCCAGTGCTGTTGTGCCTGTGAATAGGCTGCAGTGGGTAGGTGAAGACCAGCAGCAGCTTTCAGGGCTGGCACCTTCCTTGTGGGAGAAGAGGCCGGACGTTTGCACTTTCAGAAATTGTTTCTGCCGGGCACAGGAACCGCGAGATGCTCCATCTCTGGGAAAGCACAGATCCCCAGTGCTGTTGTGCCTGTGAATAGGCTGCAGTGGGTAGGTGAAGACCAGCAGCAGCTTTCAGGGCTGGCACCTTCCTTGTGGGAGAAGAGGCCGGACGTTTGCACTTTCGGAAAAATGCATCTGCCGAGAATGAGAACGTTGAGATGCTCCATCCCTGGGAAAGCACAGATCCCCAGTGCTGTTGTGCCTGTGAATAGGCTGCAGTGGGTAGGTGAAGACCAGCAGCAGCTTTCAGGGCTGGCACCTTCCTTGTGGGAGAAGAGGCCGGACGTTTGCACTTTCTGAAAAATGCATCTGCCGAGAATGAGAACGTTGAGATGCTCCATCCCTGGGAAAGCACAGATCCCCAGTGCTGTTGTGCCTGTGAATAGGCTGCAGTGGGTAGGTGAAGACCAGCAGCAGCTTTCAGGGCTGGCACCTTCCTTGTGGGAGAAGAGGCCGGACGTTTGCACTTTCGGAAAAATGCATCTGCCGAGAATGAGAACGTTGAGATGCTCCATCCCTGGGAAAGCACAGATCCCCAGTGCTGTTGTGCCTGTGAATAGGCTGCAGTGGGTAGGTGAAGACCAGCAGCAGCTTTCAGGGCTGGCACCTTCCTTGTGGGAGAAGAGGCCGGACGTTTGCACTTTCAGAAATTGTTTCTGCCGGGCACAGGAACCGCGAGATGCTCCATCTCTGGGAAAGCACAGATCCCCAGTGCTGTTGTGCCTGTGAATAGGCTGCAGTGGGTAGGTGAAGACCAGCAGCAGCTTTCAGGGCTGGCACCTTCCTTGTGGGAGAAGAGGCCGGACGTTTGCACTTTCGGAAAAATGCATCTGCCGAGAATGAGAACGTTGAGCTGCTCCATCCCTGGGAAAGCACAGATCCCCAGTGCTGTTGTGCCTGTGAATAGGCTGCAGTGGGTAGGTGAAGACCAGGAGCAGCTTTCAGGGCTGGCACCTTCCTTGTGGGAGAAGAGGCCGGACGTTTGCACTTTCGGAAAAATGCATCTGCCGAGAATGAGAACGTTGAGATGCTCCATCCCTGGGAAAGCACAGATCCCCAGTGCTGTTGTGCCTGTGAATAGGCTGCAGTGGGTAGGTGAAGACCAGCAGCAGCTTTCAGGGCTGGCACCTTCCTTGTGGGAGAAGAGGCCGGACGTTTGCACTTTCGGAAAAATGCATCTGCCGAGAATGAGAACGTTGAGATGCTCCATCCCTGGGAAAGCACAGATCCCCAGTGCTGTTGTGCCTGTGAATAGGCTGCAGTGGGTAGGTGAAGACCAGCAGCAGCTTTCAGGGCTGGCACTTTCCTTGTGGGAGAAGAGGCCGGACGTTTGCACTTTCAGAAATTGTTTCTGCCGGGCACAGGAACCGCGAGATGCTCCATCTCTGGGAAAGCACAGATCCCCAGTGCTGTTGTGCCTGTGAATAGGCTGCAGTGGGTAGGTGAAGACCAGCAGCAGCTTTCAGGGCTGGCACCTTCCTTGTGGGAGAAGAGGCCGGACGTTTGCACTTTCAGAAATTGTTTCTGCCGGGCACAGGAACCGCGAGATGCTCCATCCCTGGGAAAGCACAGATCCCCAGTGCTGTTGTGCCTGTGAATAGGCTGCAGTGGGTAGGTGAAGACCAGCAGCAGCTTTCAGGGCTGGCACCTTCCTTGTGGGAGAAGAGGCCGGACGTTTGCACTTTCGGAAAAATGCATCTGCCGAGAATGAGAACGTTGAGATGCTCCATCCCTGGGAAAGCACAGATCCCCAGTGCTGTTGTGCCTGTGAATAGGCTGCAGTGGGTAGGTGAAGACCAGCAGCAGCTTTCAGGGCTGGCACCTTCCTTGTGGGAGAAGAGGCCGGACGTTTGCACTTTCGGAAAAATGCATCTGCCGAGAATGAGAACGTTGAGATGCTCCATCCCTGGGAAAGCACAGATCCCCAGTGCTGTTGTGCCTGTGAATAGGCTGCAGTGGGTAGGTGAAGACCAGCAGCAGCTTTCAGGGCTGGCACCTTCCTTGTGGGAGAAGAGGCCGGACGTTTGCACTTTCAGAAATAGTTTCTGCCGGGCACAAGAACCGCGAGATGCTCCATCTCTGGGAAAGCACAGATCCCCAGTGCTGTTGTGCCTGTGAATAGGCTGCAGTGGGTAGGTGAAGACCAGCAGCAGCTTTCAGGGCTGGCACCTTCCTTGTGGGAGAAGAGGCCGGACGTTTGCACTTTCGGAAAAATGCATCTGCCGAGAATGAGAACGTTGAGATGCTCCATCCCTGGGAAAGCACAGATCCCCAGTGCTGTTGTGCCTGTGAATAGGCTGCAGTGGGTAGGTGAAGACCAGCAGCAGCTTTCAGGGCTGGCACCTTCCTTGTGGGAGAAGAGGCCGGACGTTTGCACTTTCTGAAAAATGCATCTGCCGAGAATGAGAACGTTGAGCTGCTCCATCCCTGGGAAAGCACAGATCCCCAGTGCTGTTGTGCCTGTGAATAGGCTGCAGTGGGTAGGTGAAGACCAGCAGCAGCTTTCAGGGCTGGCACCTTCCTTGTGGGAGAAGAGGCCGGACGTTTGCACTTTCGGAAAAATGCATCTGCCGAGAATGAGAACGTTGAGATGCTCCATCCCTGGGAAAGCACAGATCCCCAGTGCTGTTGTGCCTGTGAATAGGCTGCAGTGGGTAGGTGAAGACCAGCAGCAGCTTTCAGGGCTGGCACCTTCCTTGTGGGAGAAGAGGCTGGACGTTTGCACTTTCAGAAATTGTTTCTGCCGGGCACAGGAACCGCGAGATGCTCCATCTCTGGGAAAGCACAGATCCCCAGTGCTGTTGTGCCTGTGAATAGGCTGCAGTGGGTAGGTGAAGACCAGCAGCAGCTTTCAGGGCTGGCACCTTCCTTGTGGGAGAAGAGGCCGGACGTTTGCACTTTCGGAAAAATGCATCTGCCGAGAATGAGAACGTTGAGCTGCTCCATCCCTGGGAAAGCACAGATCCCCAGTGCTGTTGTGCCTGTGAATAGGCTGCAGTGGGTAGGTGAAGACCAGCAGCAGCTTTCAGGGCTGGCACCTTCCTTGTGGGAGAAGAGGCCGGACGTTTGCACTTTCGGAAAAATGCATCTGCCGAGAATGAGAACGTTGAGATGCTCCATCCCTGGGAAAGCACAGATCCCCAGTGCTGTTGTGCCTGTGAATAGGCTGCAGTGGGTAGGTGAAGACCAGCAGCAGCTTTCAGGGCTGGCACCTTCCTTGTGGGAGAAGAGGCCGGACGTTTGCACTTTCGGAAAAATGCATCTGCCGAGAATGAGAACGTTGAGATGCTCCATCCCTGGGAAAGCACAGATCCCCAGTGCTGTTGTGCCTGTGAATAGGCTGCAGTGGGTAGGTGAAGACCAGCAGCAGCTTTCAGGGCTGGCACCTTCCTTGTGGGAGAAGAGGCCGGACGTTTGCACTTTCGGAAAAATGCATCTGCCGAGAATGAGAACGTTGAGATGCTCCATCCCTGGGAAAGCACAGATCCCCAGTGCTGTTGTGCCTGTGAATAGGCTGCAGTGGGTAGGTGAAGACCAGCAGCAGCTTTCAGGGCTGGCACTTTCCTTGTGGGAGAAGAGGCCGGACGTTTGCACTTTCAGAAATTGTTTCTGCCGGGCACAGGAACCGCGAGATGCTCCATCTCTGGGAAAGCACAGATCCCCAGTGCTGTTGTGCCTGTGAATAGGCTGCAGTGGGTAGGTGAAGACCAGCAGCAGCTTTCAGGGCTGGCACCTTCCTTGTGGGAGAAGAGGCCGGACGTTTGCACTTTCGGAAAAATGCATCTGCCGAGAATGAGAACGTTGAGCTGCTCCATCTCTGGGAAAGCACAGATCCCCAGTGCTGTTGTGCCTGTGAATAGGCTGCAGTGGGTAGGTGAAGACCAGCAGCAGCTTTCAGGGCTGGCACCTTCCTTGTGGGAGAAGAGGCCGGACGTTTGCACTTTCAGAAATTGTTTCTGCCGGGCACAGGAACCGCGAGATGCTCCATCTCTGGGAAAGCACAGATCCCCAGTGCTGTTGTGCCTGTGAATAGGCTGCAGTGGGTAGGTGAAGACCAGCAGCAGCTTTCAGGGCTGGCACCTTCCTTGTGGGAGAAGAGGCCGGACGTTTGCACTTTCGGAAAAATGCATCTGCCGAGAATGAGAACGTTGAGATGCTCCATCCCTGGGAAAGCACAGATCCCCAGTGCTGTTGTGCCTGTGAATAGGCTGCAGTGGGTAGGTGAAGACCAGCAGCAGCTTTCAGGGCTGGCACCTTCCTTGTGGGAGAAGAGGCCGGACGTTTGCACTTTCTGAAAAATGCATCTGCCGAGAATGAGAACGTTGAGATGCTCCATCCCTGGGAAAGCACAGATCCCCAGTGCTGTTGTGCCTGTGAATAGGCTGCAGTGGGTAGGTGAAGACCAGCAGCAGCTTTCAGGGCTGGCACCTTCCTTGTGGGAGAAGAGGCCGGACGTTTGCACTTTCGGAAAAATGCATCTGCCGAGAATGAGAACGTTGAGATGCTCCATCCCTGGGAAAGCACAGATCCCCAGTGCTGTTGTGCCTGTGAATAGGCTGCAGTGGGTAGGTGAAGACCAGCAGCAGCTTTCAGGGCTGGCACCTTCCTTGTGGGAGAAGAGGCCGGACGTTTGCACTTTCAGAAATTGTTTCTGCCGGGCACAGGAACCGCGAGATGCTCCATCTCTGGGAAAGCACAGATCCCCAGTGCTGTTGTGCCTGTGAATAGGCTGCAGTGGGTAGGTGAAGACCAGCAGCAGCTTTCAGGGCTGGCACCTTCCTTGTGGGAGAAGAGGCCGGACGTTTGCACTTTCGGAAAAATGCATCTGCCGAGAATGAGAACGTTGAGCTGCTCCATCCCTGGGAAAGCACAGATCCCCAGTGCTGTTGTGCCTGTGAATAGGCTGCAGTGGGTAGGTGAAGACCAGGAGCAGCTTTCAGGGCTGGCACCTTCCTTGTGGGAGAAGAGGCCGGACGTTTGCACTTTCGGAAAAATGCATCTGCCGAGAATGAGAACGTTGAGATGCTCCATCCCTGGGAAAGCACAGATCCCCAGTGCTGTTGTGCCTGTGAATAGGCTGCAGTGGGTAGGTGAAGACCAGCAGCAGCTTTCAGGGCTGGCACCTTCCTTGTGGGAGAAGAGGCCGGACGTTTGCACTTTCGGAAAAATGCATCTGCCGAGAATGAGAACGTTGAGATGCTCCATCCCTGGGAAAGCACAGATCCCCAGTGCTGTTGTGCCTGTGAATAGGCTGCAGTGGGTAGGTGAAGACCAGCAGCAGCTTTCAGGGCTGGCACTTTCCTTGTGGGAGAAGAGGCCGGACGTTTGCACTTTCAGAAATTGTTTCTGCCGGGCACAGGAACCGCGAGATGCTCCATCTCTGGGAAAGCACAGATCCCCAGTGCTGTTGTGCCTGTGAATAGGCTGCAGTGGGTAGGTGAAGACCAGCAGCAGCTTTCAGGGCTGGCACCTTCCTTGTGGGAGAAGAGGCCGGACGTTTGCACTTTCGGAAAAATGCATCTGCCGAGAATGAGAACGTTGAGCTGCTCCATCTCTGGGAAAGCACAGATCCCCAGTCCTGTTGTGCCTGTGAATAGGCTGCAGTGGGTAGGTGAAGACCAGCAGCAGCTTTCAGGGCTGGCACCTTCCTTGTGGGAGAAGAGGCCGGACGTTTGCACTTTCAGAAATTGTTTCTGCCGGGCACAGGAACTGCGAGATGCTCCATCTCTGGGAAAGCACAGATCCCCAGTGCTGTTGTGCCTGTGAATAGGCTGCAGTGGGTAGGTGAAGACCAGCAGCAGCTTTCAGGGCTGGCACCTTCCTTGTGGGAGAAGAGGCCGGACGTTTGCACTTTCGGAAAAATGCATCTGCCGAGAATGAGAACGTTGAGATGCTCCATCCCTGGGAAAGCACAGATCCCCAGTGCTGTTGTGCCTGTGAATAGGCTGCAGTGGGTAGGTGAAGACCAGCAGCAGCTTTCAGGGCTGGCACCTTCCTTGTGGGAGAAGAGGCCGGACGTTTGCACTTTCTGAAAAATGCATCTGCCGAGAATGAGAACGTTGAGATGCTCCATCCCTGGGAAAGCACAGATCCCCAGTGCTGTTGTGCCTGTGAATAGGCTGCAGTGGGTAGGTGAAGACCAGCAGCAGCTTTCAGGGCTGGCACCTTCCTTGTGGGAGAAGAGGCCGGACGTTTGCACTTTCGGAAAAATGCATCTGCCGAGAATGAGAACGTTGAGATGCTCCATCCCTGGGAAAGCACAGATCCCCAGTGCTGTTGTGCCTGTGAATAGGCTGCAGTGGGTAGGTGAAGACCAGCAGCAGCTTTCAGGGCTGGCACCTTCCTTGTGGGAGAAGAGGCCGGACGTTTGCACTTTCAGAAATTGTTTCTGCCGGGCACAGGAACCGCGAGATGCTCCATCTCTGGGAAAGCACAGATCCCCAGTGCTGTTGTGCCTGTGAATAGGCTGCAGTGGGTAGGTGAAGACCAGCAGCAGCTTTCAGGGCTGGCACCTTCCTTGTGGGAGAAGAGGCCGGACGTTTGCACTTTCGGAAAAATGCATCTGCCGAGAATGAGAACGTTGAGCTGCTCCATCCCTGGGAAAGCACAGATCCCCAGTGCTGTTGTGCCTGTGAATAGGCTGCAGTGGGTAGGTGAAGACCAGGAGCAGCTTTCAGGGCTGGCACCTTCCTTGTGGGAGAAGAGGCCGGACGTTTGCACTTTCGGAAAAATGCATCTGCCGAGAATGAGAACGTTGAGCTGCTCCATCCCTGGGAAAGCACAGATCCCCAGTGCTGTTGTGCCTGTGAATAGGCTGCAGTGGGTAGGTGAAGACCAGCAGCAGCTTTCAGGGCTGGCACCTTCCTTGTGGGAGAAGAGGCCGGACGTTTGCACTTTCAGAAATTGTTTCTGCCGGGCACAGGAACCGCGAGATGCTCCATCTCTGGGAAAGCACAGATCCCCAGTGCTGTTGTGCCTGTGAATAGGCTGCAGTGGGTAGGTGAAGACCAGCAGCAGCTTTCAGGGCTGGCACCTTCCTTGTGGGAGAAGAGGCCGGACGTTTGCACTTTCGGAAAAATGCATCTGCCGAGAATGAGAACGTTGAGATGCTCCATCTCTGGGAAAGCACCGATCCCCAGTGCTGTTGTGCCTGTGAATAGGCTGCAGTGGGTAGGTGAAGACCAGCAGCAGCTTTCAGGGCTGGCACCTTCCTTGTGGGAGAAGAGGCCGGACGTTTGCACTTTCTGAAAAATGCATCTGCCGAGAATGAGAACGTTGAGATGCTCCATCCCTGGGAAAGCACAGATCCCCAGTGCTGTTGTGCCTGTGAATAGGCTGCAGTGGGTAGGTGAAGACCAGCAGCAGCTTTCAGGGCTGGCACCTTCCTTGTGGGAGAAGAGGCCGGACGTTTGCACTTTCGGAAAAATGCATCTGCCGAGAATGAGAACGTTGAGATGCTCCATCCCTGGGAAAGCGCAGATCCCCAGTGCTGTTGTGCCTGTGAATAGGCTGCAGTGGGTAGGTGAAGACCAGCAGCAGCTTTCAGGGCTGGCACCTTCCTTGTGGGAGAAGAGGCCGGACGTTTGCACTTTCAGAAATTGTTTCTGCCGGGCACAGGAACCGCGAGATGCTCCATCTCTGGGAAAGCACAGATCCCCAGTGCTGTTGTGCCTGTGAATAGGCTGCAGTGGGTAGGTGAAGACCAGCAGCAGCTTTCAGGGCTGGCACCTTCCTTGTGGGAGAAGAGGCCGGACGTTTGCACTTTCGGAAAAATGCATCTGCCGAGAATGAGAACGTTGAGCTGCTCCATCCCTGGGAAAGCACACATCCCCAGTGCTGTTGTGCCTGTGAATAGGCTGCAGTGGGTAGGTGAAGACCAGCAGCAGCTTTCAGGGCTGGCACCTTCCTTGTGGGAGAAGAGGCCGGACGTTTGCACTTTCGGAAAAATGCATCTGCCGAGAATGAGAACGTTGAGCTGCTCCATCCCTGGGAAAGCACAGATCCCCAGTGCTGTTGTGCCTGTGAATAGGCTGCAGTGGGTAGGTGAAGACCAGCAGCAGCTTTCAGGGCTGGCACCTTCCTTGTGGGAGAAGAGGCCGGACGTTTGCACTTTCGGAAAAATGCATCTGCCGAGAATGAGAACGTTGAGATGCTCCATCCCTGGGAAAGCACAGATCCCCAGTGCTGTTGTGCCTGTGAATAGGCTGCAGTGGGTAGGTGAAGACCAGCAGCAGCTTTCAGGGCTGGCACCTTCCTTGTGGGAGAAGAGGCCGGACGTTTGCACTTTCGGAAAAATGCATCTGCCGAGAATGAGAACGTTGAGATGCTCCATCCCTGGGAAAGCACAGATCCCCAGTGCTGTTGTGCCTGTGAATAGGCTGCAGTGGGTAGGTGAAGACCAGCAGCAGCTTTCAGGGCTGGCACTTTCCTTGTGGGAGAAGAGGCCGGACGTTTGCACTTTCAGAAATTGTTTCTGCCGGGCACAGGAACCGCGAGATGCTCCATCCCTGGGAAAGCACAGATCCCCAGTGCTGTTGTGCCTGTGAATAGGCTGCAGTGGGTAGGTGAAGACCAGCAGCAGCTTTCAGGGCTGGCACCTTCCTTGTGGGAGAAGAGGCCGGACGTTTGCACTTTCGGAAAAATGCATCTGCCGAGAATGAGAACGTTGAGCTGCTCCATCTCTGGGAAAGCACAGATCCCCAGTGCTGTTGTGCCTGTGAATAGGCTGCAGTGGGTAGGTGAAGACCAGCAGCAGCTTTCAGGGCTGGCACCTTCCTTGTGGGAGAAGAGGCCGGACGTTTGCACTTTCAGAAATTGTTTCTGCCGGGCACAGGAACTGCGAGATGCTCCATCTCTGGGAAAGCACAGATCCCCAGTGCTGTTGTGCCTGTGAATAGGCTGCAGTGGGTAGGTGAAGACCAGCAGCAGCTTTCAGGGCTGGCACCTTCCTTGTGGGAGAAGAGGCCGGACGTTTGCACTTTCGGAAAAATGCATCTGCCGAGAATGAGAACGTTGAGATGCTCCATCCCTGGGAAAGCACAGATCCCCAGTGCTGTTGTGCCTGTGAATAGGCTGCAGTGGGTAGGTGAAGACCAGCAGCAGCTTTCAGGGCTGGCACCTTCCTTGTGGGAGAAGAGGCCGGACGTTTGCACTTTCGGAAAAATGCATCTGCCGAGAATGAGAACGTTGAGATGCTCCATCCCTGGGAAAGCACAGATCCCCAGTGCTGTTGTGCCTGTGAATAGGCTGCAGTGGGTAGGTGAAGACCAGCAGCAGCTTTCAGGGCTGGCACCTTCCTTGTGGGAGAAGAGGCCGGACGTTTGCACTTTCGGAAAAATGCATCTGCCGAGAATGAGAACGTTGAGATGCTCCATCCCTGGGAAAGCACAGATCCCCAGTGCTGTTGTGCCTGTGAATAGGCTGCAGTGGGTAGGTGAAGACCAGCAGCAGCTTTCAGGGCTGGCACTTTCCTTGTGGGAGAAGAGGCCGGACGTTTGCACTTTCAGAAATTGTTTCTGCCGGGCACAGGAACCGCGAGATGCTCCATCTCTGGGAAAGCACAGATCCCCAGTGCTGTTGTGCCTGTGAATAGGCTGCAGTGGGTAGGTGAAGACCAGCAGCAGCTTTCAGGGCTGGCACCTTCCTTGTGGGAGAAGAGGCCGGACGTTTGCACTTTCAGAAATTGTTTCTGCCGGGCACAGGAACCGCGAGATGCTCCATCTCTGGGAAAGCACAGATCCCCAGTGCTGTTGTGCCTGTGAATAGGCTGCAGTGGGTAGGTGAAGACCAGCAGCAGCTTTCAGGGCTGGCACCTTCCTTGTGGGAGAAGAGGCCGGACGTTTGCACTTTCGGAAAAATGCATCTGCCGAGAATGAGAACGTTGAGCTGCTCCATCCCTGGGAAAGCACACATCCCCAGTGCTGTTGTGCCTGTGAATAGGCTGCAGTGGGTAGGTGAAGACCAGCAGCAGCTTTCAGGGCTGGCACCTTCCTTGTGGGAGAAGAGGCCGGACGTTTGCACTTTCGGAAAAATGCATCTGCCGAGAATGAGAACGTTGAGCTGCTCCATCCCTGGGAAAGCACAGATCCCCAGTGCTGTTGTGCCTGTGAATAGGCTGCAGTGGGTAGGTGAAGACCAGCAGCAGCTTTCAGGGCTGGCACCTTCCTTGTGGGAGAAGAGGCCGGACGTTTGCACTTTCGGAAAAATGCATCTGCCGAGAATGAGAACGTTGAGATGCTCCATCCCTGGGAAAGCACAGATCCCCAGTGCTGTTGTGCCTGTGAATAGGCTGCAGTGGGTAGGTGAAGACCAGCAGCAGCTTTCAGGGCTGGCACCTTCCTTGTGGGAGAAGAGGCCGGACGTTTGCACTTTCGGAAAAATGCATCTGCCGAGAATGAGAACGTTGAGATGCTCCATCCCTGGGAAAGCACAGATCCCCAGTGCTGTTGTGCCTGTGAATAGGCTGCAGTGGGTAGGTGAAGACCAGCAGCAGCTTTCAGGGCTGGCACTTTCCTTGTGGGAGAAGAGGCCGGACGTTTGCACTTTCAGAAATTGTTTCTGCCGGGCACAGGAACCGCGAGATGCTCCATCCCTGGGAAAGCACAGATCCCCAGTGCTGTTGTGCCTGTGAATAGGCTGCAGTGGGTAGGTGAAGACCAGCAGCAGCTTTCAGGGCTGGCACCTTCCTTGTGGGAGAAGAGGCCGGACGTTTGCACTTTCGGAAAAATGCATCTGCCGAGAATGAGAACGTTGAGCTGCTCCATCTCTGGGAAAGCACAGATCCCCAGTGCTGTTGTGCCTGTGAATAGGCTGCAGTGGGTAGGTGAAGACCAGCAGCAGCTTTCAGGGCTGGCACCTTCCTTGTGGGAGAAGAGGCCGGACGTTTGCACTTTCAGAAATTGTTTCTGCCGGGCACAGGAACTGCGAGATGCTCCATCTCTGGGAAAGCACAGATCCCCAGTGCTGTTGTGCCTGTGAATAGGCTGCAGTGGGTAGGTGAAGACCAGCAGCAGCTTTCAGGGCTGGCACCTTCCTTGTGGGAGAAGAGGCCGGACGTTTGCACTTTCGGAAAAATGCATCTGCCGAGAATGAGAACGTTGAGATGCTCCATCCCTGGGAAAGCACAGATCCCCAGTGCTGTTGTGCCTGTGAATAGGCTGCAGTGGGTAGGTGAAGACCAGCAGCAGCTTTCAGGGCTGGCACCTTCCTTGTGGGAGAAGAGGCCGGACGTTTGCACTTTCTGAAAAATGCATCTGCCGAGAATGAGAACGTTGAGATGCTCCATCCCTGGGAAAGCACAGATCCCCAGTGCTGTTGTGCCTGTGAATAGGCTGCAGTGGGTAGGTGAAGACCAGCAGCAGCTTTCAGGGCTGGCACCTTCCTTGTGGGAGAAGAGGCCGGACGTTTGCACTTTCGGAAAAATGCATCTGCCGAGAATGAGAACGTTGAGATGCTCCATCCCTGGGAAAGCACAGATCCCCAGTGCTGTTGTGCCTGTGAATAGGCTGCAGTGGGTAGGTGAAGACCAGCAGCAGCTTTCAGGGCTGGCACCTTCCTTGTGGGAGAAGAGGCCGGACGTTTGCACTTTCAGAAATTGTTTCTGCCGGGCACAGGAACCGCGAGATGCTCCATCTCTGGGAAAGCACAGATCCCCAGTGCTGTTGTGCCTGTGAATAGGCTGCAGTGGGTAGGTGAAGACCAGCAGCAGCTTTCAGGGCTGGCACCTTCCTTGTGGGAGAAGAGGCCGGACGTTTGCACTTTCGGAAAAATGCATCTGCCGAGAATGAGAACGTTGAGATGCTCCATCCCTGGGAAAGCACAGATCCCCAGTGCTGTTGTGCCTGTGAATAGGCTGCAGTGGGTAGGTGAAGACCAGGAGCAGCTTTCAGGGCTGGCACCTTCCTTGTGGGAGAAGAGGCCGGACGTTTGCACTTTCGGAAAAATGCATCTGCCGAGAATGAGAACGTTGAGATGCTCCATCCCTGGGAAAGCACAGATCCCCAGTGCTGTTGTGCCTGTGAATAGGCTGCAGTGGGTAGGTGAAGACCAGCAGCAGCTTTCAGGGCTGGCACCTTCCTTGTGGGAGAAGAGGCCGGACGTTTGCACTTTCGGAAAAATGCATCTGCCGAGAATGAGAACGTTGAGCTGCTCCATCCCTGGGAAAGCACAGATCCCCAGTGCTGTTGTGCCTGTGAATAGGCTGCAGTGGGTAGGTGAAGACCAGCAGCAGCTTTCAGGGCTGGCACCTTCCTTGTGGGAGAAGAGGCCGGACGTTTGCACTTTCGGAAAAATGCATCTGCCGAGAATGAGAACGTTGAGATGCTCCATCCCTGGGAAAGCACAGATCCCCAGTGCTGTTGTGCCTGTGAATAGGCTGCAGTGGGTAGGTGAAGACCAGCAGCAGCTTTCAGGGCTGGCACTTTCCTTGTGGGAGAAGAGGCCGGACGTTTGCACTTTCAGAAATTGTTTCTGCCGGGCACAGGAACCGCGAGATGCTCCATCTCTGGGAAAGCACAGATCCCCAGTGCTGTTGTGCCTGTGAATAGGCTGCAGTGGGTAGGTGAAGACCAGCAGCAGCTTTCAGGGCTGGCACCTTCCTTGTGGGAGAAGAGGCCGGACGTTTGCACTTTCGGAAAAATGCATCTGCCGAGAATGAGAACGTTGAGCTGCTCCATCTCTGGGAAAGCACAGATCCCCAGTGCTGTTGTGCCTGTGAATAGGCTGCAGTGGGTAGGTGAAGACCAGCAGCAGCTTTCAGGGCTGGCACCTTCCTTGTGGGAGAAGAGGCCGGACGTTTGCACTTTCAGAAATTGTTTCTGCCGGGCACAGGAACTGCGAGATGCTCCATCTCTGGGAAAGCACAGATCCCCAGTGCTGTTGTGCCTGTGAATAGGCTGCAGTGGGTAGGTGAAGACCAGCAGCAGCTTTCAGGGCTGGCACCTTCCTTGTGGGAGAAGAGGCCGGACGTTTGCACTTTCGGAAAAATGCATCTGCCGAGAATGAGAACGTTGAGATGCTCCATCCCTGGGAAAGCACAGATCCCCAGTGCTGTTGTGCCTGTGAATAGGCTGCAGTGGGTAGGTGAAGACCAGCAGCAGCTTTCAGGGCTGGCACCTTCCTTGTGGGAGAAGAGGCCGGACGTTTGCACTTTCTGAAAAATGCATCTGCCGAGAATGAGAACGTTGAGATGCTCCATCCCTGGGAAAGCACAGATCCCCAGTGCTGTTGTGCCTGTGAATAGGCTGCAGTGGGTAGGTGAAGACCAGCAGCAGCTTTCAGGGCTGGCACCTTCCTTGTGGGAGAAGAGGCCGGACGTTTGCACTTTCGGAAAAATGCATCTGCCGAGAATGAGAACGTTGAGATGCTCCATCCCTGGGAAAGCACAGATCCCCAGTGCTGTTGTGCCTGTGAATAGGCTGCAGTGGGTAGGTGAAGACCAGCAGCAGCTTTCAGGGCTGGCACCTTCCTTGTGGGAGAAGAGGCCGGACGTTTGCACTTTCAGAAATTGTTTCTGCCGGGCACAGGAACCGCGAGATGCTCCATCTCTGGGAAAGCACAGATCCCCAGTGCTGTTGTGCCTGTGAATAGGCTGCAGTGGGTAGGTGAAGACCAGCAGCAGCTTTCAGGGCTGGCACCTTCCTTGTGGGAGAAGAGGCCGGACGTTTGCACTTTCGGAAAAATGCATCTGCCGAGAATGAGAACGTTGAGCTGCTCCATCCCTGGGAAAGCACAGATCCCCAGTGCTGTTGTGCCTGTGAATAGGCTGCAGTGGGTAGGTGAAGACCAGGAGCAGCTTTCAGGGCTGGCACCTTCCTTGTGGGAGAAGAGGCCGGACGTTTGCACTTTCGGAAAAATGCATCTGCCGAGAATGAGAACGTTGAGCTGCTCCATCCCTGGGAAAGCACAGATCCCCAGTGCTGTTGTGCCTGTGAATAGGCTGCAGTGGGTAGGTGAAGACCAGCAGCAGCTTTCAGGGCTGGCACCTTCCTTGTGGGAGAAGAGGCCGGACGTTTGCACTTTCAGAAATTGTTTCTGCCGGGCACAGGAACCGCGAGATGCTCCATCTCTGGGAAAGCACAGATCCCCAGTGCTGTTGTGCCTGTGAATAGGCTGCAGTGGGTAGGTGAAGACCAGCAGCAGCTTTCAGGGCTGGCACCTTCCTTGTGGGAGAAGAGGCCGGACGTTTGCACTTTCGGAAAAATGCATCTGCCGAGAATGAGAACGTTGAGATGCTCCATCTCTGGGAAAGCACCGATCCCCAGTGCTGTTGTGCCTGTGAATAGGCTGCAGTGGGTAGGTGAAGACCAGCAGCAGCTTTCAGGGCTGGCACCTTCCTTGTGGGAGAAGAGGCCGGACGTTTGCACTTTCGGAAAAATGCATCTGCCGAGAATGAGAACGTTGAGATGCTCCATCCCTGGGAAAGCACAGATCCCCAGTGCTGTTGTGCCTGTGAATAGGCTGCAGTGGGTAGGTGAAGACCAGCAGCAGCTTTCAGGGCTGGCACCTTCCTTGTGGGAGAAGAGGCCGGACGTTTGCACTTTCAGAAATTGTTTCTGCCGGGCACAGGAACCGCGAGATGCTCCATCTCTGGGAAAGCACAGATCCCCAGTGCTGTTGTGCCTGTGAATAGGCTGCAGTGGGTAGGTGAAGACCAGCAGCAGCTTTCAGGGCTGGCACCTTCCTTGTGGGAGAAGAGGCCGGACGTTTGCACTTTCGGAAAAATGCATCTGCCGAGAATGAGAACGTTGAGATGCTCCATCTCTGGGAAAGCACCGATCCCCAGTGCTGTTGTGCCTGTGAATAGGCTGCAGTGGGTAGGTGAAGACCAGCAGCAGCTTTCAGGGCTGGCACCTTCCTTGTGGGAGAAGAGGCCGGACGTTTGCACTTTCGGAAAAATGCATCTGCCGAGAATGAGAACGTTGAGATGCTCCATCCCTGGGAAAGCACAGATCCCCAGTGCTGTTGTGCCTGTGAATAGGCTGCAGTGGGTAGGTGAAGACCAGCAGCAGC
The DNA here is from genome assembly GCA_028022735.1 of Gypaetus barbatus. Classification (NCBI taxonomy): domain Eukaryota; kingdom Metazoa; phylum Chordata; class Aves; order Accipitriformes; family Accipitridae; genus Gypaetus; species Gypaetus barbatus. Next base: position 19,913,023 of record CM051533.1, read on the forward strand.
TTTCAGGGCTGGCACCTTCCTTGTGGGAGAAGAGGCCGGACGTTTGCACTTTCAGAAATTGTTTCTGCCGGGCACAGGAACCGCGAGATGCTCCATCTCTGGGAAAGCACAGATCCCCAGTGCTGTTGTGCCTGTGAATAGGCTGCAGTGGGTAGGTGAAGACCAGCAGCAGCTTTCAGGGCTGGCACCTTCCTTGTGGGAGAAGAGGCCAGACGTTTGCACTTTCGGAAAAATGCATCTGCCGAGAATGAGAACGTTGAGATGCTCCATCTCTGGGAAAGCACAGATCCCCAGTGCTGTTGTGCCTGTGAATAGGCTGCAGTGGGTAGGTGAAGACCAGCAGCAGCTTTCAGGGCTGGCACCTTCCTTGTGGGAGAAGAGGCCGGACGTTTGCACTTTCAGAAATTGTTTCTGCCGGGCACAGGAACCGCGAGATGCTCCATCTCTGGGAAAGCACAGATCTCCAGTGCTGTTGTGCCTGTGAATAGGCTGCAGTGGGTAGGTGAAGACCAGCAGCAGCTTTCAGGGCTGGCACCTTCCTTGTGGGAGAAGAGGCCGGACGTTTGCACTTTCGGAAAAATGCATCTGCCGAGAATGAGAACGTTGAGATGCTCCATCTCTGGGAAAGCACAGATCCCCAGTGCTGTTGTGCCTGTGAATAGGCTGCAGTGGGTAGGTGAAGACCAGCAGCAGCTTTCAGGGCTGGCACCTTCCTTGTGGGAGAAGAGGCCGGACGTTTGCACTTTCAGAAATTGTTTCTGCCGGGCACAGGAACCGCGAGATGCTCCATCTCTGGGAAAGCACAGATCCCCAGTCCTGTTGTGCCTGTGAATAGGCTGCAGTGGGTAGGTGAAGACCAGCAGCAGCTTTCAGGGCTGGCACCTTCCTTGTGGGAGAAGAGGCCGGACGTTTGCACTTTCAGAAATTGTTTCTGCCGGGCACAGGAACCGCGAGATGCTCCATCTCTGGGAAAGCACAGATCCCCAGTGCTGTTGTGCCTGTGAATAGGCTGCAGTGGGTAGGTGAAGACCAGCAGCAGCTTTCAGGGCTGGCACCTTCCTTGTGGGAGAAGAGGCCGGACGTTTGCACTTTCGGAAAAATGCATCTGCCGAGAATGAGAACGTTGAGATGCTCCATCTCTGGGAAAGCACAGATCCCCAGTGCTGTTGTGCCTGTGAATAGGCTGCAGTGGGTAGGTGAAGACCAGCAGCAGCTTTCAGGGCTGGCACCTTCCTTGTGGGAGAAGAGGCCGGACGTTTGCACTTTCGGAAAAATGCATCTGCCGAGAATGAGAACGTTGAGATGCTCCATCTCTGGGAAAGCACAGATCCCCAGTGCTGTTGTGCCTGTGAATAGGCTGCAGTGGGTAGGTGAAGACCAGCAGCAGCTTTCAGGGCTGGCACCTTCCTTGTGGGAGAAGAGGCCGGACGTTTGCACTTTCGGAAAAATGCATCTGCCGAGAATGAGAACGTTGAGATGCTCCATCCCTGGGAAAGCACAGATCCCCAGTGCTGTTGTGCCTGTGAATAGGCTGCAGTGGGTAGGTGAAGACCAGCAGCAGCTTTCAGGGCTGGCACCTTCCTTGTGGGAGAAGAGGCCGGACGTTTGCACTTTCGGAAAAATGCATCTGCCGAGAATGAGAACGTTGAGCTGCTCCATCCCTGGGAAAGCACAGATCCCCAGTGCTGTTGTGCCTGTGAATAGGCTGCAGTGGGTAGGTGAAGACCAGGAGCAGCTTTCAGGGCTGGCACCTTCCTTGTGGGAGAAGAGGCCGGACGTTTGCACTTTCGGAAAAATGCATCTGCCGAGAATGAGAACGTTGAGATGCTCCATCCCTGGGAAAGCACAGATCCCCAGTGCTGTTGTGCCTGTGAATAGGCTGCAGTGGGTAGGTGAAGACCAGCAGCAGCTTTCAGGGCTGGCACCTTCCTTGTGGGAGAAGAGGCCGGACGTTTGCACTTTCGGAAAAATGCATCTGCCGAGAATGAGAACGTTGAGATGCTCCATCCCTGGGAAAGCACAGATCCCCAGTGCTGTTGTGCCTGTGAATAGGCTGCAGTGGGTAGGTGAAGACCAGCAGCAGCTTTCAGGGCTGGCACCTTCCTTGTGGGAGAAGAGGCTGGACGTTTGCACTTTCAGAAATTGTTTCTGCCGGGCACAGGAACCGCGAGATGCTCCATCCCTGGGAAAGCACAGATCCCCAGTGCTGTTGTGCCTGTGAATAGGCTGCAGTGGGTAGGTGAAGACCAGCAGCAGCTTTCAGGGCTGGCACCTTCCTTGTGGGAGAAGAGGCCGGACGTTTGCACTTTCGGAAAAATGCATCTGCCGAGAATGAGAACGTTGAGCTGCTCCATCCCTGGGAAAGCACAGATCCCCAGTGCTGTTGTGCCTGTGAATAGGCTGCAGTGGGTAGGTGAAGACCAGCAGCAGCTTTCAGGGCTGGCACCTTCCTTATGGGAGAAGAGGCTGGACGTTTGCACTTTCAGAAATTGTTTCTGCCGGGCACAGGAACCGCGAGATGCTCCATCCCTGGGAAAGCACAGATCCCCAGTGCTGTTGTGCCTGTGAATAGGCTGCAGTGGGTAGGTGAAGACCAGCAGCAGCTTTCAGGGCTGGCACCTTCCTTGTGGGAGAAGAGGCCGGACGTTTGCACTTTCGGAAAAATGCATCTGCCGAGAATGAGAACGTTGAGCTGCTCCATCCCTGGGAAAGCACAGATCCCCAGTGCTGTTGTGCCTGTGAATAGGCTGCAGTGGGTAGGTGAAGACCAGCAGCAGCTTTCAGGGCTGGCACCTTCCTTGTGGGAGAAGAGGCCGGACGTTTGCACTTTCGGAAAAATGCATCTGCCGAGAATGAGAACGTTGAGATGCTCCATCCCTGGGAAAGCACAGATCCCCAGTGCTGTTGTGCCTGTGAATAGGCTGCAGTGGGTAGGTGAAGACCAGCAGCAGCTTTCAGGGCTGGCACCTTCCTTGTGGGAGAAGAGGCCGGACGTTTGCACTTTCGGAAAAATGCATCTGCCGAGAATGAGAACGTTGAGCTGCTCCATCCCTGGGAAAGCACAGATCCCCAGTGCTGTTGTGCCTGTGAATAGGCTGCAGTGGGTAGGTGAAGACCAGCAGCAGCTTTCAGGGCTGGCACCTTCCTTGTGGGAGAAGAGGCCGGACGTTTGCACTTTCAGAAATTGTTTCTGCCGGGCACAGGAACCGCGAGATGCTCCATCTCTGGGAAAGCACAGATCCCCAGTGCTGTTGTGCCTGTGAATAGGCTGCAGTGGGTAGGTGAAGACCAGCAGCAGCTTTCAGGGCTGGCACCTTCCTTGTGGGAGAAGAGGCCGGACGTTTGCACTTTCGGAAAAATGCATCTGCCGAGAATGAGAACGTTGAGCTGCTCCATCCCTGGGAAAGCACAGATCCCCAGTGCTGTTGTGCCTGTGAATAGGCTGCAGTGGGTAGGTGAAGACCAGCAGCAGCTTTCAGGGCTGGCACCTTCCTTGTGGGAGAAGAGGCCGGACGTTTGCACTTTCGGAAAAATGCATCTGCCGAGAATGAGAACGTTGAGATGCTCCATCTCTGGGAAAGCACAGATCCCCAGTGCTGTTGTGCCTGTGAATAGGCTGCAGTGGGTAGGTGAAGACCAGCAGCAGCTTTCAGGGCTGGCACCTTCCTTGTGGGAGAAGAGGCCGGACGTTTGCACTTTCAGAAATTGCTTCTGCCGGGCACAGCAACCGCGAGATGCTCCATCTCTGGGAAAGCACAGATCCCCAGTGCTGTTGTGCCTGTGAATAGGCTGCAGTGGGTAGGTGAAGACCAGCAGCAGCTTTCAGGGCTGGCACCTTCCTTGTGGGAGAAGAGGCCGGACGTTTGCACTTTCGGAAAAATGCATCTGCCGAGAATGAGAACGTTGAGCTGCTCCATCCCTGGGAAAGCACAGATCCCCAGTGCTGTTGTGCCTGTGAATAGGCTGCAGTGGGTAGGTGAAGACCAGCAGCAGCTTTCAGGGCTGGCACCTTCCTTGTGGGAGAAGAGGCCGGACGTTTGCACTTTCAGAAATAGTTTCTGCCGGGCACAGGAACCGCGAGATGCTCCATCTCTGGGAAAGCACAGATCCCCAGTGCTGTTGTGCCTGTGAATAGGCTGCAGTGGGTAGGTGAAGACCAGCAGCAGCTTTCAGGGCTGGCACCTTCCTTGTGGGAGAAGAGGCCGGACGTTTGCACTTTCGGAAAAATGCATCTGCCGAGAATGAGAACGTTGAGCTGCTCCATCCCTGGGAAAGCACAGATCCCCAGTGCTGTTGTGCCTGTGAATAGGCTGCAGTGGGTAGGTGAAGACCAGCAGCAGCTTTCAGGGCTGGCACCTTCCTTGTGGGAGAAGAGGCTGGACGTTTGCACTTTCAGAAATTGTTTCTGCCGGGCACAGGAACCGCGAGATGATCCATCCCTGGGAAAGCACAGATCCCCAGTGCTGTTGTGCCTGTGAATAGGCTGCAGTGGGTAGGTGAAGACCAGCAGCAGCTTTCAGGGCTGGCACCTTCCTTGTGGGAGAAGAGGCCGGACGTTTGCACTTTCGGAAAAATGCATCTGCCGAGAATGAGAACGTTGAGCTGCTCCATCCCTGGGAAAGCACAGATCCCCAGTGCTGTTGTGCCTGTGAATAGGCTGCAGTGGGTAGGTGAAGACCAGCAGCAGCTTTCAGGGCTGGCACCTTCCTTGTGGGAGAAGAGGCCGGACGTTTGCACTTTCGGAAAAATGCATCTGCCGAGAATGAGAACGTTGAGATGCTCCATCCCTGGGAAAGCACAGATCCCCAGTGCTGTTGTGCCTGTGAATAGGCTGCAGTGGGTAGGTGAAGACCAGCAGCAGCTTTCAGGGCTGGCACCTTCCTTGTGGGAGAAGAGGCCGGACGTTTGCACTTTCGGAAAAATGCATCTGCCGAGAATGAGAACGTTGAGCTGCTCCATCCCTGGGAAAGCACAGATCCCCAGTGCTGTTGTGCCTGTGAATAGGCTGCAGTGGGTAGGTGAAGACCAGCAGCAGCTTTCAGGGCTGGCACCTTCCTTGTGGGAGAAGAGGCCGGACGTTTGCACTTTCAGAAATTGTTTCTGCCGGGCACAGGAACCGCGAGATGCTCCATCTCTGGGAAAGCACAGATCCCCAGTGCTGTTGTGCCTGTGAATAGGCTGCAGTGGGTAGGTGAAGACCAGCAGCAGCTTTCAGGGCTGGCACCTTCCTTGTGGGAGAAGAGGCCGGACGTTTGCACTTTCGGAAAAATGCATCTGCCGAGAATGAGAACGTTGAGCTGCTCCATCCCTGGGAAAGCACAGATCCCCAGTGCTGTTGTGCCTGTGAATAGGCTGCAGTGGGTAGGTGAAGACCAGCAGCAGCTTTCAGGGCTGGCACCTTCCTTGTGGGAGAAGAGGCCGGACGTTTGCACTTTCGGAAAAATGCATCTGCCGAGAATGAGAACGTTGAGATGCTCCATCTCTGGGAAAGCACAGATCCCCAGTGCTGTTGTGCCTGTGAATAGGCTGCAGTGGGTAGGTGAAGACCAGCAGCAGCTTTCAGGGCTGGCACCTTCCTTGTGGGAGAAGAGGCCGGACGTTTGCACTTTCAGAAATTGCTTCTGCCGGGCACAGCAACCGCGAGATGCTCCATCTCTGGGAAAGCACAGATCCCCAGTGCTGTTGTGCCTGTGAATAGGCTGCAGTGGGTAGGTGAAGACCAGCAGCAGCTTTCAGGGCTGGCACCTTCCTTGTGGGAGAAGAGGCCGGACGTTTGCACTTTCGGAAAAATGCATCTGCCGAGAATGAGAACGTTGAGCTGCTCCATCCCTGGGAAAGCACAGATCCCCAGTGCTGTTGTGCCTGTGAATAGGCTGCAGTGGGGAGGTGAAGACCAGCAGCAGCTTTCAGGGCTGGCACCTTCCTTGTGGGAGAAGAGGCCGGACGTTTGCACTTTCAGAAATAGTTTCTGCCGGGCACAGGAACCGCGAGATGCTCCATCTCTGGGAAAGCACAGATCCCCAGTGCTGTTGTGCCTGTGAATAGGCTGCAGTGGGTAGGTGAAGACCAGCAGCAGCTTTCAGGGCTGGCACCTTCCTTGTGGGAGAAGAGGCCGGACGTTTGCACTTTCAGAAATTGTTTCTGCCGGGCACAGGAACCGCGAGATGCTCCATCCCTGGGAAAGCACAGATCCCCTGGGCTGTTGTGCCTGTGAATAGGCTGCAGTGGGTAGGTGAAGACCAGCAGCAGCTTTCAGGGCTGGCACCTTCCTTGTGGGAGAAGAGGCCGGACGTTTGCACTTTCGGAAAAATGCATCTGCCGAGAATGAGAACGTTGAGCTGCTCCATCTCTGGGAAAGCACAGATCCCCAGTGCTGTTGTGCCTGTGAATAGGCTGCAGTGGGTAGGTGAAGACCAGCAGCAGCTTTCAGGGCTGGCACCTTCCTTGTGGGAGAAGAGGCCGGACGTTTGCACTTTCAGAAATTGTTTCTGCCGGGCACAGGAACTGCGAGATGCTCCATCTCTGGGAAAGCACAGATCCCCAGTGCTGTTGTGCCTGTGAATAGGCTGCAGTGGGTAGGTGAAGACCAGCAGCAGCTTTCAGGGCTGGCACCTTCCTTGTGGGAGAAGAGGCCGGACGTTTGCACTTTCGGAAAAATGCATCTGCCGAGAATGAGAACGTTGAGATGCTCCATCCCTGGGAAAGCACAGATCCCCAGTGCTGTTGTGCCTGTGAATAGGCTGCAGTGGGTAGGTGAAGACCAGCAGCAGCTTTCAGGGCTGGCACCTTCCTTGTGGGAGAAGAGGCCGGACGTTTGCACTTTCTGAAAAATGCATCTGCCGAGAATGAGAACGTTGAGATGCTCCATCCCTGGGAAAGCACAGATCCCCAGTGCTGTTGTGCCTGTGAATAGGCTGCAGTGGGTAGGTGAAGACCAGCAGCAGCTTTCAGGGCTGGCACCTTCCTTGTGGGAGAAGAGGCCGGACGTTTGCACTTTCGGAAAAATGCATCTGCCGAGAATGAGAACGTTGAGATGCTCCATCCCTGGGAAAGCACAGATCCCCAGTGCTGTTGTGCCTGTGAATAGGCTGCAGTGGGTAGGTGAAGACCAGCAGCAGCTTTCAGGGCTGGCACCTTCCTTGTGGGAGAAGAGGCCGGACGTTTGCACTTTCAGAAATTGTTTCTGCCGGGCACAGGAACCGCGAGATGCTCCATCTCTGGGAAAGCACAGATCCCCAGTGCTGTTGTGCCTGTGAATAGGCTGCAGTGGGTAGGTGAAGACCAGCAGCAGCTTTCAGGGCTGGCACCTTCCTTGTGGGAGAAGAGGCCAGACGTTTGCACTTTCGGAAAAATGCATCTGCCGAGAATGAGAACGTTGAGATGCTCCATCCCTGGGAAAGCACAGATCCCCAGTGCTGTTGTGCCTGTGAATAGGCTGCAGTGGGTAGGTGAAGACCAGCAGCAGCTTTCAGGGCTGGCACCTTCCTTGTGGGAGAAGAGGCCGGACGTTTGCACTTTCGGAAAAATGCATCTGCCGAGAATGAGAACGTTGAGATGCTCCATCCCTGGGAAAGCACAGATCCCCAGTGCTGTTGTGCCTGTGAATAGGCTGCAGTGGGTAGGTGAAGACCAGCAGCAGCTTTCAGGGCTGGCACCTTCCTTGTGGGAGAAGAGGCCGGACGTTTGCACTTTCGGAAAAATGCATCTGCCGAGAATGAGAACGTTGAGCTGCTCCATCCCTGGGAAAGCACAGATCCCCAGTGCTGTTGTGCCTGTGAATAGGCTGCAGTGGGTAGGTGAAGACCAGCAGCAGCTTTCAGGGCTGGCACCTTCCTTGTGGGAGAAGAGGCCGGACGTTTGCACTTTCGGAAAAATGCATCTGCCGAGAATGAGAACGTTGAGATGCTCCATCCCTGGGAAAGCACAGATCCCCAGTGCTGTTGTGCCTGTGAATAGGCTGCAGTGGGTAGGTGAAGACCAGCAGCAGCTTTCAGGGCTGGCACTTTCCTTGTGGGAGAAGAGGCCGGACGTTTGCACTTTCAGAAATTGTTTCTGCCGGGCACAGGAACCGCGAGATGCTCCATCTCTGGGAAAGCACAGATCCCCAGTGCTGTTGTGCCTGTGAATAGGCTGCAGTGGGTAGGTGAAGACCAGCAGCAGCTTTCAGGGCTGGCACCTTCCTTGTGGGAGAAGAGGCCGGACGTTTGCACTTTCGGAAAAATGCATCTGCCGAGAATGAGAACGTTGAGCTGCTCCATCTCTGGGAAAGCACAGATCCCCAGTGCTGTTGTGCCTGTGAATAGGCTGCAGTGGGTAGGTGAAGACCAGCAGCAGCTTTCAGGGCTGGCACCTTCCTTGTGGGAGAAGAGGCCGGACGTTTGCACTTTCAGAAATTGTTTCTGCCGGGCACAGGAACTGCGAGATGCTCCATCTCTGGGAAAGCACAGATCCCCAGTGCTGTTGTGCCTGTGAATAGGCTGCAGTGGGTAGGTGAAGACCAGCAGCAGCTTTCAGGGCTGGCACCTTCCTTGTGGGAGAAGAGGCCGGACGTTTGCACTTTCGGAAAAATGCATCTGCCGAGAATGAGAACGTTGAGATGCTCCATCCCTGGGAAAGCACAGATCCCCAGTGCTGTTGTGCCTGTGAATAGGCTGCAGTGGGTAGGTGAAGACCAGCAGCAGCTTTCAGGGCTGGCACCTTCCTTGTGGGAGAAGAGGCCGGACGTTTGCACTTTCTGAAAAATGCATCTGCCGAGAATGAGAACGTTGAGATGCTCCATCTCTGGGAAAGCACAGATCCCCAGTGCTGTTGTGCCTGTGAATAGGCTGCAGTGGGTAGGTGAAGACCAGCAGCAGCTTTCAGGGCTGGCACCTTCCTTGTGGGAGAAGAGGCCGGACGTTTGCACTTTCGGAAAAATGCATCTGCCGAGAATGAGAACGTTGAGATGCTCCATCCCTGGGAAAGCACAGATCCCCAGTGCTGTTGTGCCTGTGAATAGGCTGCAGTGGGTAGGTGAAGACCAGCAGCAGCTTTCAGGGCTGGCACCTTCCTTGTGGGAGAAGAGGCCGGACGTTTGCACTTTCAGAAATTGTTTCTGCCGGGCACAGGAACCGCGAGATGCTCCATCTCTGGGAAAGCACAGATCCCCAGTGCTGTTGTGCCTGTGAATAGGCTGCAGTGGGTAGGTGAAGACCAGCAGCAGCTTTCAGGGCTGGCACCTTCCTTGTGGGAGAAGAGGCCGGACGTTTGCACTTTCGGAAAAATGCATCTGCCGAGAATGAGAACGTTGAGCTGCTCCATCCCTGGGAAAGCACAGATCCCCAGTGCTGTTGTGCCTGTGAATAGGCTGCAGTGGGTAGGTGAAGACCAGGAGCAGCTTTCAGGGCTGGCACCTTCCTTGTGGGAGAAGAGGCCGGACGTTTGCACTTTCGGAAAAATGCATCTGCCGAGAATGAGAACGTTGAGCTGCTCCATCCCTGGGAAAGCACAGATCCCCAGTGCTGTTGTGCCTGTGAATAGGCTGCAGTGGGTAGGTGAAGACCAGCAGCAGCTTTCAGGGCTGGCACCTTCCTTGTGGGAGAAGAGGCCGGACGTTTGCACTTTCAGAAATTGTTTCTGCCGGGCACAGGAACCGCGAGATGCTCCATCTCTGGGAAAGCACAGATCCCCAGTGCTGTTGTGCCTGTGAATAGGCTGCAGTGGGTAGGTGAAGACCAGCAGCAGCTTTCAGGGCTGGCACCTTCCTTGTGGGAGAAGAGGCCGGACGTTTGCACTTTCGGAAAAATGCATCTGCCGAGAATGAGAACGTTGAGATGCTCCATCTCTGGGAAAGCACCGATCCCCAGTGCTGTTGTGCCTGTGAATAGGCTGCAGTGGGTAGGTGAAGACCAGCAGCAGCTTTCAGGGCTGGCACCTTCCTTGTGGGAGAAGAGGCCGGACGTTTGCACTTTCTGAAAAATGCATCTGCCGAGAATGAGAACGTTGAGATGCTCCATCCCTGGGAAAGCACAGATCCCCAGTGCTGTTGTGCCTGTGAATAGGCTGCAGTGGGTAGGTGAAGACCAGCAGCAGCTTTCAGGGCTGGCACCTTCCTTGTGGGAGAAGAGGCCGGACGTTTGCACTTTCGGAAAAATGCATCTGCCGAGAATGAGAACGTTGAGATGCTCCATCCCTGGGAAAGCGCAGATCCCCAGTGCTGTTGTGCCTGTGAATAGGCTGCAGTGGGTAGGTGAAGACCAGCAGCAGCTTTCAGGGCTGGCACCTTCCTTGTGGGAGAAGAGGCCGGACGTTTGCACTTTCTGAAATTGTTTCTGCCGGGCACAGGAACCGCGAGATGCTCCATCTCTGGGAAAGCACAGATCCCCAGTGCTGTTGTGCCTGTGAATAGGCTGCAGTGGGTAGGTGAAGACCAGCAGCAGCTTTCAGGGCTGGCACCTTCCTTGTGGGAGAAGAGGCCGGACGTTTGCACTTTCGGAAAAATGCATCTGCCGAGAATGAGAACGTTGAGCTGATCCATCCCTGGGAAAGCACACATCCCCAGTGCTGTTGTGCCTGTGAATAGGCTGCAGTGGGTAGGTGAAGACCAGCAGCAGCTTTCAGGGCTGGCACCTTCCTTGTGGGAGAAGAGGCCGGACGTTTGCACTTTCGGAAAAATGCATCTGCCGAGAATGAGAACGTTGAGCTGCTCCATCCCTGGGAAAGCACAGATCCCCAGTGCTGTTGTGCCTGTGAATAGGCTGCAGTGGGTAGGTGAAGACCAGCAGCAGCTTTCAGGGCTGGCACCTTCCTTGTGGGAGAAGAGGCCGGACGTTTGCACTTTCGGAAAAATGCATCTGCCGAGAATGAGAACGTTGAGATGCTCCATCCCTGGGAAAGCACAGATCCCCAGTGCTGTTGTGCCTGTGAATAGGCTGCAGTGGGTAGGTGAAGACCAGCAGCAGCTTTCAGGGCTGGCACCTTCCTTGTGGGAGAAGAGGCCGGACGTTTGCACTTTCAGAAATTGTTTCTGCCGGGCACAGGAACCGCGAGATGCTCCATCTCTGGGAAAGCACAGATCCCCAGTGCTGTTGTGCCTGTGAATAGGCTGCAGTGGGTAGGTGAAGACCAGCAGCAGCTTTCAGGGCTGGCACCTTCCTTGTGGGAGAAGAGGCCGGACGTTTGCACTTTCGGAAAAATGCATCTGCCGAGAATGAGAACGTTGAGATGCTCCATCCCTGGGAAAGCACAGATCCCCAGTGCTGTTGTGCCTGTGAATAGGCTGCAGTGGGTAGGTGAAGACCAGCAGCAGCTTTCAGGGCTGGCACCTTCCTTGTGGGAGAAGAGGCCAGACGTTTGCACTTTCGGAAAAATGCATCTGCCGAGAATGAGAACGTTGAGATGCTCCATCTCTGGGAAAGCACAGATCCCCAGTGCTGTTGTGCCTGTGAATAGGCTGCAGTGGGTAGGTGAAGACCAGCAGCAGCTTTCAGGGCTGGCACCTTCCTTGTGGGAGAAGAGGCCGGACGTTTGCACTTTCGGAAAAATGCATCTGCCGAGAATGAGAACGTTGAGCTGCTCCATCCCTGGGAAAGCACAGATCCCCAGTGCTGTTGTGCCTGTGAATAGGCTGCAGTGGGTAGGTGAAGACCAGGAGCAGCTTTCAGGGCTGGCACCTTCCTTGTGGGAGAAGAGGCCGGACGTTTGCACTTTCGGAAAAATGCATCTGCCGAGAATGAGAACGTTGAGCTGCTCCATCCCTGGGAAAGCACAGATCCCCAGTGCTGTTGTGCCTGTGAATAGGCTGCAGTGGGTAGGTGAAGACCAGCAGCAGCTTTCAGGGCTGGCACCTTCCTTGTGGGAGAAGAGGCCGGACGTTTGCACTTTCAGAAATTGTTTCTGCCGGGCACAGGAACCGCGAGATGCTCCATCTCTGGGAAAGCACCGATCCCCAGTGCTGTTGTGCCTGTGAATAGGCTGCAGTGGGTAGGTGAAGACCAGCAGCAGCTTTCAGGGCTGGCACCTTCCTTGTGGGAGAAGAGGCCGGACGTTTGCACTTTCGGAAAAATGCATCTGCCGAGAATGAGAACGTTGAGATGCTCCATCTCTGGGAAAGCACCGATCCCCAGTGCTGTTGTGCCTGTGAATAGGCTGCAGTGGGTAGGTGAAGACCAGCAGCAGCTTTCAGGGCTGGCACCTTCCTTGTGGGAGAAGAGGCCGGACGTTTGCACTTTCTGAAAAATGCATCTGCCGAGAATGAGAACGTTGAGCTGCTCCATCCCTGGGAAAGCACAGATCCCCAGTGCTGTTGTGCCTGTGAATAGGCTGCAGTGGGTAGGTGAAGACCAGCAGCAGCTTTCAGGGCTGGCACCTTCCTTGTGGGAGAAGAGGCCGGACGTTTGCACTTTCGGAAAAATGCATCTGCCGAGAATGAGAACGTTGAGATGCTCCATCCCTGGGAAAGCGCAGATCCCCAGTGCTGTTGTGCCTGTGAATAGGCTGCAGTGGGTAGGTGAAGACCAGCAGCAGCTTTCAGGGCTGGCACCTTCCTTGTGGGAGAAGAGGCCGGACGTTTGCACTTTCAGAAATTGTTTCTGCCGGGCACAGGAACCGCGAGATGCTCCATCTCTGGGAAAGCACAGATCCCCAGTGCTGTTGTGCCTGTGAATAGGCTGCAGTGGGTAGGTGAAGACCAGCAGCAGCTTTCAGGGCTGGCACCTTCCTTGTGGGAGAAGAGGCCGGACGTTTGCACTTTCGGAAAAATGCATCTGCCGAGAATGAGAACGTTGAGCTGATCCATCCCTGGGAAAGCACACATCCCCAGTGCTGTTGTGCCTGTGAATAGGCTGCAGTGGGTAGGTGAAGACCAGCAGCAGCTTTCAGGGCTGGCACCTTCCTTGTGGGAGAAGAGGCCGGACGTTTGCACTTTCGGAAAAATGCATCTGCCGAGAATGAGAACGTTGAGCTGCTCCATCCCTGGGAAAGCACAGATCCCCAGTGCTGTTGTGCCTGTGAATAGGCTGCAGTGGGTAGGTGAAGACCAGCAGCAGCTTTCAGGGCTGGCACCTTCCTTGTGGGAGAAGAGGCCGGACGTTTGCACTTTCGGAAAAATGCATCTGCCGAGAATGAGAACGTTGAGATGCTCCATCCCTGGGAAAGCACAGATCCCCAGTGCTGTTGTGCCTGTGAATAGGCTGCAGTGGGTAGGTGAAGACCAGCAGCAGCTTTCAGGGCTGGCACCTTCCTTGTGGGAGAAGAGGCCGGACGTTTGCACTTTCAGAAATTGTTTCTGCCGGGCACAGGAACCGCGAGATGCTCCATCTCTGGGAAAGCACAGATCCCCAGTGCTGTTGTGCCTGTGAATAGGCTGCAGTGGGTAGGTGAAGACCAGCAGCAGCTTTCAGGGCTGGCACCTTCCTTGTGGGAGAAGAGGCCGGACGTTTGCACTTTCGGAAAAATGCATCTGCCGAGAATGAGAACGTTGAGATGCTCCATCTCTGGGAAAGCACAGATCCCCAGTGCTGTTGTGCCTGTGAATAGGCTGCAGTGGGTAGGTGAAGACCAGCAGCAGCTTTCAGGGCTGGCACCTTCCTTGTGGGAGAAGAGGCCAGACGTTTGCACTTTCGGAAAAATGCATCTGCCGAGAATGAGAACGTTGAGATGCTCCATCTCTGGGAAAGCACAGATCCCCAGTGCTGTTGTGCCTGTGAATAGGCTGCAGTGGGTAGGTGAAGACCAGCAGCAGCTTTCAGGGCTGGCACCTTCCTTGTGGGAGAAGAGGCCGGACGTTTGCACTTTCAGAAATTGTTTCTGCCGGGCACAGGAACCGCGAGATGCTCCATCTCTGGGAAAGCACAGATCTCCAGTGCTGTTGTGCCTGTGAATAGGCTGCAGTGGGTAGGTGAAGACCAGCAGCAGCTTTCAGGGCTGGCACCTTCCTTGTGGGAGAAGAGGCCGGACGTTTGCACTTTCGGAAAAATGCATCTGCCGAGAATGAGAACGTTGAGATGCTCCATCTCTGGGAAAGCACAGATCCCCAGTGCTGTTGTGCCTGTGAATAGGCTGCAGTGGGTAGGTGAAGACCAGCAGCAGCTTTCAGGGCTGGCACCTTCCTTGTGGGAGAAGAGGCCGGACGTTTGCACTTTCAGAAATTGTTTCTGCCGGGCACAGGAACCGCGAGATGCTCCATCTCTGGGAAAGCACAGATCCCCAGTGCTGTTGTGCCTGTGAATAGGCTGCAGTGGGTAGGTGAAGACCAGCAGCAGCTTTCAGGGCTGGCACCTTCCTTGTGGGAGAAGAGGCCGGACGTTTGCACTTTCAGAAATTGTTTCTGCCGGGCACAGGAACCGCGAGATGCTCCATCTCTGGGAAAGCACAGATCCCCAGTGCTGTTGTGCCTGTGAATAGGCTGCAGTGGGTAGGTGAAGACCAGCAGCAGCTTTCAGGGCTGGCACCTTCCTTGTGGGAGAAGAGGCCGGACGTTTGCACTTTCGGAAAAATGCATCTGCCGAGAATGAGAACGTTGAGATGCTCCATCTCTGGGAAAGCACAGATCCCCAGTGCTGTTGTGCCTGTGAATAGGCTGCAGTGGGTAGGTGAAGACCAGCAGCAGCTTTCAGGGCTGGCACCTTCCTTGTGGGAGAAGAGGCCGGACGTTTGCACTTTCGGAAAAATGCATCTGCCGAGAATGAGAACGTTGAGCTGCTCCATCCCTGGGAAAGCACAGATCCCCAGTGCTGTTGTGCCTGTGAATAGGCTGCAGTGGGTAGGTGAAGACCAGCAGCAGCTTTCAGGGCTGGCACCTTCCTTGTGGGAGAAGAGGCCGGACGTTTGCACTTTCGGAAAAATGCATCTGCCGAGAATGAGAACGTTGAGCTGCTCCATCCCTGGGAAAGCACAGATCCCCAGTGCTGTTGTGCCTGTGAATAGGCTGCAGTGGGTAGGTGAAGACCAGCAGCAGCTTTCAGGGCTGGCACCTTCCTTGTGGGAGAAGAGGCCGGACGTTTGCACTTTCGGAAAAATGCATCTGCCGAGAATGAGAACGTTGAGATGCTCCATCCCTGGGAAAGCACAGATCCCCAGTGCTGTTGTGCCTGTGAATAGGCTGCAGTGGGTAGGTGAAGACCAGCAGCAGCTTTCAGGGCTGGCACCTTCCTTGTGGGAGAAGAGGCCAGACGTTTGCACTTTCGGAAAAATGCATCTGCCGAGAATGAGAACGTTGAGATGCTCCATCTCTGGGAAAGCACAGATCCCCAGTGCTGTTGTGCCTGTGAATAGGCTGCAGTGGGTAGGTGAAGACCAGCAGCAGCTTTCAGGGCTGGCACCTTCCTTGTGGGAGAAGAGGCCGGACGTTTGCACTTTCAGAAATTGTTTCTGCGGGGCACAGGAACCGCGAGATGCTCCATCTCTGGGAAAGCACAGATCTCCAGTGCTGTTGTGCCTGTGAATAGGCTGCAGTGGGTAGGTGAAGACCAGCAGCAGCTTTCAGGGCTGGCACCTTCCTTGTGGGAGAAGAGGCCGGACGTTTGCACTTTCGGAAAAATGCATCTGCCGAGAATGAGAACGTTGAGATGCTCCATCCCTGGGAAAGCACAGATCCCCAGTGCTGTTGTGCCTGTGAATAGGCTGCAGTGGGTAGGTGAAGACCAGCAGCAGCTTTCAGGGCTGGCACCTTCCTTGTGGGAGAAGAGGCCGGACGTTTGCACTTTCGGAAAAATGCATCTGCCGAGAATGAGAACGTTGAGATGCTCCATCCCTGGGAAAGCACAGATCCCCAGTGCTGTTGTGCCTGTGAATAGGCTGCAGTGGGTAGGTGAAGACCAGCAGCAGCTTTCAGGGCTGGCACCTTCCTTGTGGGAGAAGAGGCCGGACGTTTGCACTTTCGGAAAAATGCATCTGCCGAGAATGAGAACGTTGAGCTGCTCCATCCCTGGGAAAGCACAGATCCCCAGTGCTGTTGTGCCTGTGAATAGGCTGCAGTGGGTAGGTGAAGACCAGCAGCAGCTTTCAGGGCTGGCACCTTCCTTGTGGGAGAAGAGGCCGGACGTTTGCACTTTCGGAAAAATGCATCTGCCGAGAATGAGAACGTTGAGATGCTCCATCCCTGGGAAAGCACAGATCCCCAGTGCTGTTGTGCCTGTGAATAGGCTGCAGTGGGTAGGTGAAGACCAGCAGCAGCTTTCAGGGCTGGCACTTTCCTTGTGGGAGAAGAGGCCGGACGTTTGCACTTTCAGAAATTGTTTCTGCCGGGCACAGGAACCGCGAGATGCTCCATCTCTGGGAAAGCACAGATCCCCAGTGCTGTTGTGCCTGTGAATAGGCTGCAGTGGGTAGGTGAAGACCAGCAGCAGCTTTCAGGGCTGGCACCTTCCTTGTGGGAGAAGAGGCCGGACGTTTGCACTTTCGGAAAAATGCATCTGCCGAGAATGAGAACGTTGAGCTGCTCCATCTCTGGGAAAGCACAGATCCCCAGTGCTGTTGTGCCTGTGAATAGGCTGCAGTGGGTAGGTGAAGACCAGCAGCAGCTTTCAGGGCTGGCACCTTCCTTGTGGGAGAAGAGGCCGGACGTTTGCACTTTCAGAAATTGTTTCTGCCGGGCACAGGAACTGCGAGATGCTCCATCTCTGGGAAAGCACAGATCCCCAGTGCTGTTGTGCCTGTGAATAGGCTGCAGTGGGTAGGTGAAGACCAGCAGCAGCTTTCAGGGCTGGCACCTTCCTTGTGGGAGAAGAGGCCGGACGTTTGCACTTTCGGAAAAATGCATCTGCCGAGAATGAGAACGTTGAGATGCTCCATCCCTGGGAAAGCACAGATCCCCAGTGCTGTTGTGCCTGTGAATAGGCTGCAGTGGGTAGGTGAAGACCAGCAGCAGCTTTCAGGGCTGGCACCTTCCTTGTGGGAGAAGAGGCCGGACGTTTGCACTTTCTGAAAAATGCATCTGCCGAGAATGAGAACGTTGAGATGCTCCATCCCTGGGAAAGCACAGATCCCCAGTGCTGTTGTGCCTGTGAATAGGCTGCAGTGGGTAGGTGAAGACCAGCAGCAGCTTTCAGGGCTGGCACCTTCCTTGTGGGAGAAGAGGCCGGACGTTTGCACTTTCGGAAAAATGCATCTGCCGAGAATGAGAACGTTGAGATGCTCCATCCCTGGGAAAGCACAGATCCCCAGTGCTGTTGTGCCTGTGAATAGGCTGCAGTGGGTAGGTGAAGACCAGCAGCAGCTTTCAGGGCTGGCACCTTCCTTGTGGGAGAAGAGGCCGGACGTTTGCACTTTCAGAAATTGTTTCTGCCGGGCACAGGAACCGCGAGATGCTCCATCTCTGGGAAAGCACAGATCCCCAGTGCTGTTGTGCCTGTGAATAGGCTGCAGTGGGTAGGTGAAGACCAGCAGCAGCTTTCAGGGCTGGCACCTTCCTTGTGGGAGAAGAGGCCGGACGTTTGCACTTTCGGAAAAATGCATCTGCCGAGAATGAGAACGTTGAGCTGCTCCATCCCTGGGAAAGCACAGATCCCCAGTGCTGTTGTGCCTGTGAATAGGCTGCAGTGGGTAGGTGAAGACCAGGAGCAGCTTTCAGGGCTGGCACCTTCCTTGTGGGAGAAGAGGCCGGACGTTTGCACTTTCGGAAAAATGCATCTGCCGAGAATGAGAACGTTGAGCTGCTCCATCCCTGGGAAAGCACAGATCCCCAGTGCTGTTGTGCCTGTGAATAGGCTGCAGTGGGTAGGTGAAGACCAGCAGCAGCTTTCAGGGCTGGCACCTTCCTTGTGGGAGAAGAGGCCGGACGTTTGCACTTTCAGAAATTGTTTCTGCCGGGCACAGGAACCGCGAGATGCTCCATCTCTGGGAAAGCACAGATCCCCAGTGCTGTTGTGCCTGTGAATAGGCTGCAGTGGGTAGGTGAAGACCAGCAGCAGCTTTCAGGGCTGGCACCTTCCTTGTGGGAGAAGAGGCCGGACGTTTGCACTTTCGGAAAAATGCATCTGCCGAGAATGAGAACGTTGAGATGCTCCATCTCTGGGAAAGCACCGATCCCCAGTGCTGTTGTGCCTGTGAATAGGCTGCAGTGGGTAGGTGAAGACCAGCAGCAGCTTTCAGGGCTGGCACCTTCCTTGTGGGAGAAGAGGCCGGACGTTTGCACTTTCTGAAAAATGCATCTGCCGAGAATGAGAACGTTGAGATGCTCCATCCCTGGGAAAGCACAGATCCCCAGTGCTGTTGTGCCTGTGAATAGGCTGCAGTGGGTAGGTGAAGACCAGCAGCAGCTTTCAGGGCTGGCACCTTCCTTGTGGGAGAAGAGGCCGGACGTTTGCACTTTCGGAAAAATGCATCTGCCGAGAATGAGAACGTTGAGATGCTCCATCCCTGGGAAAGCGCAGATCCCCAGTGCTGTTGTGCCTGTGAATAGGCTGCAGTGGGTAGGTGAAGACCAGCAGCAGCTTTCAGGGCTGGCACCTTCCTTGTGGGAGAAGAGGCCGGACGTTTGCACTTTCAGAAATTGTTTCTGCCGGGCACAGGAACCGCGAGATGCTCCATCTCTGGGAAAGCACAGATCCCCAGTGCTGTTGTGCCTGTGAATAGGCTGCAGTGGGTAGGTGAAGACCAGCAGCAGCTTTCAGGGCTGGCACCTTCCTTGTGGGAGAAGAGGCCGGACGTTTGCACTTTCGGAAAAATGCATCTGCCGAGAATGAGAACGTTGAGCTGATCCATCCCTGGGAAAGCACAGATCCCCAGTGCTGTTGTGCCTGTGAATAGGCTGCAGTGGGTAGGTGAAGACCAGCAGCAGCTTTCAGGGCTGGCACCTTCCTTGTGGGAGAAGAGGCCGGACGTTTGCACTTTCGGAAAAATGCATCTGCCGAGAATGAGAACGTTGAGCTGCTCCATCCCTGGGAAAGCACAGATCCCCAGTGCTGTTGTGCCTGTGAATAGGCTGCAGTGGGTAGGTGAAGACCAGCAGCAGCTTTCAGGGCTGGCACCTTCCTTGTGGGAGAAGAGGCCGGACGTTTGCACTTTCGGAAAAATGCATCTGCCGAGAATGAGAACGTTGAGATGCTCCATCCCTGGGAAAGCACAGATCCCCAGTGCTGTTGTGCCTGTGAATAGGCTGCAGTGGGTAGGTGAAGACCAGCAGCAGCTTTCAGGGCTGGCACCTTCCTTGTGGGAGAAGAGGCCGGACGTTTGCACTTTCAGAAATTGTTTCTGCCGGGCACAGGAACCGCGAGATGCTCCATCTCTGGGAAAGCACAGATCCCCAGTGCTGTTGTGCCTGTGAATAGGCTGCAGTGGGTAGGTGAAGACCAGCAGCAGCTTTCAGGGCTGGCACCTTCCTTGTGGGAGAAGAGGCCGGACGTTTGCACTTTCGGAAAAATGCATCTGCCGAGAATGAGAACGTTGAGATGCTCCATCTCTGGGAAAGCACAGATCCCCAGTGCTGTTGTGCCTGTGAATAGGCTGCAGTGGGTAGGTGAAGACCAGCAGCAGCTTTCAGGGCTGGCACCTTCCTTGTGGGAGAAGAGGCCAGACGTTTGCACTTTCGGAAAAATGCATCTGCCGAGAATGAGAACGTTGAGATGCTCCATCTCTGGGAAAGCACAGATCCCCAGTGCTGTTGTGCCTGTGAATAGGCTGCAGTGGGTAGGTGAAGACCAGCAGCAGCTTTCAGGGCTGGCACCTTCCTTGTGGGAGAAGAGGCCGGACGTTTGCACTTTCAGAAATTGTTTCTGCCGGGCACAGGAACCGCGAGATGCTCCATCTCTGGGAAAGCACAGATCTCCAGTGCTGTTGTGCCTGTGAATAGGCTGCAGTGGGTAGGTGAAGACCAGCAGCAGCTTTCAGGGCTGGCACCTTCCTTGTGGGAGAAGAGGCCGGACGTTTGCACTTTCGGAAAAATGCATCTGCCGAGAATGAGAACGTTGAGATGCTCCATCTCTGGGAAAGCACAGATCCCCAGTGCTGTTGTGCCTGTGAATAGGCTGCAGTGGGTAGGTGAAGACCAGCAGCAGCTTTCAGGGCTGGCACCTTCCTTGTGGGAGAAGAGGCCGGACGTTTGCACTTTCAGAAATTGTTTCTGCCGGGCACAGGAACCGCGAGATGCTCCATCTCTGGGAAAGCACAGATCCCCAGTCCTGTTGTGCCTGTGAATAGGCTGCAGTGGGTAGGTGAAGACCAGCAGCAGCTTTCAGGGCTGGCACCTTCCTTGTGGGAGAAGAGGCCGGACGTTTGCACTTTCAGAAATTGTTTCTGCCGGGCACAGGAACCGCGAGATGCTCCATCTCTGGGAAAGCACAGATCCCCAGTGCTGTTGTGCCTGTGAATAGGCTGCAGTGGGTAGGTGAAGACCAGCAGCAGCTTTCAGGGCTGGCACCTTCCTTGTGGGAGAAGAGGCCGGACGTTTGCACTTTCGGAAAAATGCATCTGCCGAGAATGAGAACGTTGAGATGCTCCATCTCTGGGAAAGCACAGATCCCCAGTGCTGTTGTGCCTGTGAATAGGCTGCAGTGGGTAGGTGAAGACCAGCAGCAGCTTTCAGGGCTGGCACCTTCCTTGTGGGAGAAGAGGCCGGACGTTTGCACTTTCGGAAAAATGCATCTGCCGAGAATGAGAACGTTGAGATGCTCCATCCCTGGGAAAGCACAGATCCCCAGTGCTGTTGTGCCTGTGAATAGGCTGCAGTGGGTAGGTGAAGACCAGCAGCAGCTTTCAGGGCTGGCACCTTCCTTGTGGGAGAAGAGGCCGGACGTTTGCACTTTCGGAAAAATGCATCTGCCGAGAATGAGAACGTTGAGCTGCTCCATCCCTGGGAAAGCACAGATCCCCAGTGCTGTTGTGCCTGTGAATAGGCTGCAGTGGGTAGGTGAAGACCAGCAGCAGCTTTCAGGGCTGGCACCTTCCTTGTGGGAGAAGAGGCCGGACGTTTGCACTTTCGGAAAAATGCATCTGCCGAGAATGAGAACGTTGAGATGCTCCATCCCTGGGAAAGCACAGATCCCCAGTGCTGTTGTGCCTGTGAATAGGCTGCAGTGGGTAGGTGAAGACCAGCAGCAGCTTTCAGGGCTGGCACCTTCCTTGTGGGAGAAGAGGCCAGACGTTTGCACTTTCGGAAAAATGCATCTGCCGAGAATGAGAACGTTGAGATGCTCCATCTCTGGGAAAGCACAGATCCCCAGTGCTGTTGTGCCTGTGAATAGGCTGCAGTGGGTAGGTGAAGACCAGCAGCAGCTTTCAGGGCTGGCACCTTCCTTGTGGGAGAAGAGGCCGGACGTTTGCACTTTCAGAAATTGTTTCTGCCGGGCACAGGAACCGCGAGATGCTCCATCTCTGGGAAAGCACAGATCTCCAGTGCTGTTGTGCCTGTGAATAGGCTGCAGTGGGTAGGTGAAGACCAGCAGCAGCTTTCAGGGCTGGCACCTTCCTTGTGGGAGAAGAGGCCGGACGTTTGCACTTTCGGAAAAATGCATCTGCCGAGAATGAGAACGTTGAGATGCTCCATCTCTGGGAAAGCACAGATCCCCAGTGCTGTTGTGCCTGTGAATAGGCTGCAGTGGGTAGGTGAAGACCAGCAGCAGCTTTCAGGGCTGGCACCTTCCTTGTGGGAGAAGAGGCCGGACGTTTGCACTTTCAGAAATTGTTTCTGCCGGGCACAGGAACCGCGAGATGCTCCATCTCTGGGAAAGCACAGATCCCCAGTGCTGTTGTGCCTGTGAATAGGCTGCAGTGGGTAGGTGAAGACCAGCAGCAGCTTTCAGGGCTGGCACCTTCCTTGTGGGAGAAGAGGCCGGACGTTTGCACTTTCAGAAATTGTTTCTGCCGGGCACAGGAACCGCGAGATGCTCCATCTCTGGGAAAGCACAGATCCCCAGTGCTGTTGTGCCTGTGAATAGGCTGCAGTGGGTAGGTGAAGACCAGCAGCAGCTTTCAGGGCTGGCACCTTCCTTGTGGGAGAAGAGGCCGGACGTTTGCACTTTCGGAAAAATGCATCTGCCGAGAATGAGAACGTTGAGATGCTCCATCTCTGGGAAAGCACAGATCCCCAGTGCTGTTGTGCCTGTGAATAGGCTGCAGTGGGTAGGTGAAGACCAGCAGCAGCTTTCAGGGCTGGCACCTTCCTTGTGGGAGAAGAGGCCGGACGTTTGCACTTTCGGAAAAATGCATCTGCCGAGAATGAGAACGTTGAGATGCTCCATCCCTGGGAAAGCACAGATCCCCAGTGCTGTTGTGCCTGTGAATAGGCTGCAGTGGGTAGGTGAAGACCAGCAGCAGCTTTCAGGGCTGGCACCTTCCTTGTGGGAGAAGAGGCCGGACGTTTGCACTTTCGGAAAAATGCATCTGCCGAGAATGAGAACGTTGAGCTGCTCCATCCCTGGGAAAGCACAGATCCCCAGTGCTGTTGTGCCTGTGAATAGGCTGCAGTGGGTAGGTGAAGACCAGCAGCAGCTTTCAGGGCTGGCACCTTCCTTGTGGGAGAAGAGGCTGGACGTTTGCACTTTCAGAAATTGTTTCTGCCGGGCACAGGAACCGCGAGATGCTCCATCCCTGGGAAAGCACAGATCCCCAGTGCTGTTGTGCCTGTGAATAGGCTGCAGTGGGTAGGTGAAGACCAGCAGCAGCTTTCAGGGCTGGCACCTTCCTTGTGGGAGAAGAGGCCGGACGTTTGCACTTTCGGAAAAATGCATCTGCCGAGAATGAGAACGTTGAGCTGCTCCATCCCTGGGAAAGCACAGATCCCCAGTGCTGTTGTGCCTGTGAATAGGCTGCAGTGGGTAGGTGAAGACCAGCAGCAGCTTTCAGGGCTGGCACCTTCCTTGTGGGAGAAGAGGCCGGACGTTTGCACTTTCGGAAAAATGCATCTGCCGAGAATGAGAACGTTGAGATGCTCCATCCCTGGGAAAGCACAGATCCCCAGTGCTGTTGTGCCTGTGAATAGGCTGCAGTGGGTAGGTGAAGACCAGCAGCAGCTTTCAGGGCTGGCACCTTCCTTGTGGGAGAAGAGGCCGGACGTTTGCACTTTCGGAAAAATGCATCTGCCGAGAATGAGAACGTTGAGCTGCTCCATCCCTGGGAAAGCACAGATCCCCAGTGCTGTTGTGCCTGTGAATAGGCTGCAGTGGGTAGGTGAAGACCAGCAGCAGCTTTCAGGGCTGGCACCTTCCTTGTGGGAGAAGAGGCCGGACGTTTGCACTTTCAGAAATAGTTTCTGCCGGGCACAGGAACCGCGAGATGCTCCATCTCTGGGAAAGCACAGATCCCCAGTGCTGTTGTGCCTGTGAATAGGCTGCAGTGGGTAGGTGAAGACCAGCAGCAGCTTTCAGGGCTGGCACCTTCCTTGTGGGAGAAGAGGCCGGACGTTTGCACTTTCGGAAAAATGCATCTGCCGAGAATGAGAACGTTGAGATGCTCCATCCCTGGGAAAGCACAGATCCCCAGTGCTGTTGTGCCTGTGAATAGGCTGCAGTGGGTAGGTGAAGACCAGCAGCAGCTTTCAGGGCTGGCACCTTCCTTGTGGGAGAAGAGGCCGGACGTTTGCACTTTCGGAAAAATGCATCTGCCGAGAATGAGAACGTTGAGATGCTCCATCTCTGGGAAAGCACAGATCCCCAGTGCTGTTGTGCCTGTGAATAGGCTGCAGTGGGTAGGTGAAGACCAGCAGCAGCTTTCAGGGCTGGCACCTTCCTTGTGGGAGAAGAGGCCGGACGTTTGCACTTTCAGAAATTGCTTCTGCCGGGCACAGCAACCGCGAGATGCTCCATCTCTGGGAAAGCACAGATCCCCAGTGCTGTTGTGCCTGTGAATAGGCTGCAGTGGGTAGGTGAAGACCAGCAGCAGCTTTCAGGGCTGGCACCTTCCTTGTGGGAGAAGAGGCCGGACGTTTGCACTTTCGGAAAAATGCATCTGCCGAGAATGAGAACGTTGAGCTGCTCCATCCCTGGGAAAGCACAGATCCCCAGTGCTGTTGTGCCTGTGAATAGGCTGCAGTGGGTAGGTGAAGACCAGCAGCAGCTTTCAGGGCTGGCACCTTCCTTGTGGGAGAAGAGGCCGGACGTTTGCACTTTCGGAAAAATGCATCTGCCGAGAATGAGAACGTTGAGATGCTCCATCCCTGGGAAAGCACAGATCCCCAGTGCTGTTGTGCCTGTGAATAGGCTGCAGTGGGTAGGTGAAGACCAGCAGCAGCTTTCA
Organism: Gypaetus barbatus; assembly: GCA_028022735.1. NCBI lineage: Eukaryota > Metazoa > Chordata > Aves > Accipitriformes > Accipitridae > Gypaetus > Gypaetus barbatus. Next base: position 19,937,170 of record CM051533.1, read on the forward strand.
GGGCTGGCACCTTCCTTGTGGGAGAAGAGGCCGGACGTTTGCACTTTCAGAAATTGTTTCTGGCGGGCACAGGAACCGCGAGATGCTCCATCTCTGGGAAAGCACAGATCCCCAGTGCTGTTGTGCCTGTGAATAGGCTGCAGTGGGTAGGTGAAGACCAGCAGCAGCTTTCAGGGCTGGCACCTTCCTTGTGGGAGAAGAGGCCGGACGTTTGCACTTTCGGAAAAATGCATCTGCCGAGAATGAGAACGTTGAGATGCTCCATCTCTGGGAAAGCACAGATCCCCAGTGCTGTTGTGCCTGTGAATAGGCTGCAGTGGGTAGGTGAAGACCAGCAGCAGCTTTCAGGGCTGGCACCTTCCTTGTGGGAGAAGAGGCCAGACGTTTGCACTTTCGGAAAAATGCATCTGCCGAGAATGAGAACGTTGAGATGCTCCATCTCTGGGAAAGCACAGATCCCCAGTGCTGTTGTGCCTGTGAATAGGCTGCAGTGGGTAGGTGAAGACCAGCAGCAGCTTTCAGGGCTGGCACCTTCCTTGTGGGAGAAGAGGCCGGACGTTTGCACTTTCAGAAATTGTTTCTGCCGGGCACAGGAACCGCGAGATGCTCCATCTCTGGGAAAGCACAGATCTCCAGTGCTGTTGTGCCTGTGAATAGGCTGCAGTGGGTAGGTGAAGACCAGCAGCAGCTTTCAGGGCTGGCACCTTCCTTGTGGGAGAAGAGGCCGGACGTTTGCACTTTCGGAAAAATGCATCTGCCGAGAATGAGAACGTTGAGATGCTCCATCTCTGGGAAAGCACAGATCCCCAGTGCTGTTGTGCCTGTGAATAGGCTGCAGTGGGTAGGTGAAGACCAGCAGCAGCTTTCAGGGCTGGCACCTTCCTTGTGGGAGAAGAGGCCGGACGTTTGCACTTTCAGAAATTGTTTCTGCCGGGAACAGGAACCGCGAGATGCTCCATCTCTGGGAAAGCACAGATCCCCAGTCCTGTTGTGCCTGTGAATAGGCTGCAGTGGGTAGGTGAAGACCAGCAGCAGCTTTCAGGGCTGGCACCTTCCTTGTGGGAGAAGAGGCCGGACGTTTGCACTTTCAGAAATTGTTTCTGCCGGGCACAGGAACCGCGAGATGCTCCATCTCTGGGAAAGCACAGATCCCCAGTGCTGTTGTGCCTGTGAATAGGCTGCAGTGGGTAGGTGAAGACCAGCAGCAGCTTTCAGGGCTGGCACCTTCCTTGTGGGAGAAGAGGCCGGACGTTTGCACTTTCGGAAAAATGCATCTGCCGAGAATGAGAACGTTGAGATGCTCCATCTCTGGGAAAGCACAGATCCCCAGTGCTGTTGTGCCTGTGAATAGGCTGCAGTGGGTAGGTGAAGACCAGCAGCAGCTTTCAGGGCTGGCACCTTCCTTGTGGGAGAAGAGGCCGGACGTTTGCACTTTCGGAAAAATGCATCTGCCGAGAATGAGAACGTTGAGATGCTCCATCCCTGGGAAAGCACAGATCCCCAGTGCTGTTGTGCCTGTGAATAGGCTGCAGTGGGTAGGTGAAGACCAGCAGCAGCTTTCAGGGCTGGCACCTTCCTTGTGGGAGAAGAGGCCGGACGTTTGCACTTTCGGAAAAATGCATCTGCCGAGAATGAGAACGTTGAGCTGCTCCATCCCTGGGAAAGCACAGATCCCCAGTGCTGTTGTGCCTGTGAATAGGCTGCAGTGGGTAGGTGAAGACCAGCAGCAGCTTTCAGGGCTGGCACCTTCCTTGTGGGAGAAGAGGCCGGACGTTTGCACTTTCGGAAAAATGCATCTGCCGAGAATGAGAACGTTGAGATGCTCCATCCCTGGGAAAGCACAGATCCCCAGTGCTGTTGTGCCTGTGAATAGGCTGCAGTGGGTAGGTGAAGACCAGCAGCAGCTTTCAGGGCTGGCACCTTCCTTGTGGGAGAAGAGGCCAGACGTTTGCACTTTCGGAAAAATGCATCTGCCGAGAATGAGAACGTTGAGATGCTCCATCTCTGGGAAAGCACAGATCCCCAGTGCTGTTGTGCCTGTGAATAGGCTGCAGTGGGTAGGTGAAGACCAGCAGCAGCTTTCAGGGCTGGCACCTTCCTTGTGGGAGAAGAGGCCGGACGTTTGCACTTTCAGAAATTGTTTCTGCCGGGCACAGGAACCGCGAGATGCTCCATCTCTGGGAAAGCACAGATCTCCAGTGCTGTTGTGCCTGTGAATAGGCTGCAGTGGGTAGGTGAAGACCAGCAGCAGCTTTCAGGGCTGGCACCTTCCTTGTGGGAGAAGAGGCCGGACGTTTGCACTTTCGGAAAAATGCATCTGCCGAGAATGAGAACGTTGAGATGCTCCATCTCTGGGAAAGCACAGATCCCCAGTGCTGTTGTGCCTGTGAATAGGCTGCAGTGGGTAGGTGAAGACCAGCAGCAGCTTTCAGGGCTGGCACCTTCCTTGTGGGAGAAGAGGCCGGACGTTTGCACTTTCAGAAATTGTTTCTGCCGGGCACAGGAACCGCGAGATGCTCCATCTCTGGGAAAGCACAGATCCCCAGTGCTGTTGTGCCTGTGAATAGGCTGCAGTGGGTAGGTGAAGACCAGCAGCAGCTTTCAGGGCTGGCACCTTCCTTGTGGGAGAAGAGGCCGGACGTTTGCACTTTCAGAAATTGTTTCTGCCGGGCACAGGAACCGCGAGATGCTCCATCTCTGGGAAAGCACAGATCCCCAGTGCTGTTGTGCCTGTGAATAGGCTGCAGTGGGTAGGTGAAGACCAGCAGCAGCTTTCAGGGCTGGCACCTTCCTTGTGGGAGAAGAGGCCGGACGTTTGCACTTTCGGAAAAATGCATCTGCCGAGAATGAGAACGTTGAGATGCTCCATCTCTGGGAAAGCACAGATCCCCAGTGCTGTTGTGCCTGTGAATAGGCTGCAGTGGGTAGGTGAAGACCAGCAGCAGCTTTCAGGGCTGGCACCTTCCTTGTGGGAGAAGAGGCCGGACGTTTGCACTTTCGGAAAAATGCATCTGCCGAGAATGAGAACGTTGAGATGCTCCATCCCTGGGAAAGCACAGATCCCCAGTGCTGTTGTGCCTGTGAATAGGCTGCAGTGGGTAGGTGAAGACCAGCAGCAGCTTTCAGGGCTGGCACCTTCCTTGTGGGAGAAGAGGCCGGACGTTTGCACTTTCGGAAAAATGCATCTGCCGAGAATGAGAACGTTGAGCTGCTCCATCCCTGGGAAAGCACAGATCCCCAGTGCTGTTGTGCCTGTGAATAGGCTGCAGTGGGTAGGTGAAGACCAGCAGCAGCTTTCAGGGCTGGCACCTTCCTTGTGGGAGAAGAGGCTGGACGTTTGCACTTTCAGAAATTGTTTCTGCCGGGCACAGGAACCGCGAGATGCTCCATCCCTGGGAAAGCACAGATCCCCAGTGCTGTTGTGCCTGTGAATAGGCTGCAGTGGGTAGGTGAAGACCAGCAGCAGCTTTCAGGGCTGGCACCTTCCTTGTGGGAGAAGAGGCCGGACGTTTGCACTTTCGGAAAAATGCATCTGCCGAGAATGAGAACGTTGAGCTGCTCCATCCCTGGGAAAGCACAGATCCCCAGTGCTGTTGTGCCTGTGAATAGGCTGCAGTGGGTAGGTGAAGACCAGCAGCAGCTTTCAGGGCTGGCACCTTCCTTGTGGGAGAAGAGGCCGGACGTTTGCACTTTCGGAAAAATGCATCTGCCGAGAATGAGAACGTTGAGATGCTCCATCCCTGGGAAAGCACAGATCCCCAGTGCTGTTGTGCCTGTGAATAGGCTGCAGTGGGTAGGTGAAGACCAGCAGCAGCTTTCAGGGCTGGCACCTTCCTTGTGGGAGAAGAGGCCGGACGTTTGCACTTTCGGAAAAATGCATCTGCCGAGAATGAGAACGTTGAGCTGCTCCATCCCTGGGAAAGCACAGATCCCCAGTGCTGTTGTGCCTGTGAATAGGCTGCAGTGGGTAGGTGAAGACCAGCAGCAGCTTTCAGGGCTGGCACCTTCCTTGTGGGAGAAGAGGCCGGACGTTTGCACTTTCAGAAATTGTTTCTGCCGGGCACAGGAACCGCGAGATGCTCCATCTCTGGGAAAGCACAGATCCCCAGTGCTGTTGTGCCTGTGAATAGGCTGCAGTGGGTAGGTGAAGACCAGCAGCAGCTTTCAGGGCTGGCACCTTCCTTGTGGGAGAAGAGGCCGGACGTTTGCACTTTCGGAAAAATGCATCTGCCGAGAATGAGAACGTTGAGATGCTCCATCCCTGGGAAAGCACAGATCCCCAGTGCTGTTGTGCCTGTGAATAGGCTGCAGTGGGTAGGTGAAGACCAGCAGCAGCTTTCAGGGCTGGCACCTTCCTTGTGGGAGAAGAGGCCGGACGTTTGCACTTTCGGAAAAATGCATCTGCCGAGAATGAGAACGTTGAGATGCTCCATCTCTGGGAAAGCACAGATCCCCAGTGCTGTTGTGCCTGTGAATAGGCTGCAGTGGGTAGGTGAAGACCAGCAGCAGCTTTCAGGGCTGGCACCTTCCTTGTGGGAGAAGAGGCCGGACGTTTGCACTTTCAGAAATTGCTTCTGCCGGGCACAGCAACCGCGAGATGCTCCATCTCTGGGAAAGCACAGATCCCCAGTGCTGTTGTGCCTGTGAATAGGCTGCAGTGGGTAGGTGAAGACCAGCAGCAGCTTTCAGGGCTGGCACCTTCCTTGTGGGAGAAGAGGCCGGACGTTTGCACTTTCGGAAAAATGCATCTGCCGAGAATGAGAACGTTGAGCTGCTCCATCCCTGGGAAAGCACAGATCCCCAGTGCTGTTGTGCCTGTGAATAGGCTGCAGTGGGTAGGTGAAGACCAGCAGCAGCTTTCAGGGCTGGCACCTTCCTTGTGGGAGAAGAGGCCGGACGTTTGCACTTTCAGAAATAGTTTCTGCCGGGCACAGGAACCGCGAGATGCTCCATCTCTGGGAAAGCACAGATCCCCAGTGCTGTTGTGCCTGTGAATAGGCTGCAGTGGGTAGGTGAAGACCAGCAGCAGCTTTCAGGGCTGGCACCTTCCTTGTGGGAGAAGAGGCCGGACGTTTGCACTTTCAGAAATTGTTTCTGCCGGGCACAGGAACCGCGAGATGCTCCATCCCTGGGAAAGCACAGATCCCCTGGGCTGTTGTGCCTGTGAATAGGCTGCAGTGGGTAGGTGAAGACCAGCAGCAGCTTTCAGGGCTGGCACCTTCCTTGTGGGAGAAGAGGCCGGACGTTTGCACTTTCGGAAAAATGCATCTGCCGAGAATGAGAACGTTGAGATGCTCCATCTCTGGGAAAGCACAGATCCCCAGTGCTGTTGTGCCTGTGAATAGGCTGCAGTGGGTAGGTGAAGACCAGCAGCAGCTTTCAGGGCTGGCACCTTCCTTGTGGGAGAAGAGGCCGGACGTTTGCACTTTCTGAAAAATGCATCTGCCGAGAATGAGAACGTTGAGATGCTCCATCCCTGGGAAAGCACAGATCCCCAGTGCTGTTGTGCCTGTGAATAGGCTGCAGTGGGTAGGTGAAGACCAGCAGCAGCTTTCAGGGCTGGCACCTTCCTTGTGGGAGAAGAGGCCGGACGTTTGCACTTTCGGAAAAATGCATCTGCCGAGAATGAGAACGTTGAGATGCTCCATCCCTGGGAAAGCACAGATCCCCAGTGCTGTTGTGCCTGTGAATAGGCTGCAGTGGGTAGGTGAAGACCAGCAGCAGCTTTCAGGGCTGGCACCTTCCTTGTGGGAGAAGAGGCCGGACGTTTGCACTTTCGGAAAAATTCATCTGCCGAGAATGAGAACGTTGAGCTGCTCCATCCCTGGGAAAGCACAGATCCCCAGTGCTGTTGTGCCTGTGAATAGGCTGCAGTGGGTAGGTGAAGACCAGCAGCAGCTTTCAGGGCTGGCACCTTCCTTGTGGGAGAAGAGGCTGGACGTTTGCACTTTCAGAAATTGTTTCTGCCGGGCACAGGAACCGCGAGATGCTCCATCTCTGGGAAAGCACAGATCCCCAGTGCTGTTGTGCCTGTGAATAGGCTGCAGTGGGTAGGTGAAGACCAGCAGCAGCTTTCAGGGCTGGCACCTTCCTTGTGGGAGAAGAGGCCGGACGTTTGCACTTTCGGAAAAATGCATCTGCCGAGAATGAGAACGTTGAGATGCTCCATCCCTGGGAAAGCACAGATCCCCAGTGCTGTTGTGCCTGTGAATAGGCTGCAGTGGGTAGGTGAAGACCAGCAGCAGCTTTCAGGGCTGGCACCTTCCTTGTGGGAGAAGAGGCCGGACGTTTGCACTTTCGGAAAAATGCATCTGCCGAGAATGAGAACGTTGAGCTGCTCCATCCCTGGGAAAGCACAGATCCCCAGTGCTGTTGTGCCTGTGAATAGGCTGCAGTGGGTAGGTGAAGACCAGCAGCAGCTTTCAGGGCTGGCACCTTCCTTGTGGGAGAAGAGGCTGGACGTTTGCACTTTCAGAAATTGTTTCTGCCGGGCACAGGAACCGCGAGATGCTCCATCTCTGGGAAAGCACAGATCCCCAGTGCTGTTGTGCCTGTGAATAGGCTGCAGTGGGTAGGTGAAGACCAGCAGCAGCTTTCAGGGCTGGCACCTTCCTTGTGGGAGAAGAGGCCGGACGTTTGCACTTTCGGAAAAATGCATCTGCCGAGAATGAGAACGTTGAGATGCTCCATCCCTGGGAAAGCACAGATCCCCAGTGCTGTTGTGCCTGTGAATAGGCTGCAGTGGGTAGGTGAAGACCAGCAGCAGCTTTCAGGGCTGGCACCTTCCTTGTGGGAGAAGAGGCCGGACGTTTGCACTTTCGGAAAAATGCATCTGCCGAGAATGAGAACGTTGAGCTGCTCCATCCCTGGGAAAGCACAGATCCCCAGTGCTGTTGTGCCTGTGAATAGGCTGCAGTGGGTAGGTGAAGACCAGCAGCAGCTTTCAGGGCTGGCACCTTCCTTGTGGGAGAAGAGGCCGGACGTTTGCACTTTCAGAAATAGTTTCTGCCGGGCACAGGAACCGCGAGATGCTCCATCTCTGGGAAAGCACAGATCCCCAGTGCTGTTGTGCCTGTGAATAGGCTGCAGTGGGTAGGTGAAGACCAGCAGCAGCTTTCAGGGCTGGCACCTTCCTTGTGGGAGAAGAGGCCGGACGTTTGCACTTTCGGAAAAATGCATCTGCCGAGAATGAGAACGTTGAGATGCTCCATCCCTGGGAAAGCACAGATCCCCAGTGCTGTTGTGCCTGTGAATAGGCTGCAGTGGGTAGGTGAAGACCAGCAGCAGCTTTCAGGGCTGGCACCTTCCTTGTGGGAGAAGAGGCCGGACGTTTGCACTTTCGGAAAAATGCATCTGCCGAGAATGAGAACGTTGAGATGCTCCATCTCTGGGAAAGCACAGATCCCCAGTGCTGTTGTGCCTGTGAATAGGCTGCAGTGGGTAGGTGAAGACCAGCAGCAGCTTTCAGGGCTGGCACCTTCCTTGTGGGAGAAGAGGCCGGACGTTTGCACTTTCAGAAATTGCTTCTGCCGGGCACAGCAACCGCGAGATGCTCCATCTCTGGGAAAGCACAGATCCCCAGTGCTGTTGTGCCTGTGAATAGGCTGCAGTGGGTAGGTGAAGACCAGCAGCAGCTTTCAGGGCTGGCACCTTCCTTGTGGGAGAAGAGGCCGGACGTTTGCACTTTCGGAAAAATGCATCTGCCGAGAATGAGAACGTTGAGCTGCTCCATCCCTGGGAAAGCACAGATCCCCAGTGCTGTTGTGCCTGTGAATAGGCTGCAGTGGGTAGGTGAAGACCAGCAGCAGCTTTCAGGGCTGGCACCTTCCTTGTGGGAGAAGAGGCCGGACGTTTGCACTTTCAGAAATTGTTTCTGCCGGGCACAGGAACCGCGAGATGCTCCATCTCTGGGAAAGCACAGATCCCCAGTGCTGTTGTGCCTGTGAATAGGCTGCAGTGGGTAGGTGAAGACCAGCAGCAGCTTTCAGGGCTGGCACCTTCCTTGTGGGAGAAGAGGCCGGACGTTTGCACTTTCAGAAATTGTTTCTGCCGGGCACAGGAACCGCGAGATGCTCCATCCCTGGGAAAGCACAGATCCCCTGGGCTGTTGTGCCTGTGAATAGGCTGCAGTGGGTAGGTGAAGACCAGCAGCAGCTTTCAGGGCTGGCACCTTCCTTGTGGGAGAAGAGGCCGGACGTTTGCACTTTCGGAAAAATGCATCTGCCGAGAATGAGAACGTTGAGATGCTCCATCTCTGGGAAAGCACAGATCCCCAGTGCTGTTGTGCCTGTGAATAGGCTGCAGTGGGTAGGTGAAGACCAGCAGCAGCTTTCAGGGCTGGCACCTTCCTTGTGGGAGAAGAGGCCGGACGTTTGCACTTTCGGAAAAATGCATCTGCCGAGAATGAGAACGTTGAGATGCTCCATCTCTGGGAAAGCACAGATCCCCAGTGCTGTTGTGCCTGTGAATAGGCTGCAGTGGGTAGGTGAAGACCAGCAGCAGCTTTCAGGGCTGGCACCTTCCTTGTGGGAGAAGAGGCCGGACGTTTGCACTTTCGGAAAAATGCATCTGCCGAGAATGAGAACGTTGAGATGCTCCATCCCTGGGAAAGCACAGATCCCCAGTGCTGTTGTGCCTGTGAATAGGCTGCAGTGGGTAGGTGAAGACCAGCAGCAGCTTTCAGGGCTGGCACCTTCCTTGTGGGAGAAGAGGCCGGACGTTTGCACTTTCGGAAAAATGCATCTGCCGAGAATGAGAACGTTGAGCTGCTCCATCCCTGGGAAAGCACAGATCCCCAGTGCTGTTGTGCCTGTGAATAGGCTGCAGTGGGTAGGTGAAGACCAGCAGCAGCTTTCAGGGCTGGCACCTTCCTTGTGGGAGAAGAGGCTGGACGTTTGCACTTTCAGAAATTGTTTCTGCCGGGCACAGGAACCGCGAGATGCTCCATCTCTGGGAAAGCACAGATCCCCAGTGCTGTTGTGCCTGTGAATAGGCTGCAGTGGGTAGGTGAAGACCAGCAGCAGCTTTCAGGGCTGGCACCTTCCTTGTGGGAGAAGAGGCCGGACGTTTGCACTTTCGGAAAAATGCATCTGCCGAGAATGAGAACGTTGAGATGCTCCATCTCTGGGAAAGCACAGATCCCCAGTGCTGTTGTGCCTGTGAATAGGCTGCAGTGGGTAGGTGAAGACCAGCAGCAGCTTTCAGGGCTGGCACCTTCCTTGTGGGAGAAGAGGCCGGACGTTTGCACTTTCGGAAAAATGCATCTGCCGAGAATGAGAACGTTGAGATGCTCCATCTCTGGGAAAGCACAGATCCCCAGTGCTGTTGTGCCTGTGAATAGGCTGCAGTGGGTAGGTGAAGACCAGCAGCAGCTTTCAGGGCTGGCACCTTCCTTGTGGGAGAAGAGGCCGGACGTTTGCACTTTCAGAAATAGTTTCTGCCGGGCACAGGAACCGCGAGATGCTCCATCTCTGGGAAAGCACAGATCCCCAGTGCTGTTGTGCCTGTGAATAGGCTGCAGTGGGTAGGTGAAGACCAGCAGCAGCTTTCAGGGCTGGCACCTTCCTTGTGGGAGAAGAGGCCGGACGTTTGCACTTTCGGAAAAATGCATCTGCCGAGAATGAGAACGTTGAGATGCTCCATCTCTGGGAAAGCACAGATCCCCAGTGCTGTTGTGCCTGTGAATAGGCTGCAGTGGGTAGGTGAAGACCAGCAGCAGCTTTCAGGGCTGGCACCTTCCTTGTGGGAGAAGAGGCCGGACGTTTGCACTTTCAGAAATAGTTTCTGCCGGGCACAGGAACCGCGAGATGCTCCATCCCTGGGAAAGCACAGATCCCCAGTGCTGTTGTGCCTGTGAATAGGCTGCAGTGGGTAGGTGAAGACCAGCAGCAGCTTTCAGGGCTGGCACCTTCCTTGTGGGAGAAGAGGCCGGACGTTTGCACTTTCAGAAATTGTTTCTGCCGGGCATAGGAACCGCGAGATGCTCCATCTCTGGGAAAGCACAGATCCCCAGTGCTGTTGTGCCTGTGAATAGGCTGCAGTGGGTAGGTGAAGACCAGCAGCAGCTTTCAGGGCTGGCACCTTCCTTGTGGGAGAAGAGGCCGGACGTTTGCACTTTCAGAAATTGTTTCTGCCGGGCACAGGAACCGCGAGATGCTCCATCCCTGGGAAAGCACAGATCCCCAGTGCTGTTGTGCCTGTGAATAGGCTGCAGTGGGTAGGTGAAGACCAGCAGCAGCTTTCAGGGCTGGCACCTTCCTTGTGGGAGAAGAGGCCGGACGTTTGCACTTTCGGAAAAATGCATCTGCCGAGAATGAGAACGTTGAGCTGCTCCATCCCTGGGAAAGCACAGATCCCCAGTGCTGTTGTGCCTGTGAATAGGCTGCAGTGGGTAGGTGAAGACCAGCAGCAGCTTTCAGGGCTGGCACCTTCCTTGTGGGAGAAGAGGCCGGACGTTTGCACTTTCGGAAAAATGCATCTGCCGAGAATGAGAACGTTGAGATGCTCCATCTCTGGGAAAGCACAGATCCCCAGTGCTGTTGTGCCTGTGAATAGGCTGCAGTGGGTAGGTGAAGACCAGCAGCAGCTTTCAGGGCTGGCACCTTCCTTGTGGGAGAAGAGGCCGGACGTTTGCACTTTCAGAAATTGCTTCTGCCGGGCACAGCAACCGCGAGATGCTCCATCTCTGGGAAAGCACAGATCCCCAGTGCTGTTGTGCCTGTGAATAGGCTGCAGTGGGTAGGTGAAGACCAGCAGCAGCTTTCAGGGCTGGCACCTTCCTTGTGGGAGAAGAGGCCGGACGTTTGCACTTTCGGAAAAATGCATCTGCCGAGAATGAGAACGTTGAGATGCTCCATCCCTGGGAAAGCACAGATCCCCAGTGCTGTTGTGCCTGTGAATAGGCTGCAGTGGGTAGGTGAAGACCAGCAGCAGCTTTCAGGGCTGGCACCTTCCTTGTGGGAGAAGAGGCCGGACGTTTGCACTTTCAGAAATAGTTTCTGCCGGGCACAGGAACCGCGAGATGCTCCATCTCTGGGAAAGCACAGATCCCCAGTGCTGTTGTGCCTGTGAATAGGCTGCAGTGGGTAGGTGAAGACCAGCAGCAGCTTTCAGGGCTGGCACCTTCCTTGTGGGAGAAGAGGCCGGACGTTTGCACTTTCAGAAATTGTTTCTGCCGGGCACAGGAACCGCGAGATGCTCCATCCCTGGGAAAGCACAGATCCCCTGGGCTGTTGTGCCTGTGAATAGGCTGCAGTGGGTAGGTGAAGACCAGCAGCAGCTTTCAGGGCTGGCACCTTCCTTGTGGGAGAAGAGGCCGGACGTTTGCACTTTCGGAAAAATGCATCTGCCGAGAATGAGAACGTTGAGATGCTCCATCTCTGGGAAAGCACAGATCCCCAGTGCTGTTGTGCCTGTGAATAGGCTGCAGTGGGTAGGTGAAGACCAGCAGCAGCTTTCAGGGCTGGCACCTTCCTTGTGGGAGAAGAGGCCGGACGTTTGCACTTTCGGAAAAATGCATCTGCCGAGAATGAGAACGTTGAGATGCTCCATCTCTGGGAAAGCACAGATCCCCAGTGCTGTTGTGCCTGTGAATAGGCTGCAGTGGGTAGGTGAAGACCAGCAGCAGCTTTCAGGGCTGGCACCTTCCTTGTGGGAGAAGAGGCCGGACGTTTGCACTTTCGGAAAAATGCATCTGCCGAGAATGAGAACGTTGAGATGCTCCATCCCTGGGAAAGCACAGATCCCCAGTGCTGTTGTGCCTGTGAATAGGCTGCAGTGGGTAGGTGAAGACCAGCAGCAGCTTTCAGGGCTGGCACCTTCCTTGTGGGAGAAGAGGCCGGACGTTTGCACTTTCGGAAAAATGCATCTGCCGAGAATGAGAACATTGAGCTGCTCCATCCCTGGGAAAGCACAGATCCCCAGTGCTGTTGTGCCTGTGAATAGGCTGCAGTGGGTAGGTGAAGACCAGCAGCAGCTTTCAGGGCTGGCACCTTCCTTGTGGGAGAAGAGGCCGGACGTTTGCACTTTCAGAAATTGTTTCTGCCGGGCACAGGAACCGCGAGATGCTCCATCTCTGGGAAAGCACAGATCCCCAGTGCTGTTGTGCCTGTGAATAGGCTGCAGTGGGTAGGTGAAGACCAGCAGCAGCTTTCAGGGCTGGCACCTTCCTTGTGGGACAAGAGGCCGGACGTTTGCACTTTCGGAAAAATGCATCTGCCGAGAATGAGAACGTTGAGATGCTCCATCTCTGGGAAAGCACAGATCCCCAGTGCTGTTGTGCCTGTGAATAGGCTGCAGTGGGTAGGTGAAGACCAGCAGCAGCTTTCAGGGCTGGCACCTTCCTTGTGGGAGAAGAGGCCGGACGTTTGCACTTTCGGAAAAATGCATCTGCCGAGAATGAGAACGTTGAGATGCTCCATCTCTGGGAAAGCACAGATCCCCAGTGCTGTTGTGCCTGTGAATAGGCTGCAGTGGGTAGGTGAAGACCAGCAGCAGCTTTCAGGGCTGGCACCTTCCTTGTGGGAGAAGAGGCCGGACGTTTGCACTTTCAGAAATAGTTTCTGCCGGGCACAGGAACCGCGAGATGCTCCATCTCTGGGAAAGCACAGATCCCCAGTGCTGTTGTGCCTGTGAATAGGCTGCAGTGGGTAGGTGAAGACCAGCAGCAGCTTTCAGGGCTGGCACCTTCCTTGTGGGAGAAGAGGCCGGACGTTTGCACTTTCGGAAAAATGCATCTGCCGAGAATGAGAACGTTGAGATGCTCCATCTCTGGGAAAGCACAGATCCCCAGTGCTGTTGTGCCTGTGAATAGGCTGCAGTGGGTAGGTGAAGACCAGCAGCAGCTTTCAGGGCTGGCACCTTCCTTGTGGGAGAAGAGGCCGGACGTTTGCACTTTCAGAAATTGTTTCTGCCGGGCACAGGAACCGCGAGATGCTCCATCCCTGGGAAAGCACAGATCCCCTGGGCTGTTGTGCCTGTGAATAGGCTGCAGTGGGTAGGTGAAGACCAGCAGCAGCTTTCAGGGCTGGCACCTTCCTTGTGGGAGAAGAGGCCGGACGTTTGCACTTTCGGAAAAATGCATCTGCCGAGAATGAGAACGTTGAGATGCTCCATCTCTGGGAAAGCACAGATCCCCAGTGCTGTTGTGCCTGTGAATAGGCTGCAGTGGGTAGGTGAAGACCAGCAGCAGCTTTCAGGGCTGGCACCTTCCTTGTGGGAGAAGAGGCCGGACGTTTGCACTTTCGGAAAAATGCATCTGCCGAGAATGAGAACGTTGAGATGCTCCATCTCTGGGAAAGCACAGATCCCCAGTGCTGTTGTGCCTGTGAATAGGCTGCAGTGGGTAGGTGAAGACCAGCAGCAGCTTTCAGGGCTGGCACCTTCCTTGTGGGAGAAGAGGCCGGACGTTTGCACTTTCGGAAAAATGCATCTGCCGAGAATGAGAACGTTGAGATGCTCCATCCCTGGGAAAGCACAGATCCCCAGTGCTGTTGTGCCTGTGAATAGGCTGCAGTGGGTAGGTGAAGACCAGCAGCAGCTTTCAGGGCTGGCACCTTCCTTGTGGGAGAAGAGGCCGGACGTTTGCACTTTCGGAAAAATGCATCTGCCGAGAATGAGAACGTTGAGCTGCTCCATCCCTGGGAAAGCACAGATCCCCAGTGCTGTTGTGCCTGTGAATAGGCTGCAGTGGGTAGGTGAAGACCAGCAGCAGCTTTCAGGGCTGGCACCTTCCTTGTGGGAGAAGAGGCCGGACGTTTGCACTTTCAGAAATTGTTTCTGCCGGGCACAGGAACCGCGAGATGCTCCATCTCTGGGAAAGCACAGATCCCCAGTGCTGTTGTGCCTGTGAATAGGCTGCAGTGGGTAGGTGAAGACCAGCAGCAGCTTTCAGGGCTGGCACCTTCCTTGTGGGAGAAGAGGCCGGACGTTTGCACTTTCGGAAAAATGCATCTGCCGAGAATGAGAACGTTGAGATGCTCCATCTCTGGGAAAGCACAGATCCCCAGTGCTGTTGTGCCTGTGAATAGGCTGCAGTGGGTAGGTGAAGACCAGCAGCAGCTTTCAGGGCTGGCACCTTCCTTGTGGGAGAAGAGGCCGGACGTTTGCACTTTCAGAAATAGTTTCTGCCGGGCACAGGAACCGCGAGATGCTCCATCTCTGGGAAAGCACAGATCCCCAGTGCTGTTGTGCCTGTGAATAGGCTGCAGTGGGTAGGTGAAGACCAGCAGCAGCTTTCAGGGCTGGCACCTTCCTTGTGGGAGAAGAGGCCGGACGTTTGCACTTTCGGAAAAATGCATCTGCCGAGAATGAGAACGTTGAGATGCTCCATCTCTGGGAAAGCACAGATCCCCAGTGCTGTTGTGCCTGTGAATAGGCTGCAGTGGGTAGGTGAAGACCAGCAGCAGCTTTCAGGGCTGGCACCTTCCTTGTGGGAGAAGAGGCCGGACGTTTGCACTTTCAGAAATAGTTTCTGCCGGGCACAGGAACCGCGAGATGCTCCATCCCTGGGAAAGCACAGATCCCCAGTGCTGTTGTGCCTGTGAATAGGCTGCAGTGGGTAGGTGAAGACCAGCAGCAGCTTTCAGGGCTGGCACCTTCCTTGTGGGAGAAGAGGCCGGACGTTTGCACTTTCAGAAATTGTTTCTGCCGGGCACAGGAACCGCGAGATGCTCCATCTCTGGGAAAGCACAGATCCCCAGTGCTGTTGTGCCTGTGAATAGGCTGCAGTGGGTAGGTGAAGACCAGCAGCAGCTTTCAGGGCTGGCACCTTCCTTGTGGGAGAAGAGGCCGGACGTTTGCACTTTCAGAAATTGTTTCTGCCGGGCACAGGAACCGCGAGATGCTCCATCCCTGGGAAAGCACAGATCCCCAGTGCTGTTGTGCCTGTGAATAGGCTGCAGTGGGTAGGTGAAGACCAGCAGCAGCTTTCAGGGCTGGCACCTTCCTTGTGGGAGAAGAGGCCGGACGTTTGCACTTTCGGAAAAATGCATCTGCCGAGAATGAGAACGTTGAGCTGCTCCATCCCTGGGAAAGCACAGATCCCCAGTGCTGTTGTGCCTGTGAATAGGCTGCAGTGGGTAGGTGAAGACCAGCAGCAGCTTTCAGGGCTGGCACCTTCCTTGTGGGAGAAGAGGCCGGACGTTTGCACTTTCAGAAATAGTTTCTGCCGGGCACAGGAACCGCGAGATGCTCCATCTCTGGGAAAGCACAGATCCCCAGTGCTGTTGTGCCTGTGAATAGGCTGCAGTGGGTAGGTGAAGACCAGCAGCAGCTTTCAGGGCTGGCACCTTCCTTGTGGGAGAAGAGGCCGGACGTTTGCACTTTCAGAAATTGTTTCTGCCGGGCACAGGAACCGCGAGATGCTCCATCCCTGGGAAAGCACAGATCCCCTGGGCTGTTGTGCCTGTGAATAGGCTGCAGTGGGTAGGTGAAGACCAGCAGCAGCTTTCAGGGCTGGCACCTTCCTTGTGGGAGAAGAGGCCGGACGTTTGCACTTTCGGAAAAATGCATCTGCCGAGAATGAGAACGTTGAGATGCTCCATCTCTGGGAAAGCACAGATCCCCAGTGCTGTTGTGCCTGTGAATAGGCTGCAGTGGGTAGGTGAAGACCAGCAGCAGCTTTCAGGGCTGGCACCTTCCTTGTGGGAGAAGAGGCCGGACGTTTGCACTTTCGGAAAAATGCATCTGCCGAGAATGAGAACGTTGAGATGCTCCATCCCTGGGAAAGCACAGATCCCCAGTGCTGTTGTGCCTGTGAATAGGCTGCAGTGGGTAGGTGAAGACCAGCAGCAGCTTTCAGGGCTGGCACCTTCCTTGTGGGAGAAGAGGCCGGACGTTTGCACTTTCGGAAAAATGCATCTGCCGAGAATGAGAACGTTGAGATGCTCCATCCCTGGGAAAGCACAGATCCCCAGTGCTGTTGTGCCTGTGAATAGGCTGCAGTGGGTAGGTGAAGACCAGCAGCAGCTTTCAGGGCTGGCACCTTCCTTGTGGGAGAAGAGGCCGGACGTTTGCACTTTCTGAAAAATGCATCTGCCGAGAATGAGAACGTTGAGATGCTCCATCCCTGGGAAAGCACAGATCCCCAGTGCTGTTGTGCCTGTGAATAGGCTGCAGTGGGTAGGTGAAGACCAGCAGCAGCTTTCAGGGCTGGCACCTTCCTTGTGGGAGAAGAGGCCGGACGTTTGCACTTTCGGAAAAATGCATCTGCCGAGAATGAGAACGTTGAGCTGCTCCATCCCTGGGAAAGCACAGATCCCCAGTGCTGTTGTGCCTGTGAATAGGCTGCAGTGGGTAGGTGAAGACCAGCAGCAGCTTTCAGGGCTGGCACCTTCCTTGTGGGAGAAGAGGCCGGACGTTTGCACTTTCAGAAATTGTTTCTGCCGGGCACAGGAACCGCGAGATGCTCCATCTCTGGGAAAGCACAGATCCCCAGTGCTGTTGTGCCTGTGAATAGGCTGCAGTGGGTAGGTGAAGACCAGCAGCAGCTTTCAGGGCTGGCACCTTCCTTGTGGGACAAGAGGCCGGACGTTTGCACTTTCGGAAAAATGCATCTGCCGAGAATGAGAACGTTGAGATGCTCCATCTCTGGGAAAGCACAGATCCCCAGTGCTGTTGTGCCTGTGAATAGGCTGCAGTGGGTAGGTGAAGACCAGCAGCAGCTTTCAGGGCTGGCACCTTCCTTGTGGGAGAAGAGGCCGGACGTTTGCACTTTCGGAAAAATGCATCTGCCGAGAATGAGAACGTTGAGATGCTCCATCTCTGGGAAAGCACAGATCCCCAGTGCTGTTGTGCCTGTGAATAGGCTGCAGTGGGTAGGTGAAGACCAGCAGCAGCTTTCAGGGCTGGCACCTTCCTTGTGGGAGAAGAGGCCGGACGTTTGCACTTTCAGAAATAGTTTCTGCCGGGCACAGGAACCGCGAGATGCTCCATCTCTGGGAAAGCACAGATCCCCAGTGCTGTTGTGCCTGTGAATAGGCTGCAGTGGGTAGGTGAAGACCAGCAGCAGCTTTCAGGGCTGGCACCTTCCTTGTGGGAGAAGAGGCCGGACGTTTGCACTTTCGGAAAAATGCATCTGCCGAGAATGAGAACGTTGAGATGCTCCATCTCTGGGAAAGCACAGATCCCCAGTGCTGTTGTGCCTGTGAATAGGCTGCAGTGGGTAGGTGAAGACCAGCAGCAGCTTTCAGGGCTGGCACCTTCCTTGTGGGAGAAGAGGCCGGACGTTTGCACTTTCAGAAATTGTTTCTGCCGGGCACAGGAACCGCGAGATGCTCCATCCCTGGGAAAGCACAGATCCCCAGTGCTGTTGTGCCTGTGAATAGGCTGCAGTGGGTAGGTGAAGACCAGCAGCAGCTTTCAGGGCTGGCACCTTCCTTGTGGGAGAAGAGGCCGGACGTTTGCACTTTCGGAAAAATGCATCTGCCGAGAATGAGAACGTTGAGATGCTCCATCTCTGGGAAAGCACAGATCCCCAGTGCTGTTGTGCCTGTGAATAGGCTGCAGTGGGTAGGTGAAGACCAGCAGCAGCTTTCAGGGCTGGCACCTTCCTTGTGGGAGAAGAGGCCGGACGTTTGCACTTTCGGAAAAATGCATCTGCCGAGAATGAGAACGTTGAGATGCTCCATCTCTGGGAAAGCACAGATCCCCAGTGCTGTTGTGCCTGTGAATAGGCTGCAGTGGGTAGGTGAAGACCAGCAGCAGCTTTCAGGGCTGGCACCTTCCTTGTGGGAGAAGAGGCCGGACGTTTGCACTTTCGGAAAAATGCATCTGCCGAGAATGAGAACGTTGAGATGCTCCATCCCTGGGAAAGCACAGATCCCCAGTGCTGTTGTGCCTGTGAATAGGCTGCAGTGGGTAGGTGAAGACCAGCAGCAGCTTTCAGGGCTGGCACCTTCCTTGTGGGAGAAGAGGCCGGACGTTTGCACTTTCAGAAATTGTTTCTGCCGGGCACAGGAACCGCGAGATGCTCCATCTCTGGGAAAGCACAGATCCCCAGTGCTGTTGTGCCTGTGAATAGGCTGCAGTGGGTAGGTGAAGACCAGCAGCAGCTTTCAGGGCTGGCACCTTCCTTGTGGGAGAAGAGGCCGGACGTTTGCACTTTCGGAAAAATGCATCTGCCGAGAATGAGAACGTTGAGATGCTCCATCTCTGGGAAAGCACAGATCCCCAGTGCTGTTGTGCCTGTGAATAGGCTGCAGTGGGTAGGTGAAGACCAGCAGCAGCTTTCAGGGCTGGCACCTTCCTTGTGGGAGAAGAGGCCGGACGTTTGCACTTTCGGAAAAATGCATCTGCCGAGAATGAGAACGTTGAGATGCTCCATCTCTGGGAAAGCACAGATCCCCAGTGCTGTTGTGCCTGTGAATAGGCTGCAGTGGGTAGGTGAAGACCAGCAGCAGCTTTCAGGGCTGGCACCTTCCTTGTGGGAGAAGAGGCCGGACGTTTGCACTTTCAGAAATTGTTTCTGCCGGGCACAGGAACCGCGAGATGCTCCATCCCTGGGAAAGCACAGATCCCCAGTGCTGTTGTGCCTGTGAATAGGCTGCAGTGGGTAGGTGAAGACCAGCAGCAGCTTTCAGGGCTGGCACCTTCCTTGTGGGAGAAGAGGCCGGACGTTTGCACTTTCGGAAAAATGCATCTGCCGAGAATGAGAACGTTGAGATGCTCCATCTCTGGGAAAGCACAGATCCCCAGTGCTGTTGTGCCTGTGAATAGGCTGCAGTGGGTAGGTGAAGACCAGCAGCAGCTTTCAGGGCTGGCACCTTCCTTGTGGGAGAAGAGGCCGGACGTTTGCACTTTCAGAAATTGCTTCTGCCGGGCACAGGAACCGCGAGATGCTCCATCTCTGGGAAAGCACAGATCCCCAGTGCTGTTGTGCCTGTGAATAGGCTGCAGTGGGTAGGTGAAGACCAGCAGCAGCTTTCAGGGCTGGCACCTTCCTTGTGGGAGAAGAGGCCGGACGTTTGCACTTTCGGAAAAATGCATCTGCCGAGAATGAGAACGTTGAGCTGCTCCATCCCTGGGAAAGCACAGATCCCCAGTGCTGTTGTGCCTGTGAATAGGCTGCAGTGGGTAGGTGAAGACCAGCAGCAGCTTTCAGGGCTGGCACCTTCCTTGTGGGAGAAGAGGCCGGACGTTTGCACTTTCAGAAATAGTTTCTGCCGGGCACAGGAACCGCGAGATGCTCCATCTCTGGGAAAGCACAGATCCCCAGTGCTGTTGTGCCTGTGAATAGGCTGCAGTGGGTAGGTGAAGACCAGCAGCAGCTTTCAGGGCTGGCACCTTCCTTGTGGGAGAAGAGGCCGGACGTTTGCACTTTCAGAAATTGTTTCTGCCGGGCACAGGAACCGCGAGATGCTCCATCCCTGGGAAAGCACAGATCCCCTGGGCTGTTGTGCCTGTGAATAGGCTGCAGTGGGTAGGTGAAGACCAGCAGCAGCTTTCAGGGCTGGCACCTTCCTTGTGGGAGAAGAGGCCGGACGTTTGCACTTTCGGAAAAATGCATCTGCCGAGAATGAGAACGTTGAGATGCTCCATCTCTGGGAAAGCACAGATCCCCAGTGCTGTTGTGCCTGTGAATAGGCTGCAGTGGGTAGGTGAAGACCAGCAGCAGCTTTCAGGGCTGGCACCTTCCTTGTGGGAGAAGAGGCCGGACGTTTGCACTTTCGGAAAAATGCATCTGCCGAGAATGAGAACGTTGAGATGCTCCATCCCTGGGAAAGCACAGATCCCCAGTGCTGTTGTGCCTGTGAATAGGCTGCAGTGGGTAGGTGAAGACCAGCAGCAGCTTTCAGGGCTGGCACCTTCCTTGTGGGAGAAGAGGCCGGACGTTTGCACTTTCGGAAAAATGCATCTGCCGAGAATGAGAACGTTGAGATGCTCCATCCCTGGGAAAGCACAGATCCCCAGTGCTGTTGTGCCTGTGAATAGGCTGCAGTGGGTAGGTGAAGACCAGCAGCAGCTTTCAGGGCTGGCACCTTCCTTGTGGGAGAAGAGGCCGGACGTTTGCACTTTCGGAAAAATGCATCTGCCGAGAATGAGAACGTTGAGCTGCTCCATCCCTGGGAAAGCACAGATCCCCAGTGCTGTTGTGCCTGTGAATAGGCTGCAGTGGGTAGGTGAAGACCAGCAGCAGCTTTCAGGGCTGGCACCTTCCTTGTGGGAGAAGAGGCCGGACGTTTGCACTTTCAGAAATTGTTTCTGCCGGGCACAGGAACCGCGAGATGCTCCATCTCTGGGAAAGCACAGATCCCCAGTGCTGTTGTGCCTGTGAATAGGCTGCAGTGGGTAGGTGAAGACCAGCAGCAGCTTTCAGGGCTGGCACCTTCCTTGTGGGACAAGAGGCCGGACGTTTGCACTTTCGGAAAAATGCATCTGCCGAGAATGAGAACGTTGAGATGCTCCATCTCTGGGAAAGCACAGATCCCCAGTGCTGTTGTGCCTGTGAATAGGCTGCAGTGGGTAGGTGAAGACCAGCAGCAGCTTTCAGGGCTGGCACCTTCCTTGTGGGAGAAGAGGCCGGACGTTTGCACTTTCGGAAAAATGCATCTGCCGAGAATGAGAACGTTGAGATGCTCCATCTCTGGGAAAGCACAGATCCCCAGTGCTGTTGTGCCTGTGAATAGGCTGCAGTGGGTAGGTGAAGACCAGCAGCAGCTTTCAGGGCTGGCACCTTCCTTGTGGGAGAAGAGGCCGGACGTTTGCACTTTCAGAAATAGTTTCTGCCGGGCACAGGAACCGCGAGATGCTCCATCTCTGGGAAAGCACAGATCCCCAGTGCTGTTGTGCCTGTGAATAGGCTGCAGTGGGTAGGTGAAGACCAGCAGCAGCTTTCAGGGCTGGCACCTTCCTTGTGGGAGAAGAGGCCGGACGTTTGCACTTTCGGAAAAATGCATCTGCCGAGAATGAGAACGTTGAGATGCTCCATCTCTGGGAAAGCACAGATCCCCAGTGCTGTTGTGCCTGTGAATAGGCTGCAGTGGGTAGGTGAAGACCAGCAGCAGCTTTCAGGGCTGGCACCTTCCTTGTGGGAGAAGAGGCCGGACGTTTGCACTTTCAGAAATAGTTTCTGCCGGGCACAGGAACCGCGAGATGCTCCATCCCTGGGAAAGCACAGATCCCCAGTGCTGTTGTGCCTGTGAATAGGCTGCAGTGGGTAGGTGAAGACCAGCAGCAGCTTTCAGGGCTGGCACCTTCCTTGTGGGAGAAGAGGCCGGACGTTTGCACTTTCAGAAATTGTTTCTGCCGGGCACAGGAACCGCGAGATGCTCCATCTCTGGGAAAGCACAGATCCCCAGTGCTGTTGTGCCTGTGAATAGGCTGCAGTGGGTAGGTGAAGACCAGCAGCAGCTTTCAGGGCTGGCACCTTCCTTGTGGGAGAAGAGGCCGGACGTTTGCACTTTCAGAAATTGTTTCTGCCGGGCACAGGAACCGCGAGATGCTCCATCCCTGGGAAAGCACAGATCCCCAGTGCTGTTGTGCCTGTGAATAGGCTGCAGTGGGTAGGTGAAGACCAGCAGCAGCTTTCAGGGCTGGCACCTTCCTTGTGGGAGAAGAGGCCGGACGTTTGCACTTTCGGAAAAATGCATCTGCCGAGAATGAGAACGTTGAGATGCTCCATCTCTGGGAAAGCACAGATCCCCAGTGCTGTTGTGCCTGTGAATAGGCTGCAGTGGGTAGGTGAAGACCAGCAGCAGCTTTCAGGGCTGGCACCTTCCTTGTGGGAGAAGAGGCCGGACGTTTGCACTTTCGGAAAAATGCATCTGCCGAGAATGAGAACGTTGAGCTGCTCCATCCCTGGGAAAGCACAGATCCCCAGTGCTGTTGTGCCTGTGAATAGGCTGCAGTGGGTAGGTGAAGACCAGCAGCAGCTTTCAGGGCTGGCACCTTCCTTGTGGGAGAAGAGGCCGGACGTTTGCACTTTCAGAAATTGTTTCTGCCGGGCACAGGAACCGCGAGATGCTCCATCTCTGGGAAAGCACAGATCCCCAGTGCTGTTGTGCCTGTGAATAGGCTGCAGTGGGTAGGTGAAGACCAGCAGCAGCTTTCAGGGCTGGCACCTTCCTTGTGGGAGAAGAGGCCGGACGTTTGCACTTTCGGAAAAATGCATCTGCCGAGAATGAGAACGTTGAGATGCTCCATCCCTGGGAAAGCACAGATCCCCAGTGCTGTTGTGCCTGTGAATAGGCTGCAGTGGGTAGGTGAAGACCAGCAGCAGCTTTCAGGGCTGGCACCTTCCTTGTGGGAGAAGAGGCCGGACGTTTGCACTTTCGGAAAAATGCATCTGCCGAGAATGAGAACGTTGAGATGCTCCATCTCTGGGAAAGCACAGATCCCCAGTGCTGTTGTGCCTGTGAATAGGCTGCAGTGGGTAGGTGAAGACCAGCAGCAGCTTTCAGGGCTGGCACCTTCCTTGTGGGAGAAGAGGCCGGACGTTTGCACTTTCGGAAAAATGCATCTGCCGAGAATGAGAACGTTGAGATGCTCCATCTCTGGGAAAGCACAGATCCCCAGTGCTGTTGTGCCTGTGAATAGGCTGCAGTGGGTAGGTGAAGACCAGCAGCAGCTTTCAGGGCTGGCACCTTCCTTGTGGGAGAAGAGGCCGGACGTTTGCACTTTCAGAAATTGTTTCTGCCGGGCACAGGAACCGCGAGATGCTCCATCCCTGGGAAAGCACAGATCCCCAGTGCTGTTGTGCCTGTGAATAGGCTGCAGTGGGTAGGTGAAGACCAGCAGCAGCTTTCAGGGCTGGCACCTTCCTTGTGGGAGAAGAGGCCGGACGTTTGCACTTTCTGAAAAATGCATCTGCCGAGAATGAGAACGTTGAGATGCTCCATCCCTGGGAAAGCGCAGATCCCCAGTGCTGTTGTGCCTGTGAATAGGCTGCAGTGGGTAGGTGAAGACCAGCAGCAGCTTTCAGGGCTGGCACCTTCCTTGTGGGAGAAGAGGCCGGACGTTTGCACTTTCAGAAATTGTTTCTGCCGGGCACAGGAACCGCGAGATGCTCCATCTCTGGGAAAGCACAGATCCCCAGTGCTGTTGTGCCTGTGAATAGGCTGCAGTGGGTAGGTGAAGACCAGCAGCAGCTTTCAGGGCTGGCACCTTCCTTGTGGGAGAAGAGGCCGGACGTTTGCACTTTCGGAAAAATGCATCTGCCGAGAATGAGAACGTTGAGATGCTCCATCTCTGGGAAAGCACAGATCCCCAGTGCTGTTGTGCCTGTGAATAGGCTGCAGTGGGTAGGTGAAGACCAGCAGCAGCTTTCAGGGCTGGCACCTTCCTTGTGGGAGAAGAGGCCGGACGTTTGCACTTTCAGAAATTGTTTCTGCCGGGCACAGGAACCGCGAGATGCTCCATCTCTGGGAAAGCACAGATCCCCAGTGCTGTTGTGCCTGTGAATAGGCTGCAGTGGGTAGGTGAAGACCAGCAGCAGCTTTCAGGGCTGGCACCTTCCTTGTGGGAGAAGAGGCCGGACGTTTGCACTTTCGGAAAAATGCATCTGCCGAGAATGAGAACGTTGAGATGCTCCATCTCTGGGAAAGCACAGATCCCCAGTGCTGTTGTGCCTGTGAATAGGCTGCAGTGGGTAGGTGAAGACCAGCAGCAGCTTTCAGGGCTGGCACCTTCCTTGTGGGAGAAGAGGCCGGACGTTTGCACTTTCTGAAAAATGCATCTGCCGAGAATGAGAACGTTGAGATGCTCCATCCCTGGGAAAGCACAGATCCCCAGTGCTGTTGTGCCTGTGAATAGGCTGCAGTGGGTAGGTGAAGACCAGCAGCAGCTTTCAGGGCTGGCACCTTCCTTGTGGGAGAAGAGGCCGGACGTTTGCACTTTCGGAAAAATGCATCTGCCGAGAATGAGAACGTTGAGATGCTCCATCCCTGGGAAAGCGCAGATCCCCAGTGCTGTTGTGCCTGTGAATAGGCTGCAGTGGGTAGGTGAAGACCAGCAGCAGCTTTCAGGGCTGGCACCTTCCTTGTGGGAGAAGAGGCCGGACGTTTGCACTTTCAGAAATTGTTTCTGCCGGGCACAGGAACCGCGAGATGCTCCATCTCTGGGAAAGCACAGATCCCCAGTGCTGTTGTGCCTGTGAATAGGCTGCAGTGGGTAGGTGAAGACCAGCAGCAGCTTTCAGGGCTGGCACCTTCCTTGTGGGAGAAGAGGCCGGACGTTTGCACTTTCGGAAAAATGCATCTGCCGAGAATGAGAACGTTGAGCTGCTCCATCCCTGGGAAAGCACAGATCCCCAGTGCTGTTGTGCCTGTGAATAGGCTGCAGTGGGTAGGTGAAGACCAGGAGCAGCTTTCAGGGCTGGCACCTTCCTTGTGGGAGAAGAGGCCGGACGTTTGCACTTTCGGAAAAATGCATCTGCCGAGAATGAGAACGTTGAGCTGCTCCATCCCTGGGAAAGCACAGATCCCCAGTGCTGTTGTGCCTGTGAATAGGCTGCAGTGGGTAGGTGAAGACCAGCAGCAGCTTTCAGGGCTGGCACCTTCCTTGTGGGAGAAGAGGCCGGACGTTTGCACTTTCGGAAATTGTTTCTGCCGGGCACAGGAACCGCGAGATGCTCCATCTCTGGGAAAGCACAGATCCCCAGTGCTGTTGTGCCTGTGAATAGGCTGCAGTGGGTAGGTGAAGACCAGCAGCAGCTTTCAGGGCTGGCACCTTCCTTGTGGGAGAAGAGGCCGGACGTTTGCACTTTCGGAAAAATGCATCTGCCGAGAATGAGAACGTTGAGATGCTCCATCTCTGGGAAAGCACCGATCCCCAGTGCTGTTGTGCCTGTGAATAGGCTGCAGTGGGTAGGTGAAGACCAGCAGCAGCTTTCAGGGCTGGCACCTTCCTTGTGGGAGAAGAGGCCGGACGTTTGCACTTTCTGAAAAATGCATCTGCCAAGAATGAGAACGTTGAGATGCTCCATCCCTGGGAAAGCACAGATCCCCAGTGCTGTTGTGCCTGTGAATAGGCTGCAGTGGGTAGGTGAAGACCAGCAGCAGCTTTCAGGGCTGGCACCTTCCTTGTGGGAGAAGAGGCCGGACGTTTGCACTTTCGGAAAAATGCATCTGCCGAGAATGAGAACGTTGAGATGCTCCATCCCTGGGAAAGCGCAGATCCCCAGTGCTGTTGTGCCTGTGAATAGGCTGCAGTGGGTAGGTGAAGACCAGCAGCAGCTTTCAGGGCTGGCACCTTCCTTGTGGGAGAAGAGGCCGGACGTTTGCACTTTCAGAAATTGTTTCTGCCGGGCACAGGAACCGCGAGATGCTCCATCTCTGGGAAAGCACAGATCCCCAGTGCTGTTGTGCCTGTGAATAGGCTGCAGTGGGTAGGTGAAGACCAGCAGCAGCTTTCAGGGCTGGCACCTTCCTTGTGGGAGAAAAGGCCGGACGTTTGCACTTTCGGAAAAATGCATCTGCCGAGAATGAGAACGTTGAGCTGCTCCATCCCTGGGAAAGCACACATCCCCAGTGCTGTTGTGCCTGTGAATAGGCTGCAGTGGGTAGGTGAAGACCAGCAGCAGCTTTCAGGGCTGGCACCTTCCTTGTGGGAGAAGAGGCCGGACGTTTGCACTTTCGGAAAAATGCATCTGCCGAGAATGAGAACGTTGAGATGCTCCATCTCTGGGAAAGCACAGATCCCCAGTGCTGTTGTGCCTGTGAATAGGCTGCAGTGGGTAGGTGAAGACCAGCAGCAGCTTTCAGGGCTGGCACCTTCCTTGTGGGAGAAAAGGCCGGACGTTTGCACTTTCGGAAAAATGCATCTGCCGAGAATGAGA
Source organism: Gypaetus barbatus (assembly GCA_028022735.1). Lineage (NCBI taxonomy): Eukaryota > Metazoa > Chordata > Aves > Accipitriformes > Accipitridae > Gypaetus > Gypaetus barbatus. Next base: position 19,962,941 of record CM051533.1, read on the forward strand.
ACGTTGAGCTGCTCCATCCCTGGGAAAGCACACATCCCCAGTGCTGTTGTGCCTGTGAATAGGCTGCAGTGGGTAGGTGAAGACCAGCAGCAGCTTTCAGGGCTGGCACCTTCCTTGTGGGAGAAGAGGCCGGACGTTTGCACTTTCGGAAAAATGCATCTGCCGAGAATGAGAACGTTGAGATGCTCCATCCCTGGGAAAGCACAGATCCCCAGTGCTGTTGTGCCTGTGAATAGGCTGCAGTGGGTAGGTGAAGACCAGCAGCAGCTTTCAGGGCTGGCACCTTCCTTGTGGGAGAAGAGGCCGGACGTTTGCACTTTCGGAAAAATGCATCTGCCGAGAATGAGAACGTTGAGATGCTCCATCCCTGGGAAAGCACAGATCCCCAGTGCTGTTGTGCCTGTGAGTAGGCTGCAGTGGGTAGGTGAAGACCAGCAGCAGCTTTCAGGGCTGGCACCTTCCTTGTGGGAGAAGAGGCCGGACGTTTGCACTTTCAGAAATTGTTTCTGCCGGGCACAGGAACCGCGAGATGCTCCATCTCTGGGAAAGCACAGATCCCCAGTGCTGTTGTGCCTGTGAATAGGCTGCAGTGGGTAGGTGAAGACCAGCAGCAGCTTTCAGGGCTGGCACCTTCCTTGTGGGAGAAAAGGCCGGACGTTTGCACTTTCGGAAAAATGCATCTGCCGAGAATGAGAACGTTGAGCTGCTCCATCCCTGGGAAAGCACACATCCCCAGTGCTGTTGTGCCTGTGAATAGGCTGCAGTGGGTAGGTGAAGACCAGCAGCAGCTTTCAGGGCTGGCACCTTCCTTGTGGGAGAAGAGGCCGGACGTTTGCACTTTCGGAAAAATGCATCTGCCGAGAATGAGAACGTTGAGATGCTCCATCCCTGGGAAAGCACAGATCCCCAGTGCTGTTGTGCCTGTGAATAGGCTGCAGTGGGTAGGTGAAGACCAGCAGCAGCTTTCAGGGCTGGCACCTTCCTTGTGGGAGAAGAGGCCGGACGTTTGCACTTTCGGAAAAATGCATCTGCCGAGAATGAGAACGTTGAGATGCTCCATCTCTGGGAAAGCACCGATCCCCAGTGCTGTTGTGCCTGTGAATAGGCTGCAGTGGGTAGGTGAAGACCAGCAGCAGCTTTCAGGGCTGGCACCTTCCTTGTGGGAGAAGAGGCCGGACGTTTGCACTTTCTGAAAAATGCATCTGCCAAGAATGAGAACGTTGAGATGCTCCATCCCTGGGAAAGCACAGATCCCCAGTGCTGTTGTGCCTGTGAATAGGCTGCAGTGGGTAGGTGAAGACCAGCAGCAGCTTTCAGGGCTGGCACCTTCCTTGTGGGAGAAGAGGCCGGACGTTTGCACTTTCGGAAAAATGCATCTGCCGAGAATGAGAACGTTGAGATGCTCCATCCCTGGGAAAGCGCAGATCCCCAGTGCTGTTGTGCCTGTGAATAGGCTGCAGTGGGTAGGTGAAGACCAGCAGCAGCTTTCAGGGCTGGCACCTTCCTTGTGGGAGAAGAGGCCGGACGTTTGCACTTTCAGAAATTGTTTCTGCCGGGCACAGGAACCGCGAGATGCTCCATCTCTGGGAAAGCACAGATCCCCAGTGCTGTTGTGCCTGTGAATAGGCTGCAGTGGGTAGGTGAAGACCAGCAGCAGCTTTCAGGGCTGGCACCTTCCTTGTGGGAGAAAAGGCCGGACGTTTGCACTTTCGGAAAAATGCATCTGCCGAGAATGAGAACGTTGAGCTGCTCCATCCCTGGGAAAGCACACATCCCCAGTGCTGTTGTGCCTGTGAATAGGCTGCAGTGGGTAGGTGAAGACCAGCAGCAGCTTTCAGGGCTGGCACCTTCCTTGTGGGAGAAGAGGCCGGACGTTTGCACTTTCGGAAAAATGCATCTGCCGAGAATGAGAACGTTGAGATGCTCCATCCCTGGGAATGCACAGATCCCCAGTGCTGTTGTGCCTGTGAATAGGCTGCAGTGGGTAGGTGAAGACCAGCAGCAGCTTTCAGGGCTGGCACCTTCCTTGTGGGAGAAGAGGCCGGACGTTTGCACTTTCGGAAAAATGCATCTGCCGAGAATGAGAACGTTGAGATGCTCCATCCCTGGGAAAGCACAGATCCCCAGTGCTGTTGTGCCTGTGAATAGGCTGCAGTGGGTAGGTGAAGACCAGCAGCAGCTTTCAGGGCTGGCACCTTCCTTGTGGGAGAAGAGGCCGGACGTTTGCACTTTCAGAAATTGTTTCTGCCGGGCACAGGAACCGCGAGATGCTCCATCTCTGGGAAAGCACAGATCCCCAGTGCTGTTGTGCCTGTGAATAGGCTGCAGTGGGTAGGTGAAGACCAGCAGCAGCTTTCAGGGCTGGCACCTTCCTTGTGGGAGAAGAGGCCGGACGTTTGCACTTTCGGAAAAATGCATCTGCCGAGAATGAGAACGTTGAGATGCTCCATCTCTGGGAAAGCACAGATCCCCAGTGCTGTTGTGCCTGTGAATAGGCTGCAGTGGGTAGGTGAAGACCAGCAGCAGCTTTCAGGGCTGGCACCTTCCTTGTGGGAGAAGAGGCCGGACGTTTGCACTTTCGGAAAAATGCATCTGCCGAGAATGAGAACGTTGAGATGCTCCATCTCTGGGAAAGCACAGATCCCCAGTGCTGTTGTGCCTGTGAATAGGCTGCAGTGGGTAGGTGAAGACCAGCAGCAGCTTTCAGGGCTGGCACCTTCCTTGTGGGAGAAGAGGCCGGACGTTTGCACTTTCAGAAATTGTTTCTGCCGGGCACAGGAACCGCGAGATGCTCCATCCCTGGGAAAGCACAGATCCCCAGTGCTGTTGTGCCTGTGAATAGGCTGCAGTGGGTAGGTGAAGACCAGCAGCAGCTTTCAGGGCTGGCACCTTCCTTGTGGGAGAAGAGGCCGGACGTTTGCACTTTCGGAAAAATGCATCTGCCGAGAATGAGAACGTTGAGATGCTCCATCTCTGGGAAAGCACAGATCCCCAGTGCTGTTGTGCCTGTGAATAGGCTGCAGTGGGTAGGTGAAGACCAGCAGCAGCTTTCAGGGCTGGCACCTTCCTTGTGGGAGAAGAGGCCGGACGTTTGCACTTTCGGAAAAATGCATCTGCCGAGAATGAGAACGTTGAGATGCTCCATCTCTGGGAAAGCACAGATCCCCAGTGCTGTTGTGCCTGTGAATAGGCTGCAGTGGGTAGGTGAAGACCAGCAGCAGCTTTCAGGGCTGGCACCTTCCTTGTGGGAGAAGAGGCCGGACGTTTGCACTTTCGGAAAAATGCATCTGCCGAGAATGAGAACGTTGAGCTGCTCCATCCCTGGGAAAGCACAGATCCCCAGTGCTGTTGTGCCTGTGAATAGGCTGCAGTGGGTAGGTGAAGACCAGCAGCAGCTTTCAGGGCTGGCACCTTCCTTGTGGGAGAAGAGGCCGGACGTTTGCACTTTCGGAAAAATGCATCTGCCGAGAATGAGAACGTTGAGATGCTCCATCCCTGGGAAAGCACAGATCCCCAGTGCTGTTGTGCCTGTGAATAGGCTGCAGTGGGTAGGTGAAGACCAGCAGCAGCTTTCAGGGCTGGCACCTTCCTTGTGGGAGAAGAGGCCGGACGTTTGCACTTTCGGAAAAATGCATCTGCCGAGAATGAGAACGTTGAGCTGCTCCATCCCTGGGAAAGCACAGATCCCCAGTGCTGTTGTGCCTGTGAATAGGCTGCAGTGGGTAGGTGAAGACCAGCAGCAGCTTTCAGGGCTGGCACCTTCCTTGTGGGAGAAGAGGCCGGACGTTTGCACTTTCGGAAAAATGCATCTGCCGAGAATGAGAACGTTGAGCTGCTCCATCCCTGGGAAAGCACAGATCCCCAGTGCTGTTGTGCCTGTGAATAGGCTGCAGTGGGTAGGTGAAGACCAGCAGCAGCTTTCAGGGCTGGCACCTTCCTTGTGGGAGAAGAGGCCGGACGTTTGCACTTTCAGAAATTGTTTCTGCCGGGCACAGGAACCGCGAGATGCTCCATCTCTGGGAAAGCACAGATCCCCAGTGCTGTTGTGCCTGTGAATAGGCTGCAGTGGGTAGGTGAAGACCAGCAGCAGCTTTCAGGGCTGGCACCTTCCTTGTGGGAGAAGAGGCCGGACGTTTGCACTTTCGGAAAAATGCATCTGCCGAGAATGAGAACGTTGAGATGCTCCATCCCTGGGAAAGCACACATCCCCAGTGCTGTTGTGCCTGTGAATAGGCTGCAGTGGGTAGGTGAAGACCAGCAGCAGCTTTCAGGGCTGGCACCTTCCTTGTGGGAGAAGAGGCCGGACGTTTGCACTTTCAGAAATTGTTTCTGCCGGGCACAGGAACCGCGAGATGCTCCATCTCTGGGAAAGCACAGATCCCCAGTGCTGTTGTGCCTGTGAATAGGCTGCAGTGGGTAGGTGAAGACCAGCAGCAGCTTTCAGGGCTGGCACCTTCCTTGTGGGAGAAAAGGCCGGACGTTTGCACTTTCGGAAAAATGCATCTGCCGAGAATGAGAACGTTGAGCTGCTCCATCCCTGGGAAAGCACACATCCCCAGTGCTGTTGTGCCTGTGAATAGGCTGCAGTGGGTAGGTGAAGACCAGCAGCAGCTTTCAGGGCTGGCACCTTCCTTGTGGGAGAAGAGGCCGGACGTTTGCACTTTCGGAAAAATGCATCTGCCGAGAATGAGAACGTTGAGATGCTCCATCCCTGGGAAAGCACAGATCCCCAGTGCTGTTGTGCCTGTGAATAGGCTGCAGTGGGTAGGTGAAGACCAGCAGCAGCTTTCAGGGCTGGCACCTTCCTTGTGGGAGAAGAGGCCGGACGTTTGCACTTTCGGAAAAATGCATCTGCCGAGAATGAGAACGTTGAGATGCTCCATCCCTGGGAAAGCACAGATCCCCAGTGCTGTTGTGCCTGTGAATAGGCTGCAGTGGGTAGGTGAAGACCAGCAGCAGCTTTCAGGGCTGGCACCTTCCTTGTGGGAGAAGAGGCCGGACGTTTGCACTTTCAGAAATTGTTTCTGCCGGGCACAGGAACCGCGAGATGCTCCATCTCTGGGAAAGCACAGATCCCCAGTGCTGTTGTGCCTGTGAATAGGCTGCAGTGGGTAGATGAAGACCAGCAGCAGCTTTCAGGGCTGGCACCTTCCTTGTGGGAGAAGAGGCTGGACGTTTGCACTTTCAGAAATTGTTTCTGCCGGGCACAGGAACCGCAAGATGCTCCATCTCTGGGAAAGCACAGATCCCCAGTGCTGTTGTGCCTGTGAATAGGCTGCAGTGGGTAGGTGAAGACCAGCAGCAGCTTTCAGGGCTGGCACCTTCCTTGTGGGAGAAGAGGCCGGACGTTTGCACTTTCGGAAAAATGCATCTGCCGAGAATGAGAACGTTGAGCTGCTCCATCCCTGGGAAAGCACAGATCCCCAGTGCTGTTGTGCCTGTGAATAGGCTGCAGTGGGTAGGTGAAGACCAGCAGCAGCTTTCAGGGCTGGCACCTTCCTTGTGGGAGAAGAGGCCGGACGTTTGCACTTTCGGAAAAATGCATCTGCCGAGAATGAGAACGTTGAGATGCTCCATCCCTGGGAAAGCACAGATCCCCAGTGCTGTTGTGCCTGTGAATAGGCTGCAGTGGGTAGGTGAAGACCAGCAGCAGCTTTCAGGGCTGGCACCTTCCTTGTGGGAGAAGAGGCCGGACGTTTGCACTTTCGGAAAAATGCATCTGCCGAGAATGAGAACGTTGAGATGCTCCATCCCTGGGAAAGCGCAGATCCCCAGTGCTGTTGTGCCTGTGAATAGGCTGCAGTGGGTAGGTGAAGACCAGCAGCAGCTTTCAGGGCTGGCACCTTCCTTGTGGGAGAAGAGGCCGGACGTTTGCACTTTCAGAAATTGTTTCTGCCGGGCACAGGAACCGCGAGATGCTCCATCTCTGGGAAAGCACAGATCCCCAGTGCTGTTGTGCCTGTGAATAGGCTGCAGTGGGGAGGTGAAGACCAGCAGCAGCTTTCAGGGCTGGCACCTTCCTTGTGGGAGAAGAGGCCGGACGTTTGCACTTTCGGAAAAATGCATCTGCCGAGAATGAGAACGTTGAGCTGCTCCATCCCTGGGAAAGCACACATCCCCAGTGCTGTTGTGCCTGTGAATAGGCTGCAGTGGGTAGGTGAAGACCAGCAGCAGCTTTCAGGGCTGGCACCTTCCTTGTGGGAGAAGAGGCCGGACGTTTGCACTTTCGGAAAAATGCATCTGCCGAGAATGAGAACGTTGAGATGCTCCATCCCTGGGAAAGCACAGATCCCCAGTGCTGTTGTGCCTGTGAATAGGCTGCAGTGGGTAGGTGAAGACCAGCAGCAGCTTTCAGGGCTGGCACCTTCCTTGTGGGAGAAGAGGCCGGACGTTTGCACTTTCGGAAAAATGCATCTGCCGAGAATGAGAACGTTGAGCTGCTCCATCCCTGGGAAAGCACAGATCCCCAGTGCTGTTGTGCCTGTGAATAGGCTGCAGTGGGTAGGTGAAGACCAGCAGCAGCTTTCAGGGCTGGCACCTTCCTTGTGGGAGAAGAGGCCGGACGTTTGCACTTTCGGAAAAATGCATCTGCCGAGAATGAGAACGTTGAGATGCTCCATCCCTGGGAAAGCACAGATCCCCAGTGCTGTTGTGCCTGTGAATAGGCTGCAGTGGGTAGGTGAAGACCAGCAGCAGCTTTCAGGGCTGGCACCTTCCTTGTGGGAGAAGAGGCCGGACGTTTGCACTTTCGGAAAAATGCATCTGCCGAGAATGAGAACGTTGAGCTGCTCCATCCCTGGGAAAGCACAGATCCCCAGTGCTGTTGTGCCTGTGAATAGGCTGCAGTGGGTAGGTGAAGACCAGCAGCAGCTTTCAGGGCTGGCACCTTCCTTGTGGGAGAAGAGGCCGGACGTTTGCACTTTCGGAAAAATGCATCTGCCGAGAATGAGAACGTTGAGCTGCTCCATCCCTGGGAAAGCACAGATCCCCAGTGCTGTTGTGCCTGTGAATAGGCTGCAGTGGGTAGGTGAAGACCAGCAGCAGCTTTCAGGGCTGGCACCTTCCTTGTGGGAGAAGAGGCCGGACGTTTGCACTTTCAGAAATTGTTTCTGCCGGGCACAGGAACCGCGAGATGCTCCATCTCTGGGAAAGCACAGATCCCCAGTGCTGTTGTGCCTGTGAATAGGCTGCAGTGGGTAGGTGAAGACCAGCAGCAGCTTTCAGGGCTGGCACCTTCCTTGTGGGAGAAGAGGCCGGACGTTTGCACTTTCGGAAAAATGCATCTGCCGAGAATGAGAACGTTGAGATGCTCCATCCCTGGGAAAGCACACATCCCCAGTGCTGTTGTGCCTGTGAATAGGCTGCAGTGGGTAGGTGAAGACCAGCAGCAGCTTTCAGGGCTGGCACCTTCCTTGTGGGAGAAGAGGCCGGACGTTTGCACTTTCAGAAATTGTTTCTGCCGGGCACAGGAACCGCGAGATGCTCCATCTCTGGGAAAGCACAGATCCCCAGTGCTGTTGTGCCTGTGAATAGGCTGCAGTGGGTAGGTGAAGACCAGCAGCAGCTTTCAGGGCTGGCACCTTCCTTGTGGGAGAAAAGGCCGGACGTTTGCACTTTCGGAAAAATGCATCTGCCGAGAATGAGAACGTTGAGCTGCTCCATCCCTGGGAAAGCACACATCCCCAGTGCTGTTGTGCCTGTGAATAGGCTGCAGTGGGTAGGTGAAGACCAGCAGCAGCTTTCAGGGCTGGCACCTTCCTTGTGGGAGAAGAGGCCGGACGTTTGCACTTTCGGAAAAATGCATCTGCCGAGAATGAGAACGTTGAGATGCTCCATCCCTGGGAAAGCACAGATCCCCAGTGCTGTTGTGCCTGTGAATAGGCTGCAGTGGGTAGGTGAAGACCAGCAGCAGCTTTCAGGGCTGGCACCTTCCTTGTGGGAGAAGAGGCCGGACGTTTGCACTTTCGGAAAAATGCATCTGCCGAGAATGAGAACGTTGAGATGCTCCATCCCTGGGAAAGCACAGATCCCCAGTGCTGTTGTGCCTGTGAATAGGCTGCAGTGGGTAGGTGAAGACCAGCAGCAGCTTTCAGGGCTGGCACCTTCCTTGTGGGAGAAGAGGCCGGACGTTTGCACTTTCAGAAATTGTTTCTGCCGGGCACAGGAACCGCGAGATGCTCCATCTCTGGGAAAGCACAGATCCCCAGTGCTGTTGTGCCTGTGAATAGGCTGCAGTGGGTAGATGAAGACCAGCAGCAGCTTTCAGGGCTGGCACCTTCCTTGTGGGAGAAGAGGCTGGACGTTTGCACTTTCAGAAATTGTTTCTGCCGGGCACAGGAACCGCAAGATGCTCCATCTCTGGGAAAGCACAGATCCCCAGTGCTGTTGTGCCTGTGAATAGGCTGCAGTGGGTAGGTGAAGACCAGCAGCAGCTTTCAGGGCTGGCACCTTCCTTGTGGGAGAAGAGGCCGGACGTTTGCACTTTCGGAAAAATGCATCTGCCGAGAATGAGAACGTTGAGCTGCTCCATCCCTGGGAAAGCACAGATCCCCAGTGCTGTTGTGCCTGTGAATAGGCTGCAGTGGGTAGGTGAAGACCAGCAGCAGCTTTCAGGGCTGGCACCTTCCTTGTGGGAGAAGAGGCCGGACGTTTGCACTTTCGGAAAAATGCATCTGCCGAGAATGAGAACGTTGAGATGCTCCATCCCTGGGAAAGCACAGATCCCCAGTGCTGTTGTGCCTGTGAATAGGCTGCAGTGGGTAGGTGAAGACCAGCAGCAGCTTTCAGGGCTGGCACCTTCCTTGTGGGAGAAGAGGCCGGACGTTTGCACTTTCGGAAAAATGCATCTGCCGAGAATGAGAACGTTGAGATGCTCCATCCCTGGGAAAGCGCAGATCCCCAGTGCTGTTGTGCCTGTGAATAGGCTGCAGTGGGTAGGTGAAGACCAGCAGCAGCTTTCAGGGCTGGCACCTTCCTTGTGGGAGAAGAGGCCGGACGTTTGCACTTTCAGAAATTGTTTCTGCCGGGCACAGGAACCGCGAGATGCTCCATCTCTGGGAAAGCACAGATCCCCAGTGCTGTTGTGCCTGTGAATAGGCTGCAGTGGGGAGGTGAAGACCAGCAGCAGCTTTCAGGGCTGGCACCTTCCTTGTGGGAGAAGAGGCCGGACGTTTGCACTTTCGGAAAAATGCATCTGCCGAGAATGAGAACGTTGAGCTGCTCCATCCCTGGGAAAGCACACATCCCCAGTGCTGTTGTGCCTGTGAATAGGCTGCAGTGGGTAGGTGAAGACCAGCAGCAGCTTTCAGGGCTGGCACCTTCCTTGTGGGAGAAGAGGCCGGACGTTTGCACTTTCGGAAAAATGCATCTGCCGAGAATGAGAACGTTGAGATGCTCCATCCCTGGGAAAGCACAGATCCCCAGTGCTGTTGTGCCTGTGAATAGGCTGCAGTGGGTAGGTGAAGACCAGCAGCAGCTTTCAGGGCTGGCACCTTCCTTGTGGGAGAAGAGGCCGGACGTTTGCACTTTCGGAAAAATGCATCTGCCGAGAATGAGAACGTTGAGATGCTCCATCCCTGGGAAAGCACAGATCCCCAGTGCTGTTGTGCCTGTGAATAGGCTGCAGTGGGTAGGTGAAGACCAGCAGCAGCTTTCAGGGCTGGCACCTTCCTTGTGGGAGAAGAGGCCGGACGTTTGCACTTTCAGAAATTGTTTCTGCCGGGCACAGGAACCGCGAGATGCTCCATCTCTGGGAAAGCACAGATCCCCAGTGCTGTTGTGCCTGTGAATAGGCTGCAGTGGGTAGATGAAGACCAGCAGCAGCTTTCAGGGCTGGCACCTTCCTTGTGGGAGAAGAGGCTGGACGTTTGCACTTTCAGAAATTGTTTCTGCCGGGCACAGGAACCGCAAGATGCTCCATCTCTGGGAAAGCACAGATCCCCAGTGCTGTTGTGCCTGTGAATAGGCTGCAGTGGGTAGGTGAAGACCAGCAGCAGCTTTCAGGGCTGGCACCTTCCTTGTGGGAGAAGAGGCCGGACGTTTGCACTTTCGGAAAAATGCATCTGCCGAGAATGAGAACGTTGAGCTGCTCCATCCCTGGGAAAGCACAGATCCCCAGTGCTGTTGTGCCTGTGAATAGGCTGCAGTGGGTAGGTGAAGACCAGCAGCAGCTTTCAGGGCTGGCACCTTCCTTGTGGGAGAAGAGGCCGGACGTTTGCACTTTCGGAAAAATGCATCTGCCGAGAATGAGAACGTTGAGATGCTCCATCCCTGGGAAAGCACAGATCCCCAGTGCTGTTGTGCCTGTGAATAGGCTGCAGTGGGTAGGTGAAGACCAGCAGCAGCTTTCAGGGCTGGCACCTTCCTTGTGGGAGAAGAGGCCGGACGTTTGCACTTTCGGAAAAATGCATCTGCCGAGAATGAGAACGTTGAGCTGCTCCATCCCTGGGAAAGCACAGATCCCCAGTGCTGTTGTGCCTGTGAATAGGCTGCAGTGGGTAGGTGAAGACCAGCAGCAGCTTTCAGGGCTGGCACCTTCCTTGTGGGAGAAGAGGCCGGACGTTTGCACTTTCAGAAATTGTTTCTGCCGGGCACAGGAACCGCGAGATGCTCCATCTCTGGGAAAGCACAGATCCCCAGTGCTGTTGTGCCTGTGAATAGGCTGCAGTGGGTAGGTGAAGACCAGCAGCAGCTTTCAGGGCTGGCACCTTCCTTGTGGGAGAAGAGGCCGGACGTTTGCACTTTCGGAAAAATGCATCTGCCGAGAATGAGAACGTTGAGATGCTCCATCCCTGGGAAAGCACAGATCCCCAGTGCTGTTGTGCCTGTAAATAGGCTGCAGTGGGTAGGTGAAGACCAGCAGCAGCTTTCAGGGCTGGCACCTTCCTTGTGGGAGAAGAGGCCGGACGTTTGCACTTTCGGAAAAATGCATCTGCCGAGAATGAGAACGTTGAGATGCTCCATCCCTGGGAAAGCGCAGATCCCCAGTGCTGTTGTGCCTGTGAATAGGCTGCAGTGGGTAGGTGAAGACCAGCAGCAGCTTTCAGGGCTGGCACCTTCCTTGTGGGAGAAGAGGCCGGACGTTTGCACTTTCAGAAATTGTTTCTGCCGGGCACAGGAACCGCGAGATGCTCCATCTCTGGGAAAGCACAGATCCCCAGTGCTGTTGTGCCTGTGAATAGGCTGCAGTGGGGAGGTGAAGACCAGCAGCAGCTTTCAGGGCTGGCACCTTCCTTGTGGGAGAAAAGGCCGGACGTTTGCACTTTCGGAAAAATGCATCTGCCGAGAATGAGAACGTTGAGCTGCTCCATCCCTGGGAAAGCACACATCCCCAGTGCTGTTGTGCCTGTGAATAGGCTGCAGTGGGTAGGTGAAGACCAGCAGCAGCTTTCAGGGCTGGCACCTTCCTTGTGGGAGAAGAGGCCGGACGTTTGCACTTTCGGAAAAATGCATCTGCCGAGAATGAGAACGTTGAGATGCTCCATCCCTGGGAAAGCACAGATCCCCAGTGCTGTTGTGCCTGTGAATAGGCTGCAGTGGGTAGGTGAAGACCAGCAGCAGCTTTCAGGGCTGGCACCTTCCTTGTGGGAGAAGAGGCCGGACGTTTGCACTTTCGGAAAAATGCATCTGCCGAGAATGAGAACGTTGAGATGCTCCATCCCTGGGAAAGCACAGATCCCCAGTGCTGTTGTGCCTGTGAATAGGCTGCAGTGGGTAGGTGAAGACCAGCAGCAGCTTTCAGGGCTGGCACCTTCCTTGTGGGAGAAGAGGCCGGACGTTTGCACTTTCAGAAATTGTTTCTGCCGGGCACAGGAACCGCGAGATGCTCCATCTCTGGGAAAGCACAGATCCCCAGTGCTGTTGTGCCTGTGAATAGGCTGCAGTGGGTAGGTGAAGACCAGCAGCAGCTTTCAGGGCTGGCACCTTCCTTGTGGGACAAGAGGCTGGACGTTTGCACTTTCGGAAAAATGCATCTGCCGAGAATGAGAACGTTGAGATGCTCCATCTCTGGGAAAGCACAGATCCCCAGTGCTGTTGTGCCTGTGAATAGGCTGCAGTGGGTAGGTGAAGACCAGCAGCAGCTTTCAGGGCTGGCACCTTCCTTGTGGGAGAAGAGGCCGGACGTTTGCACTTTCGGAAAAATGCATCTGCCGAGAATGAGAACGTTGAGATGCTCCATCTCTGGGAAAGCACAGATCCCCAGTGCTGTTGTGCCTGTGAATAGGCTGCAGTGGGTAGGTGAAGACCAGCAGCAGCTTTCAGGGCTGGCACCTTCCTTGTGGGAGAAGAGGCCGGACGTTTGCACTTTCAGAAATTGTTTCTGCCGGGCACAGGAACCGCGAGATGCTCCATCTCTGGGAAAGCACAGATCCCCAGTGCTGTTGTGCCTGTGAATAGGCTGCAGTGGGTAGGTGAAGACCAGCAGCAGCTTTCAGGGCTGGCACCTTCCTTGTGGGAGAAGAGGCCGGACGTTTGCACTTTCGGAAAAATGCATCTGCCGAGAATGAGAACGTTGAGATGCTCCATCTCTGGGAAAGCACAGATCCCCAGTGCTGTTGTGCCTGTGAATAGGCTGCAGTGGGTAGGTGAAGACCAGCAGCAGCTTTCAGGGCTGGCACCTTCCTTGTGGGAGAAGAGGCCGGACGTTTGCACTTTCAGAAATTGTTTCTGCCGGGCACAGGAACCGCGAGATGCTCCATCTCTGGGAAAGCACAGATCCCCAGTGCTGTTGTGCCTGTGAATAGGCTGCAGTGGGTAGGTGAAGACCAGCAGCAGCTTTCAGGGCTGGCACCTTCCTTGTGGGAGAAGAGGCCGGACGTTTGCACTTTCAGAAATTGTTTCTGCCGGGCACAGGAACCGCGAGATGCTCCATCCCTGGGAAAGCACAGATCCCCAGTGCTGTTGTGCCTGTGAATAGGCTGCAGTGGGTAGGTGAAGACCAGCAGCAGCTTTCAGGGCTGGCACCTTCCTTGTGGGAGAAGAGGCCGGACGTTTGCACTTTCGGAAAAATGCATCTGCCGAGAATGAGAACGTTGAGATGCTCCATCTCTGGGAAAGCACAGATCCCCAGTGCTGTTGTGCCTGTGAATAGGCTGCAGTGGGTAGGTGAAGACCAGCAGCAGCTTTCAGGGCTGGCACCTTCCTTGTGGGAGAAGAGGCCGGACGTTTGCACTTTCGGAAAAATGCATCTGCCGAGAATGAGAACGTTGAGATGCTCCATCTCTGGGAAAGCACAGATCCCCAGTGCTGTTGTGCCTGTGAATAGGCTGCAGTGGGTAGGTGAAGACCAGCAGCAGCTTTCAGGGCTGGCACCTTCCTTGTGGGAGAAGAGGCCGGACGTTTGCACTTTCGGAAAAATGCATCTGCCGAGAATGAGAACGTTGAGCTGCTCCATCCCTGGGAAAGCACAGATCCCCAGTGCTGTTGTGCCTGTGAATAGGCTGCAGTGGGTAGGTGAAGACCAGCAGCAGCTTTCAGGGCTGGCACCTTCCTTGTGGGAGAAGAGGCCGGACGTTTGCACTTTCAGAAATTGTTTCTGCCGGGCACAGGAACCGCGAGATGCTCCATCTCTGGGAAAGCACAGATCCCCAGTGCTGTTGTGCCTGTGAATAGGCTGCAGTGGGTAGGTGAAGACCAGCAGCAGCTTTCAGGGCTGGCACCTTCCTTGTGGGAGAAGAGGCCGGACGTTTGCACTTTCGGAAAAATGCATCTGCCGAGAATGAGAACGTTGAGATGCTCCATCCCTGGGAAAGCACAGATCCCCAGTGCTGTTGTGCCTGTGAATAGGCTGCAGTGGGTAGGTGAAGACCAGCAGCAGCTTTCAGGGCTGGCACCTTCCTTGTGGGAGAAGAGGCCGGACGTTTGCACTTTCGGAAAAATGCATCTGCCGAGAATGAGAACGTTGAGATGCTCCATCCCTGGGAAAGCACAGATCCCCAGTGCTGTTGTGCCTGTGAATAGGTTGCAGTGGGTAGGTGAAGACCAGCAGCAGCTTTCAGGGCTGGCACCTTCCTTGTGGGAGAAGAGGCTGGACGTTTGCACTTTCAGAAATTGTTTCTGCCGGGCACAGGAACCGCGAGATGCTCCATCCCTGGGAAAGCACAGATCCCCAGTGCTGTTGTGCCTGTGAATAGGCTGCAGTGGGTAGGTGAAGACCAGCAGCAGCTTTCAGGGCTGGCACCTTCCTTGTGGGAGAAGAGGCTGGACGTTTGCACTTTCAGAAATTGTTTCTGCCGGGCACAGGAACCGCGAGATGCTCCATCCCTGGGAAAGCACAGATCCCCAGTGCTGTTGTGCCTGTGAATAGGCTGCAGTGGGTAGGTGAAGACCAGCAGCAGCTTTCAGGGCTGGCACCTTCCTTGTGGGAGAAGAGGCCGGACGTTTGCACTTTCGGAAAAATGCATCTGCCGAGAATGAGAACGTTGAGCTGCTCCATCCCTGGGAAAGCACAGATCCCCAGTGCTGTTGTGCCTGTGAATAGGCTGCAGTGGGTAGGTGAAGACCAGCAGCAGCTTTCAGGGCTGGCACCTTCCTTGTGGGAGAAGAGGCCGGACGTTTGCACTTTCGGAAAAATGCATCTGCCGAGAATGAGAACGTTGAGATGCTCCATCCCTGGGAAAGCACAGATCCCCAGTGCTGTTGTGCCTGTGAATAGGCTGCAGTGGGTAGGTGAAGACCAGCAGCAGCTTTCAGGGCTGGCACCTTCCTTGTGGGAGAAGAGGCCGGACGTTTGCACTTTCGGAAAAATGCATCTGCCGAGAATGAGAACGTTGAGATGCTCCATCTCTGGGAAAGCACAGATCCCCAGTGCTGTTGTGCCTGTGAATAGGCTGCAGTGGGTAGGTGAAGACCAGCAGCAGCTTTCAGGGCTGGCACCTTCCTTGTGGGAGAAGAGGCCGGACGTTTGCACTTTCAGAAATTGTTTCTGCCGGGCACAGGAACCGCGAGATGCTCCATCCCTGGGAAAGCACAGATCCCCAGTGCTGTTGTGCCTGTGAATAGGCTGCAGTGGGTAGGTGAAGACCAGCAGCAGCTTTCAGGGCTGGCACCTTCCTTGTGGGAGAAGAGGCCGGACGTTTGCACTTTCGGAAAAATGCATCTGCCGAGAATGAGAACGTTGAGATGCTCCATCTCTGGGAAAGCACAGATCCCCAGTGCTGTTGTGCCTGTGAATAGGCTGCAGTGGGTAGGTGAAGACCAGCAGCAGCTTTCAGGGCTGGCACCTTCCTTGTGGGAGAAGAGGCCGGACGTTTGCACTTTCAGAAATTGTTTCTGCCGGGCACAGGAACTGCGAGATGCTCCATCTCTGGGAAAGCACAGATCCCCAGTGCTGTTGTGCCTGTGAATAGGCTGCAGTGGGTAGGTGAAGACCAGCAGCAGCTTTCAGGGCTGGCACCTTCCTTGTGGGAGAAAAGGCCGGACGTTTGCACTTTCGGAAAAATGCATCTGCCGAGAATGAGAACGTTGAGCTGCTCCATCCCTGGGAAAGCACACATCCCCAGTGCTGTTGTGCCTGTGAATAGGCTGCAGTGGGTAGGTGAAGACCAGCAGCAGCTTTCAGGGCTGGCACCTTCCTTGTGGGAGAAGAGGCCGGACGTTTGCACTTTCGGAAAAATGCATCTGCCGAGAATGAGAACGTTGAGATGCTCCATCCCTGGGAAAGCACAGATCCCCAGTGCTGTTGTGCCTGTGAATAGGCTGCAGTGGGTAGGTGAAGACCAGCAGCAGCTTTCAGGGCTGGCACCTTCCTTGTGGGAGAAGAGGCCGGACGTTTGCACTTTCGGAAAAATGCATCTGCCGAGAATGAGAACGTTGAGATGCTCCATCCCTGGGAAAGCACAGATCCCCAGTGCTGTTGTGCCTGTGAATAGGCTGCAGTGGGTAGGTGAAGACCAGCAGCAGCTTTCAGGGCTGGCACCTTCCTTGTGGGAGAAGAGGCCGGACGTTTGCACTTTCAGAAATTGTTTCTGCCGGGCACAGGAACCGCGAGATGCTCCATCTCTGGGAAAGCACAGATCCCCAGTGCTGTTGTGCCTGTGAATAGGCTGCAGTGGGTAGGTGAAGACCAGCAGCAGCTTTCAGGGCTGGCACCTTCCTTGTGGGAGAAGAGGCTGGACGTTTGCACTTTCAGAAATTGTTTCTGCCGGGCACAGGAACCGCAAGATGCTCCATCTCTGGGAAAGCACAGATCCCCAGTGCTGTTGTGCCTGTGAATAGGCTGCAGTGGGTAGGTGAAGACCAGCAGCAGCTTTCAGGGCTGGCACCTTCCTTGTGGGAGAAGAGGCCGGACGTTTGCACTTTCGGAAAAATGCATCTGCCGAGAATGAGAACGTTGAGCTGCTCCATCCCTGGGAAAGCACAGATCCCCAGTGCTGTTGTGCCTGTGAATAGGCTGCAGTGGGTAGGTGAAGACCAGCAGCAGCTTTCAGGGCTGGCACCTTCCTTGTGGGAGAAGAGGCCGGACGTTTGCACTTTCGGAAAAATGCATCTGCCGAGAATGAGAACGTTGAGATGCTCCATCCCTGGGAAAGCACAGATCCCCAGTGCTGTTGTGCCTGTGAATAGGCTGCAGTGGGTAGGTGAAGACCAGCAGCAGCTTTCAGGGCTGGCACCTTCCTTGTGGGAGAAGAGGCCGGACGTTTGCACTTTCGGAAAAATGCATCTGCCGAGAATGAGAACGTTGAGATGCTCCATCCCTGGGAAAGCACAGATCCCCAGTGCTGTTGTGCCTGTGAATAGGCTGCAGTGGGTAGGTGAAGACCAGCAGCAGCTTTCAGGGCTGGCACCTTCCTTGTGGGAGAAGAGGCCGGACGTTTGCACTTTCAGAAATTGTTTCTGCCGGGCACAGGAACCGCGAGATGCTCCATCTCTGGGAAAGCACAGATCCCCAGTGCTGTTGTGCCTGTGAATAGGCTGCAGTGGGTAGGTGAAGACCAGCAGCAGCTTTCAGGGCTGGCACCTTCCTTGTGGGAGAAGAGGCCGGACGTTTGCACTTTCGGAAAAATGCATCTGCCGAGAATGAGAACGTTGAGATGCTCCATCCCTGGGAAAGCACAGATCCCCAGTGCTGTTGTGCCTGTGAATAGGCTGCAGTGGGTAGGTGAAGACCAGCAGCAGCTTTCAGGGCTGGCACCTTCCTTGTGGGAGAAGAGGCCGGACGTTTGCACTTTCGGAAAAATGCATCTGCCGAGAATGAGAACGTTGAGCTGCTCCATCCCTGGGAAAGCACACATCCCCAGTGCTGTTGTGCCTGTGAATAGGCTGCAGTGGGTAGGTGAAGACCAGCAGCAGCTTTCAGGGCTGGCACCTTCCTTGTGGGAGAAGAGGCCGGACGTTTGCACTTTCGGAAAAATGCATCTGCCGAGAATGAGAACGTTGAGATGCTCCATCCCTGGGAAAGCACAGATCCCCAGTGCTGTTGTGCCTGTGAATAGGCTGCAGTGGGTAGGTGAAGACCAGCAGCAGCTTTCAGGGCTGGCACCTTCCTTGTGGGAGAAGAGGCCGGACGTTTGCACTTTCGGAAAAATGCATCTGCCGAGAATGAGAACGTTGAGCTGCTCCATCCCTGGGAAAGCACAGATCCCCAGTGCTGTTGTGCCTGTGAATAGGCTGCAGTGGGTAGGTGAAGACCAGCAGCAGCTTTCAGGGCTGGCACCTTCCTTGTGGGAGAAGAGGCCGGACGTTTGCACTTTCAGAAATTGTTTCTGCCGGGCACAGGAACCGCGAGATGCTCCATCTCTGGGAAAGCACAGATCCCCAGTGCTGTTGTGCCTGTGAATAGGCTGCAGTGGGTAGGTGAAGACCAGCAGCAGCTTTCAGGGCTGGCACCTTCCTTGTGGGACAAGAGGCTGGACGTTTGCACTTTCGGAAAAATGCATCTGCCGAGAATGAGAACGTTGAGATGCTCCATCTCTGGGAAAGCACAGATCCCCAGTGCTGTTGTGCCTGTGAATAGGCTGCAGTGGGTAGGTGAAGACCAGCAGCAGCTTTCAGGGCTGGCACCTTCCTTGTGGGAGAAGAGGCCGGACGTTTGCACTTTCGGAAAAATGCATCTGCCGAGAATGAGAACGTTGAGATGCTCCATCTCTGGGAAAGCACAGATCCCCAGTGCTGTTGTGCCTGTGAATAGGCTGCAGTGGGTAGGTGAAGACCAGCAGCAGCTTTCAGGGCTGGCACCTTCCTTGTGGGAGAAGAGGCCGGACGTTTGCACTTTCAGAAATTGTTTCTGCCGGGCACAGGAACCGCGAGATGCTCCATCTCTGGGAAAGCACAGATCCCCAGTGCTGTTGTGCCTGTGAATAGGCTGCAGTGGGTAGGTGAAGACCAGCAGCAGCTTTCAGGGCTGGCACCTTCCTTGTGGGAGAAGAGGCCGGACGTTTGCACTTTCGGAAAAATGCATCTGCCGAGAATGAGAACGTTGAGATGCTCCATCCCTGGGAAAGCACAGATCCCCAGTGCTGTTGTGCCTGTGAATAGGCTGCAGTGGGTAGGTGAAGACCAGCAGCAGCTTTCAGGGCTGGCACCTTCCTTGTGGGAGAAGAGGCCGGACGTTTGCACTTTCGGAAAAATGCATCTGCCGAGAATGAGAACGTTGAGATGCTCCATCCCTGGGAAAGCGCAGATCCCCAGTGCTGTTGTGCCTGTGAATAGGCTGCAGTGGGTAGGTGAAGACCAGCAGCAGCTTTCAGGGCTGGCACCTTCCTTGTGGGAGAAGAGGCCGGACGTTTGCACTTTCAGAAATTGTTTCTGCCGGGCACAGGAACCGCGAGATGCTCCATCTCTGGGAAAGCACAGATCCCCAGTGCTGTTGTGCCTGTGAATAGGCTGCAGTGGGGAGGTGAAGACCAGCAGCAGCTTTCAGGGCTGGCACCTTCCTTGTGGGAGAAAAGGCCGGACGTTTGCACTTTCGGAAAAATGCATCTGCCGAGAATGAGAACGTTGAGCTGCTCCATCCCTGGGAAAGCACACATCCCCAGTGCTGTTGTGCCTGTGAATAGGCTGCAGTGGGTAGGTGAAGACCAGCAGCAGCTTTCAGGGCTGGCACCTTCCTTGTGGGAGAAGAGGCCGGACGTTTGCACTTTCGGAAAAATGCATCTGCCGAGAATGAGAACGTTGAGATGCTCCATCCCTGGGAAAGCACAGATCCCCAGTGCTGTTGTGCCTGTGAATAGGCTGCAGTGGGTAGGTGAAGACCAGCAGCAGCTTTCAGGGCTGGCACCTTCCTTGTGGGAGAAGAGGCCGGACGTTTGCACTTTCGGAAAAATGCATCTGCCGAGAATGAGAACGTTGAGATGCTCCATCCCTGGGAAAGCACAGATCCCCAGTGCTGTTGTGCCTGTGAATAGGCTGCAGTGGGTAGGTGAAGACCAGCAGCAGCTTTCAGGGCTGGCACCTTCCTTGTGGGAGAAGAGGCCGGACGTTTGCACTTTCAGAAATTGTTTCTGCCGGGCACAGGAACCGCGAGATGCTCCATCTCTGGGAAAGCACAGATCCCCAGTGCTGTTGTGCCTGTGAATAGGCTGCAGTGGGTAGGTGAAGACCAGCAGCAGCTTTCAGGGCTGGCACCTTCCTTGTGGGACAAGAGGCTGGACGTTTGCACTTTCGGAAAAATGCATCTGCCGAGAATGAGAACGTTGAGATGCTCCATCTCTGGGAAAGCACAGATCCCCAGTGCTGTTGTGCCTGTGAATAGGCTGCAGTGGGTAGGTGAAGACCAGCAGCAGCTTTCAGGGCTGGCACCTTCCTTGTGGGAGAAGAGGCCGGACGTTTGCACTTTCGGAAAAATGCATCTGCCGAGAATGAGAACGTTGAGATGCTCCATCTCTGGGAAAGCACAGATCCCCAGTGCTGTTGTGCCTGTGAATAGGCTGCAGTGGGTAGGTGAAGACCAGCAGCAGCTTTCAGGGCTGGCACCTTCCTTGTGGGAGAAGAGGCCGGACGTTTGCACTTTCAGAAATTGTTTCTGCCGGGCACAGGAACCGCGAGATGCTCCATCTCTGGGAAAGCACAGATCCCCAGTGCTGTTGTGCCTGTGAATAGGCTGCAGTGGGTAGGTGAAGACCAGCAGCAGCTTTCAGGGCTGGCACCTTCCTTGTGGGAGAAGAGGCCGGACGTTTGCACTTTCGGAAAAATGCATCTGCCGAGAATGAGAACGTTGAGATGCTCCATCTCTGGGAAAGCACAGATCCCCAGTGCTGTTGTGCCTGTGAATAGGCTGCAGTGGGTAGGTGAAGACCAGCAGCAGCTTTCAGGGCTGGCACCTTCCTTGTGGGAGAAGAGGCCGGACGTTTGCACTTTCAGAAATTGTTTCTGCCGGGCACAGGAACCGCGAGATGCTCCATCTCTGGGAAAGCACAGATCCCCAGTGCTGTTGTGCCTGTGAATAGGCTGCAGTGGGTAGGTGAAGACCAGCAGCAGCTTTCAGGGCTGGCACCTTCCTTGTGGGAGAAGAGGCCGGACGTTTGCACTTTCAGAAATTGTTTCTGCCGGGCACAGGAACCGCGAGATGCTCCATCCCTGGGAAAGCACAGATCCCCAGTGCTGTTGTGCCTGTGAATAGGCTGCAGTGGGTAGGTGAAGACCAGCAGCAGCTTTCAGGGCTGGCACCTTCCTTGTGGGAGAAGAGGCCGGACGTTTGCACTTTCGGAAAAATGCATCTGCCGAGAATGAGAACGTTGAGATGCTCCATCTCTGGGAAAGCACAGATCCCCAGTGCTGTTGTGCCTGTGAATAGGCTGCAGTGGGTAGGTGAAGACCAGCAGCAGCTTTCAGGGCTGGCACCTTCCTTGTGGGAGAAGAGGCCGGACGTTTGCACTTTCGGAAAAATGCATCTGCCGAGAATGAGAACGTTGAGATGCTCCATCTCTGGGAAAGCACAGATCCCCAGTGCTGTTGTGCCTGTGAATAGGCTGCAGTGGGTAGGTGAAGACCAGCAGCAGCTTTCAGGGCTGGCACCTTCCTTGTGGGAGAAGAGGCCGGACGTTTGCACTTTCGGAAAAATGCATCTGCCGAGAATGAGAACGTTGAGCTGCTCCATCCCTGGGAAAGCACAGATCCCCAGTGCTGTTGTGCCTGTGAATAGGCTGCAGTGGGTAGGTGAAGACCAGCAGCAGCTTTCAGGGCTGGCACCTTCCTTGTGGGAGAAGAGGCCGGACGTTTGCACTTTCGGAAAAATGCATCTGCCGAGAATGAGAACGTTGAGATGCTCCATCCCTGGGAAAGCACAGATCCCCAGTGCTGTTGTGCCTGTGAATAGGCTGCAGTGGGTAGGTGAAGACCAGCAGCAGCTTTCAGGGCTGGCACCTTCCTTGTGGGAGAAGAGGCCGGACGTTTGCACTTTCGGAAAAATGCATCTGCCGAGAATGAGAACGTTGAGATGCTCCATCCCTGGGAAAGCACAGATCCCCAGTGCTGTTGTGCCTGTGAATAGGCTGCAGTGGGTAGGTGAAGACCAGCAGCAGCTTTCAGGGCTGGCACCTTCCTTGTGGGAGAAGAGGCCGGACGTTTGCACTTTCGGAAAAATGCATCTGCCGAGAATGAGAACGTTGAGATGCTCCATCTCTGGGAAAGCACAGATCCCCAGTGCTGTTGTGCCTGTGAATAGGCTGCAGTGGGTAGGTGAAGACCAGCAGCAGCTTTCAGGGCTGGCACCTTCCTTGTGGGAGAAGAGGCCGGACGTTTGCACTTTCGGAAAAATGCATCTGCCGAGAATGAGAACGTTGAGATGCTCCATCTCTGGGAAAGCACAGATCCCCAGTGCTGTTGTGCCTGTGAATAGGCTGCAGTGGGTAGGTGAAGACCAGCAGCAGCTTTCAGGGCTGGCACCTTCCTTGTGGGAGAAGAGGCCGGACGTTTGCACTTTCGGAAAAATGCATCTGCCGAGAATGAGAACGTTGAGCTGCTCCATCCCTGGGAAAGCACAGATCCCCAGTGCTGTTGTGCCTGTGAATAGGCTGCAGTGGGTAGGTGAAGACCAGCAGCAGCTTTCAGGGCTGGCACCTTCCTTGTGGGAGAAGAGGCCGGACGTTTGCACTTTCGGAAAAATGCATCTGCCGAGAATGAGAACGTTGAGATGCTCCATCCCTGGGAAAGCACAGATCCCCAGTGCTGTTGTGCCTGTGAATAGGCTGCAGTGGGTAGGTGAAGACCAGCAGCAGCTTTCAGGGCTGGCACCTTCCTTGTGGGAGAAGAGGCCGGACGTTTGCACTTTCGGAAAAATGCATCTGCCGAGAATGAGAACGTTGAGATGCTCCATCCCTGGGAAAGCACAGATCCCCAGTGCTGTTGTGCCTGTGAATAGGCTGCAGTGGGTAGGTGAAGACCAGCAGCAGCTTTCAGGGCTGGCACCTTCCTTGTGGGAGAAGAGGCCGGACGTTTGCACTTTCGGAAAAATGCATCTGCCGAGAATGAGAACGTTGAGATGCTCCATCCCTGGGAAAGCACAGATCCCCAGTGCTGTTGTGCCTGTGAATAGGTTGCAGTGGGTAGGTGAAGACCAGCAGCAGCTTTCAGGGCTGGCACCTTCCTTGTGGGAGAAGAGGCTGGACGTTTGCACTTTCAGAAATTGTTTCTGCCGGGCACAGGAACCGCGAGATGCTCCATCCCTGGGAAAGCACAGATCCCCAGTGCTGTTGTGCCTGTGAATAGGCTGCAGTGGGTAGGTGAAGACCAGCAGCAGCTTTCAGGGCTGGCACCTTCCTTGTGGGAGAAGAGGCTGGACGTTTGCACTTTCAGAAATTGTTTCTGCCGGGCACAGGAACCGCGAGATGCTCCATCCCTGGGAAAGCACAGATCCCCAGTGCTGTTGTGCCTGTGAATAGGCTGCAGTGGGTAGGTGAAGACCAGCAGCAGCTTTCAGGGCTGGCACCTTCCTTGTGGGAGAAGAGGCCGGACGTTTGCACTTTCGGAAAAATGCATCTGCCGAGAATGAGAACGTTGAGCTGCTCCATCCCTGGGAAAGCACAGATCCCCAGTGCTGTTGTGCCTGTGAATAGGCTGCAGTGGGTAGGTGAAGACCAGCAGCAGCTTTCAGGGCTGGCACCTTCCTTGTGGGAGAAGAGGCCGGACGTTTGCACTTTCGGAAAAATGCATCTGCCGAGAATGAGAACGTTGAGATGCTCCATCCCTGGGAAAGCACAGATCCCCAGTGCTGTTGTGCCTGTGAATAGGCTGCAGTGGGTAGGTGAAGACCAGCAGCAGCTTTCAGGGCTGGCACCTTCCTTGTGGGAGAAGAGGCCGGACGTTTGCACTTTCGGAAAAATGCATCTGCCGAGAATGAGAACGTTGAGATGCTCCATCTCTGGGAAAGCACAGATCCCCAGTGCTGTTGTGCCTGTGAATAGGCTGCAGTGGGTAGGTGAAGACCAGCAGCAGCTTTCAGGGCTGGCACCTTCCTTGTGGGAGAAGAGGCCGGACGTTTGCACTTTCAGAAATTGTTTCTGCCGGGCACAGGAACCGCGAGATGCTCCATCTCTGGGAAAGCACAGATCCCCAGTGCTGTTGTGCCTGTGAATAGGCTGCAGTGGGTAGGTGAAGACCAGCAGCAGCTTTCAGGGCTGGCACCTTCCTTGTGGGAGAAGAGGCCGGACGTTTGCACTTTCGGAAAAATGCATCTGCCGAGAATGAGAACGTTGAGATGCTCCATCCCTGGGAAAGCACAGATCCCCAGTGCTGTTGTGCCTGTGAATAGGCTGCAGTGGGTAGGTGAAGACCAGCAGCAGCTTTCAGGGCTGGCACCTTCCTTGTGGGAGAAGAGGCCGGACGTTTGCACTTTCGGAAAAATGCATCTGCCGAGAATGAGAACGTTGAGATGCTCCATCCCTGGGAAAGCACAGATCCCCAGTGCTGTTGTGCCTGTGAATAGGCTGCAGTGGGTAGGTGAAGACCAGCAGCAGCTTTCAGGGCTGGCACCTTCCTTGTGGGACAAGAGGCCGGACGTTTGCACTTTCAGAAATTGTTTCTGCCGGGCACAGGAACCGCGAGATGCTCCATCTCTGGGAAAGCACAGATCCCCAGTGCTGTTGTGCCTGTGAATAGGCTGCAGTGGGTAGGTGAAGACCAGCAGCAGCTTTCAGGGCTGGCACCTTCCTTGTGGGAGAAGAGGCTGGACGTTTGCACTTTCAGAAATTGTTTCTGCCGGGCACAGGAACCGCAAGATGCTCCATCTCTGGGAAAGCACAGATCCCCAGTGCTGTTGTGCCTGTGAATAGGCTGCAGTGGGTAGGTGAAGACCAGCAGCAGCTTTCAGGGCTGGCACCTTCCTTGTGGGAGAAGAGGCCGGACGTTTGCACTTTCGGAAAAATGCATCTGCCGAGAATGAGAACGTTGAGCTGCTCCATCCCTGGGAAAGCACAGATCCCCAGTGCTGTTGTGCCTGTGAATAGGCTGCAGTGGGTAGGTGAAGACCAGCAGCAGCTTTCAGGGCTGGCACCTTCCTTGTGGGAGAAGAGGCCGGACGTTTGCACTTTCGGAAAAATGCATCTGCCGAGAATGAGAACGTTGAGCTGCTCCATCCCTGGGAAAGCACAGATCCCCAGTGCTGTTGTGCCTGTGAATAGGCTGCAGTGGGTAGGTGAAGACCAGCAGCAGCTTTCAGGGCTGGCACCTTCCTTGTGGGAGAAGAGGCCGGACGTTTGCACTTTCGGAAAAATGCATCTGCCGAGAATGAGAACGTTGAGCTGCTCCATCCCTGGGAAAGCACAGATCCCCAGTGCTGTTGTGCCTGTGAATAGGCTGCAGTGGGTAGGTGAAGACCAGCAGCAGCTTTCAGGGCTGGCACCTTCCTTGTGGGAGAAGAGGCCGGACGTTTGCACTTTCAGAAATTGTTTCTGCCGGGCACAGGAACCGCGAGATGCTCCATCTCTGGGAAAGCACAGATCCCCAGTGCTGTTGTGCCTGTGAATAGGCTGCAGTGGGTAGGTGAAGACCAGCAGCAGCTTTCAGGGCTGGCACCTTCCTTGTGGGAGAAGAGGCCGGACGTTTGCACTTTCGGAAAAATGCATCTGCCGAGAATGAGAACGTTGAGATGCTCCATCCCTGGGAAAGCACAGATCCCCAGTGCTGTTGTGCCTGTGAATAGGCTGCAGTGGGTAGGTGAAGACCAGCAGCAGCTTTCAGGGCTGGCACCTTCCTTGTGGGAGAAGAGGCCGGACGTTTGCACTTTCGGAAAAATGCATCTGCCGAGAATGAGAACGTTGAGCTGCTCCATCCCTGGGAAAGCACAGATCCCCAGTGCTGTTGTGCCTGTGAATAGGCTGCAGTGGGTAGGTGAAGACCAGCAGCAGCTTTCAGGGCTGGCACCTTCCTTGTGGGAGAAGAGGCCGGACGTTTGCACTTTCGGAAAAATGCATCTGCCGAGAATGAGAACGTTGAGATGCTCCATCCCTGGGAAAGCACAGATCCCCAGTGCTGTTGTGCCTGTGAATAGGCTGCAGTGGGTAGGTGAAGACCAGCAGCAGCTTTCAGGGCTGGCACCTTCCTTGTGGGAGAAGAGGCCGGACGTTTGCACTTTCGGAAAAATGCATCTGCCGAGAATGAGAACGTTGAGCTGCTCCATCCCTGGGAAAGCACAGATCCCCAGTGCTGTTGTGCCTGTGAATAGGCTGCAGTGGGTAGGTGAAGACCAGCAGCAGCTTTCAGGGCTGGCACCTTCCTTGTGGGAGAAGAGGCCGGACGTTTGCACTTTCAGAAATTGTTTCTGCCGGGCACAGGAACCGCGAGATGCTCCATCTCTGGGAAAGCACAGATCCCCAGTGCTGTTGTGCCTGTGAATAGGCTGCAGTGGGTAGGTGAAGACCAGCAGCAGCTTTCAGGGCTGGCACCTTCCTTGTGGGACAAGAGGCTGGACGTTTGCACTTTCGGAAAAATGCATCTGCCGAGAATGAGAACGTTGAGATGCTCCATCTCTGGGAAAGCACAGATCCCCAGTGCTGTTGTGCCTGTGAATAGGCTGCAGTGGGTAGGTGAAGACCAGCAGCAGCTTTCAGGGCTGGCACCTTCCTTGTGGGAGAAGAGGCCGGACGTTTGCACTTTCGGAAAAATGCATCTGCCGAGAATGAGAACGTTGAGATGCTCCATCTCTGGGAAAGCACAGATCCCCAGTGCTGTTGTGCCTGTGAATAGGCTGCAGTGGGTAGGTGAAGACCAGCAGCAGCTTTCAGGGCTGGCACCTTCCTTGTGGGAGAAGAGGCCGGACGTTTGCACTTTCAGAAATTGTTTCTGCCGGGCACAGGAACCGCGAGATGCTCCATCTCTGGGAAAGCACAGATCCCCAGTGCTGTTGTGCCTGTGAATAGGCTGCAGTGGGTAGGTGAAGACCAGCAGCAGCTTTCAGGGCTGGCACCTTCCTTGTGGGAGAAGAGGCCGGACGTTTGCACTTTCGGAAAAATGCATCTGCCGAGAATGAGAACGTTGAGATGCTCCATCTCTGGGAAAGCACAGATCCCCAGTGCTGTTGTGCCTGTGAATAGGCTGCAGTGGGTAGGTGAAGACCAGCAGCAGCTTTCAGGGCTGGCACCTTCCTTGTGGGAGAAGAGGCCGGACGTTTGCACTTTCAGAAATTGTTTCTGCCGGGCACAGGAACCGCGAGATGCTCCATCTCTGGGAAAGCACAGATCCCCAGTGCTGTTGTGCCTGTGAATAGGCTGCAGTGGGTAGGTGAAGACCAGCAGCAGCTTTCAGGGCTGGCACCTTCCTTGTGGGAGAAGAGGCCGGACGTTTGCACTTTCGGAAAAATGCATCTGCCGAGAATGAGAACGTTGAGCTGCTCCATCCCTGGGAAAGCACAGATCCCCAGTGCTGTTGTGCCTGTGAATAGGCTGCAGTGGGTAGGTGAAGACCAGCAGCAGCTTTCAGGGCTGGCACCTTCCTTGTGGGAGAAGAGGCCGGACGTTTGCACTTTCGGAAAAATGCATCTGCCGAGAATGAGAACGTTGAGATGCTCCATCCCTGGGAAAGCACAGATCCCCAGTGCTGTTGTGCCTGTGAATAGGCTGCAGTGGGTAGGTGAAGACCAGCAGCAGCTTTCAGGGCTGGCACCTTCCTTGTGGGAGAAGAGGCCGGACATTTGCACTTTCGGAAAAATGCATCTGCCGAGAATGAGAACGTTGAGATGCTCCATCCCTGGGAAAGCACAGATCCCCAGTGCTGTTGTGCCTGTGAATAGGCTGCAGTGGGTAGGTGAAGACCAGCAGCAGCTTTCAGGGCTGGCACCTTCCTTGTGGGAGAAGAGGCCGGACGTTTGCACTTTCAGAAATTGTTTCTGCCGGGCACAGGAACCGCGAGATGCTCCATCTCTGGGAAAGCACAGATCCCCAGTGCTGTTGTGCCTGTGAATAGGCTGCAGTGGGTAGGTGAAGACCAGCAGCAGCTTTCAGGGCTGGCACCTTCCTTGTGGGAGAAGAGGCCGGACGTTTGCACTTTCGGAAAAATGCATCTGCCGAGAATGAGAACGTTGAGATGCTCCATCCCTGGGAAAGCACAGATCCCCAGTGCTGTTGTGCCTGTGAATAGGCTGCAGTGGGTAGGTGAAGACCAGCAGCAGCTTTCAGGGCTGGCACCTTCCTTGTGGGAGAAGAGGCCGGACGTTTGCACTTTCGGAAAAATGCATCTGCCGAGAATGAGAACGTTGAGCTGCTCCATCCCTGGGAAAGCACACATCCCCAGTGCTGTTGTGCCTGTGAATAGGCTGCAGTGGGTAGGTGAAGACCAGCAGCAGCTTTCAGGGCTGGCACCTTCCTTGTGGGAGAAGAGGCCGGACGTTTGCACTTTCGGAAAAATGCATCTGCCGAGAATGAGAACGTTGAGATGCTCCATCCCTGGGAAAGCACAGATCCCCAGTGCTGTTGTGCCTGTGAATAGGCTGCAGTGGGTAGGTGAAGACCAGCAGCAGCTTTCAGGGCTGGCACCTTCCTTGTGGGAGAAGAGGCCGGACGTTTGCACTTTCAGAAATTGTTTCTGCCGGGCACAGGAACCGCGAGATGCTCCATCTCTGGGAAAGCACAGATCCCCAGTGCTGTTGTGCCTGTGAATAGGCTGCAGTGGGTAGGTGAAGACCAGCAGCAGCTTTCAGGGCTGGCACCTTCCTTGTGGGAGAAGAGGCCGGACGTTTGCACTTTCGGAAAAATGCATCTGCCGAGAATGAGAACGTTGAGATGCTCCATCTCTGGGAAAGCACAGATCCCCAGTGCTGTTGTGCCTGTGAATAGGCTGCAGTGGGTAGGTGAAGACCAGCAGCAGCTTTCAGGGCTGGCACCTTCCTTGTGGGAGAAGAGGCCGGACGTTTGCACTTTCAGAAATTGTTTCTGCCGGGCACAGGAACCGCGAGATGCTCCATCTCTGGGAAAGCACAGATCCCCAGTGCTGTTGTGCCTGTGAATAGGCTGCAGTGGGTAGGTGAAGACCAGCAGCAGCTTTCAGGGCTGGCACCTTCCTTGTGGGAGAAGAGGCCGGACGTTTGCACTTTCGGAAAAATGCATCTGCCGAGAATGAGAACGTTGAGCTGCTCCATCCCTGGGAAAGCACAGATCCCCAGTGCTGTTGTGCCTGTGAATAGGCTGCAGTGGGTAGGTGAAGACCAGCAGCAGCTTTCAGGGCTGGCACCTTCCTTGTGGGAGAAGAGGCCGGACGTTTGCACTTTCGGAAAAATGCATCTGCCGAGAATGAGAACGTTGAGATGCTCCATCCCTGGGAAAGCACAGATCCCCAGTGCTGTTGTGCCTGTGAATAGGCTGCAGTGGGTAGGTGAAGACCAGCAGCAGCTTTCAGGGCTGGCACCTTCCTTGTGGGAGAAGAGGCCGGACATTTGCACTTTCGGAAAAATGCATCTGCCGAGAATGAGAACGTTGAGATGCTCCATCCCTGGGAAAGCACAGATCCCCAGTGCTGTTGTGCCTGTGAATAGGCTGCAGTGGGTAGGTGAAGACCAGCAGCAGCTTTCAGGGCTGGCACCTTCCTTGTGGGAGAAGAGGCCGGACGTTTGCACTTTCAGAAATTGTTTCTGCCGGGCACAGGAACCGCGAGATGCTCCATCTCTGGGAAAGCACAGATCCCCAGTGCTGTTGTGCCTGTGAATAGGCTGCAGTGGGTAGGTGAAGACCAGCAGCAGCTTTCAGGGCTGGCACCTTCCTTGTGGGAGAAGAGGCCGGACGTTTGCACTTTCGGAAAAATGCATCTGCCGAGAATGAGAACGTTGAGATGCTCCATCCCTGGGAAAGCACAGATCCCCAGTGCTGTTGTGCCTGTGAATAGGCTGCAGTGGGTAGGTGAAGACCAGCAGCAGCTTTCAGGGCTGGCACCTTCCTTGTGGGAGAAGAGGCCGGACGTTTGCACTTTCGGAAAAATGCATCTGCCGAGAATGAGAACGTTGAGCTGCTCCATCCCTGGGAAAGCACACATCCCCAGTGCTGTTGTGCCTGTGAATAGGCTGCAGTGGGTAGGTGAAGACCAGCAGCAGCTTTCAGGGCTGGCACCTTCCTTGTGGGAGAAGAGGCCGGACGTTTGCACTTTCGGAAAAATGCATCTGCCGAGAATGAGAACGTTGAGATGCTCCATCCCTGGGAAAGCACAGATCCCCAGTGCTGTTGTGCCTGTGAATAGGCTGCAGTGGGTAGGTGAAGACCAGCAGCAGCTTTCAGGGCTGGCACCTTCCTTGTGGGAGAAGAGGCCGGACGTTTGCACTTTCGGAAAAATGCATCTGCCGAGAATGAGAACGTTGAGCTGCTCCATCCCTGGGAAAGCACAGATCCCCAGTGCTGTTGTGCCTGTGAATAGGCTGCAGTGGGTAGGTGAAGACCAGCAGCAGCTTTCAGGGCTGGCACCTTCCTTGTGGGAGAAGAGGCCGGACGTTTGCACTTTCAGAAATTGTTTCTGCCGGGCACAGGAACCGCGAGATGCTCCATCTCTGGGAAAGCACAGATCCCCAGTGCTGTTGTGCCTGTGAATAGGCTGCAGTGGGTAGGTGAAGACCAGCAGCAGCTTTCAGGGCTGGCACCTTCCTTGTGGGACAAGAGGCTGGACGTTTGCACTTTCGGAAAAATGCATCTGCCGAGAATGAGAACGTTGAGATGCTCCATCTCTGGGAAAGCACAGATCCCCAGTGCTGTTGTGCCTGTGAATAGGCTGCAGTGGGTAGGTGAAGACCAGCAGCAGCTTTCAGGGCTGGCACCTTCCTTGTGGGAGAAGAGGCCGGACGTTTGCACTTTCGGAAAAATGCATCTGCCGAGAATGAGAACGTTGAGATGCTCCATCTCTGGGAAAGCACAGATCCCCAGTGCTGTTGTGCCTGTGAATAGGCTGCAGTGGGTAGGTGAAGACCAGCAGCAGCTTTCAGGGCTGGCACCTTCCTTGTGGGAGAAGAGGCCGGACGTTTGCACTTTCAGAAATTGTTTCTGCCGGGCACAGGAACCGCGAGATGCTCCATCTCTGGGAAAGCACAGATCCCCAGTGCTGTTGTGCCTGTGAATAGGCTGCAGTGGGTAGGTGAAGACCAGCAGCAGCTTTCAGGGCTGGCACCTTCCTTGTGGGAGAAGAGGCCGGACGTTTGCACTTTCGGAAAAATGCATCTGCCGAGAATGAGAACGTTGAGATGCTCCATCTCTGGGAAAGCACAGATCCCCAGTGCTGTTGTGCCTGTGAATAGGCTGCAGTGGGTAGGTGAAGACCAGCAGCAGCTTTCAGGGCTGGCACCTTCCTTGTGGGAGAAGAGGCCGGACGTTTGCACTTTCAGAAATTGTTTCTGCCGGGCACAGGAACCGCGAGATGCTCCATCTCTGGGAAAGCACAGATCCCCAGTGCTGTTGTGCCTGTGAATAGGCTGCAGTGGGTAGGTGAAGACCAGCAGCAGCTTTCAGGGCTGGCACCTTCCTTGTGGGAGAAGAGGCCGGACGTTTGCACTTTCGGAAAAATGCATCTGCCGAGAATGAGAACGTTGAGCTGCTCCATCCCTGGGAAAGCACAGATCCCCAGTGCTGTTGTGCCTGTGAATAGGCTGCAGTGGGTAGGTGAAGACCAGCAGCAGCTTTCAGGGCTGGCACCTTCCTTGTGGGAGAAGAGGCCGGACGTTTGCACTTTCGGAAAAATGCATCTGCCGAGAATGAGAACGTTGAGATGCTCCATCCCTGGGAAAGCACAGATCCCCAGTGCTGTTGTGCCTGTGAATAGGCTGCAGTGGGTAGGTGAAGACCAGCAGCAGCTTTCAGGGCTGGCACCTTCCTTGTGGGAGAAGAGGCCGGACATTTGCACTTTCGGAAAAATGCATCTGCCGAGAATGAGAACGTTGAGATGCTCCATCTCTGGGAAAGCACAGATCCCCAGTGCTGTTGTGCCTGTGAATAGGCTGCAGTGGGTAGGTGAAGACCAGCAGCAGCTTTCAGGGCTGGCACCTTCCTTGTGGGAGAAGAGGCCGGACGTTTGCACTTTCGGAAAAATGCATCTGCCGAGAATGAGAACGTTGAGCTGCTCCATCCCTGGGAAAGCACAGATCCCCAGTGCTGTTGTGCCTGTGAATAGGCTGCAGTGGGTAGGTGAAGACCAGCAGCAGCTTTCAGGGCTGGCACCTTCCTTGTGGGAGAAGAGGCCGGACGTTTGCACTTTCGGAAAAATGCATCTGCCGAGAATGAGAACGTTGAGCTGCTCCATCCCTGGGAAAGCACAGATCCCCAGTGCTGTTGTGCCTGTGAATAGGCTGCAGTGGGTAGGTGAAGACCAGCAGCAGCTTTCAGGGCTGGCACCTTCCTTGTGGGAGAAGAGGCCGGACGTTTGCACTTTCGGAAAAATGCATCTGCCGAGAATGAGAACGTTGAGCTGCTCCATCCCTGGGAAAGCACAGATCCCCAGTGCTGTTGTGCCTGTGAATAGGCTGCAGTGGGTAGGTGAAGACCAGCAGCAGCTTTCAGGGCTGGCACCTTCCTTGTGGGAGAAGAGGCCGGACGTTTGCACTTTCGGAAAAATGCATCTGCCGAGAATGAGAACGTTGAGATGCTCCATCTCTGGGAAAGCACAGATCCCCAGTGCTGTTGTGCCTGTGAATAGGCTGCAGTGGGTAGGTGAAGACCAGCAGCAGCTTTCAGGGCTGGCACCTTCCTTGTGGGAGAAGAGGCCGGACGTTTGCACTTTCAGAAATTGTTTCTGCCGGGCACAGGAACCGCGAGATGCTCCATCTCTGGGAAAGCACAGATCCCCAGTGCTGTTGTGCCTGTGAATAGGCTGCAGTGGGTAGGTGAAGACCAGCAGCAGCTTTCAGGGCTGGCACCTTCCTTGTGGGAGAAGAGGCCGGACGTTTGCACTTTCGGAAAAATGCATCTGCCGAGAATGAGAACGTTGAGCTGCTCCATCCCTGGGAAAGCACAGATCCCCAGTGCTGTTGTGCCTGTGAATAGGCTGCAGTGGGTAGGTGAAGACCAGCAGCAGCTTTCAGGGCTGGCACCTTCCTTGTGGGAGAAGAGGCCGGACGTTTGCACTTTCGGAAAAATGCATCTGCCGAGAATGAGAACGTTGAGATGCTCCATCTCTGGGAAAGCACAGATCCCCAGTGCTGTTGTGCCTGTGAATAGGCTGCAGTGGGTAGGTGAAGACCAGCAGCAGCTTTCAGGGCTGGCACCTTCCTTGTGGGAGAAGAGGCCGGACGTTTGCACTTTCGGAAAAATGCATCTGCCGAGAATGAGAACGTTGAGATGCTCCATCTCTGGGAAAGCACAGATCCCCAGTGCTGTTGTGCCTGTGAATAGGCTGCAGTGGGTAGGTGAAGACCAGCAGCAGCTTTCAGGGCTGGCACCTTCCTTGTGGGAGAAGAGGCCGGACGTTTGCACTTTCGGAAAAATGCATCTGCCGAGAATGAGAACGTTGAGCTGCTCCATCCCTGGGAAAGCACAGATCCCCAGTGCTGTTGTGCCTGTGAATAGGCTGCAGTGGGTAGGTGAAGACCAGCAGCAGCTTTCAGGGCTGGCACCTTCCTTGTGGGAGAAGAGGCCGGACGTTTGCACTTTCGGAAAAATGCATCTGCCGAGAATGAGAACGTTGAGCTGCTCCATCCCTGGGAAAGCACAGATCCCCAGTGCTGTTGTGCCTGTGAATAGGCTGCAGTGGGTAGGTGAAGACCAGCAGCAGCTTTCAGGGCTGGCACCTTCCTTGTGGGAGAAGAGGCCGGACGTTTGCACTTTCGGAAAAATGCATCTGCCGAGAATGAGAACGTTGAGATGCTCCATCCCTGGGAAAGCACAGATCCCCAGTGCTGTTGTGCCTGTGAATAGGCTGCAGTGGGTAGGTGAAGACCAGCAGCAGCTTTCAGGGCTGGCACCTTCCTTGTGGGAGAAGAGGCCGGACGTTTGCACTTTCGGAAAAATGCATCTGCCGAGAATGAGAACGTTGAGATGCTCCATCCCTGGGAAAGCACAGATCCCCAGTGCTGTTGTGCCTGTGAATAGGTTGCAGTGGGTAGGTGAAGACCAGCAGCAGCTTTCAGGGCTGGCACCTTCCTTGTGGGAGAAGAGGCTGGACGTTTGCACTTTCAGAAATTGTTTCTGCCGGGCACAGGAACCGCGAGATGCTCCATCCCTGGGAAAGCACAGATCCCCAGTGCTGTTGTGCCTGTGAATAGGCTGCAGTGGGTAGGTGAAGACCAGCAGCAGCTTTCAGGGCTGGCACCTTCCTTGTGGGAGAAGAGGCCGGACGTTTGCACTTTCGGAAAAATGCATCTGCCGAGAATGAGAACGTTGAGATGCTCCATCCCTGGGAAAGCACAGATCCCCAGTGCTGTTGTGCCTGTGAATAGGCTGCAGTGGGTAGGTGAAGACCAGCAGCAGCTTTCAGGGCTGGCACCTTCCTTGTGGGAGAAGAGGCCGGACGTTTGCACTTTCGGAAAAATGCATCTGCCGAGAATGAGAACGTTGAGATGCTCCATCCCTGGGAAAGCACAGATCCCCAGTGCTGTTGTGCCTGTGAATAGGCTGCAGTGGGTAGGTGAAGACCAGCAGCAGCTTTCAGGGCTGGCACCTTCCTTGTGGGAGAAGAGGCCGGACGTTTGCACTTTCGGAAAAATGCATCTGCCGAGAATGAGAACGTTGAGCTGCTCCATCCCTGGGAAAGCACAGATCCCCAGTGCTGTTGTGCCTGTGAATAGGCTGCAGTGGGTAGGTGAAGACCAGCAGCAGCTTTCAGGGCTGGCACCTTCCTTGTGGGAGAAGAGGCCGGACGTTTGCACTTTCAGAAATTGTTTCTGCCGGGCACAGGAACCGCGAGATGCTCCATCTCTGGGAAAGCACAGATCCCCAGTGCTGTTGTGCCTGTGAATAGGCTGCAGTGGGTAGGTGAAGACCAGCAGCAGCTTTCAGGGCTGGCACCTTCCTTGTGGGAGAAGAGGCCGGACGTTTGCACTTTCGGAAAAATGCATCTGCCGAGAATGAGAACGTTGAGATGCTCCATCCCTGGGAAAGCACAGATCCCCAGTGCTGTTGTGCCTGTGAATAGGCTGCAGTGGGTAGGTGAAGACCAGCAGCAGCTTTCAGGGCTGGCACCTTCCTTGTGGGACAAGAGGCCGGACGTTTGCACTTTCGGAAAAATGCATCTGCCGAGAATGAGAACATTGAGATGCTCCATCTCTGGGAAAGCACAGATCCCCAGTGCTGTTGTGCCTGTGAATAGGCTGCAGTGGGTAGGTGAAGACCAGCAGCAGCTTTCAGGGCTGGCACCTTCCTTGTGGGAGAAGAGGCCGGACGTTTGCACTTTCAGAAATTGTTTCTGCCGGGCACAGGAACCGCGAGATGCTCCATCTCTGGGAAAGCACAGATCCCCAGTGCTGTTGTGCCTGTGAATAGGCTGCAGTGGGTAGGTGAAGACCAGCAGCAGCTTTCAGGGCTGGCACCTTCCTTGTGGGAGAAGAGGCCGGACGTTTGCACTTTCGGAAAAATGCATCTGCCGAGAATGAGAACGTTGAGATGCTCCATCTCTGGGAAAGCACAGATCCCCAGTGCTGTTGTGCCTGTGAATAGGCTGCAGTGGGTAGGTGAAGACCAGCAGCAGCTTTCAGGGCTGGCACCTTCCTTGTGGGAGAAGAGGCCGGACGTTTGCACTTTCAGAAATTGTTTCTGCCGGGCACAGGAACCGCGAGATGCTCCATCTCTGGGAAAGCACAGATCCCCAGTGCTGTTGTGCCTGTGAATAGGCTGCAGTGGGTAGGTGAAGACCAGCAGCAGCTTTCAGGGCTGGCACCTTCCTTGTGGGAGAAGAGGCCGGACGTTTGCACTTTCAGAAATTGTTTCTGCCGGGCACAGGAACCGCGAGATGCTCCATCCCTGGGAAAGCACAGATGCCCTGGGCTGTTGTGCCTGTGAATAGGCTGCAGTGGGTAGGTGAAGACCAGCAGCAGCTTTCAGGGCTGGCACCTTCCTTGTGGGAGAAGAGGCCGGACGTTTGCACTTTCGGAAAAATGCATCTGCCGAGAATGAGAACGTTGAGATGCTCCATCTCTGGGAAAGCACAGATCCCCAGTGCTGTTGTGCCTGTGAATAGGCTGCAGTGGGTAGGTGAAGACCAGCAGCAGCTTTCAGGGCTGGCACCTTCCTTGTGGGAGAAGAGGCCGGACGTTTGCACTTTCGGAAAAATGCATCTGCCGAGAATGAGAAAGTTGAGATGCTCCATCCCTGGGAAAGCACAGATCCCCAGTGCTGTTGTGCCTGTGAATAGGCTGCAGTGGGTAGGTGAAGACCAGCAGCAGCTTTCAGGGCTGGCACCTTCCTTGTGGGAGAAGAGGCCGGACGTTTGCACTTTCGGAAAAATGCATCTGCCGAGAATGAGAACGTTGAGCTGCTCCATCCCTGGGAAAGCACAGATCCCCAGTGCTGTTGTGCCTGTGAATAGGCTGCAGTGGGTAGGTGAAGACCAGCAGCAGCTTTCAGGGCTGGCACCTTCCTTGTGGGAGAAGAGGCCGGACGTTTGCACTTTCGGAAAAATGCATCTGCCGAGAATGAGAACGTTGAGCTGCTCCATCCCTGGGAAAGCACAGATCCCCAGTGCTGTTGTGCCTGTGAATAGGCTGCAGTGGGTAGGTGAAGACCAGCAGCAGCTTTCAGGGCTGGCACCTTCCTTGTGGGAGAAGAGGCCGGACGTTTGCACTTTCGGAAAAATGCATCTGCCGAGAATGAGAACGTTGAGCTGCTCCATCCCTGGGAAAGCACAGATCCCCAGTGCTGTTGTGCCTGTGAATAGGCTGCAGTGGGTAGGTGAAGACCAGCAGCAGCTTTCAGGGCTGGCACCTTCCTTGTGGGAGAAGAGGCGGGACGTTTGCACTTTCAGAAATTGTTTCTGCCGGGCACAGGAACCGCGAGATGCTCCATCTCTGGGAAAGCACAGATCCCCAGTGCTGTTGTGCCTGTGAATAGGCTGCAGTGGGTAGGTGAAGACCAGCAGCAGCTTTCAGGGCTGGCACCTTCCTTGTGGGACAAGAGGCCGGACGTTTGCACTTTCGGAAAAATGCATCTGCCGAGAATGAGAACGTTGAGATGCTCCATCTCTGGGAAAGCACAGATCCCCAGTGCTGTTGTGCCTGTGAATAGGCTGCAGTGGGTAGGTGAAGACCAGCAGCAGCTTTCAGGGCTGGCACCTTCCTTGTGGGAGAAGAGGCCGGACGTTTGCACTTTCGGAAAAATGCATCTGCCGAGAATGAGAACGTTGAGATGCTCCATCTCTGGGAAAGCACAGATCCCCAGTGCTGTTGTGCCTGTGAATAGCCTGCAGTGGGTAGGTGAAGACCAGCAGCAGCTTTCAGGGCTGGCACCTTCCTTGTGGGAGAAGAGGCCGGACGTTTGCACTTTCAGAAATAGTTTCTGCCGGGCACAGGAACCGCGAGATGCTCCATCCCTGGGAAAGCACAGATCCCCAGTGCTGTTGTGCCTGTGAATAGGCTGCAGTGGGTAGGTGAAGACCAGCAGCAGCTTTCAGGGCTGGCACCTTCCTTGTGGGAGAAGAGGCCGGACGATTACACTTTCGGAAAAATGCATCTGCCAAGAATGAGAACGTTGAGCTGCTCCATCCCTGGGAAAGCACAGATCCCCAGTGCTGTTGTGCCTGTGAATAGGCTGCAGTGGGTAGGTGAAGACCAGCAGCAGCTTTCAGGGCTGGCACCTTCCTTGTGGGAGAAGAGGCCGGACGTTTGCACTTTCAGAAATTGTTTCTGCCGGGCACAGGAACCGCGAGATGCTCCATCTCTGGGAAAGCACAGATCCCCAGTGCTGTTGTGCCTGTGAATAGGCTGCAGTGGGTAGGTGAAGACCAGCAGCAGCTTTCAGGGCTGGCACCTTCCTTGTGGGAGAAGAGGCCGGACGTTTGCACTTTCGGAAAAATGCATCTGCCGAGAATGAGAACGTTGAGATGCTCCATCTCTGGGAAAGCACAGATCCCCAGTGCTGTTGTGCCTGTGAATAGGCTGCAGTGGGTAGGTGAAGACCAGCAGCAGCTTTCAGGGCTGGCACCTTCCTTGTGGGAGAAGAGGCCGGACGTTTGCACTTTCGGAAAAATGCATCTGCCGAGAATGAGAACGTTGAGATGCTCCATCTCTGGGAAAGCACAGATCCCCAGTGCTGTTGTGCCTGTGAATAGGCTGCAGTGGGTAGGTGAAGACCAGCAGCAGCTTTCAGGGCTGGCACCTTCCTTGTGGGAGAAGAGGCCGGACGTTTGCACTTTCAGAAATAGTTTCTGCCGGGCACAGGAACCGCGAGATGCTCCATCTCTGGGAAAGCACAGATCCCCAGTGCTGTTGTGCCTGTGAATAGGCTGCAGTGGGTAGGTGAAGACCAGCAGCAGCTTTCAGGGCTGGCACCTTCCTTGTGGGAGAAGAGGCCGGACGTTTGCACTTTCGGAAAAATGCATCTGCCGAGAATGAGAACGTTGAGATGCTCCATCTCTGGGAAAGCACAGATCCCCAGTGCTGTTGTGCCTGTGAATAGGCTGCAGTGGGTAGGTGAAGACCAGCAGCAGCTTTCAGGGCTGGCACCTTCCTTGTGGGAGAAGAGGCCGGACGTTTGCACTTTCAGAAATTGTTTCTGCCGGGCACAGGAACCGCGAGATGCTCCATCTCTGGGAAAGCACAGATCCCCAGTGCTGTTGTGCCTGTGAATAGCCTGCAGTGGGTAGGTGAAGACCAGCAGCAGCTTTCAGGGCTGGCACCTTCCTTGTGGGAGAAGAGGCCGGACGTTTGCACTTTCAGAAATTGTTTCTGCCGGGCACAGGAACCGCGAGATGCTCCATCCCTGGGAAAGCACAGATCCCCAGTGCTGTTGTGCCTGTGAATAGGCTGCAGTGGGTAGGTGAAGACCAGCAGCAGCTTTCAGGGCTGGCACCTTCCTTGTGGGAGAAGAGGCCGGACGTTTGCACTTTCGGAAAAATGCATCTGCCGAGAATGAGAACGTTGAGATGCTCCATCCCTGGGAAAGCACAGATCCCCAGTGCTGTTGTGCCTGTGAATAGGCTGCAGTGGGTAGGTGAAGACCAGCAGCAGCTTTCAGGGCTGGCACCTTCCTTGTGGGAGAAGAGGCCGGACGTTTGCACTTTCGGAAAAATGCATCTGCCGAGAATGAGAACGTTGAGATGCTCCATCCCTGGGAAAGCACAGATCCCCAGTGCTGTTGTGCCTGTGAATAGGCTGCAGTGGGTAGGTGAAGACCAGCAGCAGCTTTCAGGGCTGGCACCTTCCTTGTGGGAGAAGAGGCCGGACGTTTGCACTTTCGGAAAAATGCATCTGCCGAGAATGAGAACGTTGAGATGCTCCATCCCTGGGAAAGCACAGATCCCCAGTGCTGTTGTGCCTGTGAATAGGCTGCAGTGGGTAGGTGAAGACCAGCAGCAGCTTTCAGGGCTGGCACCTTCCTTGTGGGAGAAGAGGCCGGACGTTTGCACTTTCGGAAAAATGCATCTGCCGAGAATGAGAACGTTGAGATGCTCCATCTCTGGGAAAGCACAGATCCCCAGTGCTGTTGTGCCTGTGAATAGGCTGCAGTGGGTAGGTGAAGACCAGCAGCAGCTTTCAGGGCTGGCACCTTCCTTGTGGGAGAAGAGGCCGGACGTTTGCACTTTCGGAAAAATGCATCTGCCGAGAATGAGAACGTTGAGATGCTCCATCCCTGGGAAAGCACAGATCCCCAGTGCTGTTGTGCCTGTGAATAGGCTGCAGTGGGTAGGTGAAGACCAGCAGCAGCTTTCAGGGCTGGCACCTTCCTTGTGGGAGAAGAGGCCGGACGTTTGCACTTTCGGAAAAATGCATCTGCCGAGAATGAGAACGTTGAGCTGCTCCATCCCTGGGAAAGCACAGATCCCCAGTGCTGTTGTGCCTGTGAATAGGCTGCAGTGGGTAGGTGAAGACCAGCAGCAGCTTTCAGGGCTGGCACCTTCCTTGTGGGAGAAGAGGCCGGACGTTTGCACTTTCAGAAATTGTTTCTGCCGGGCACAAGAACCGCGAGATGCTCCATCTCTGGGAAAGCACAGATCCCCAGTGCTGTTGTGCCTGTGAATAGGCTGCAGTGGGTAGGTGAAGACCAGCAGCAGCTTTCAGGGCTGGCACCTTCCTTGTGGGACAAGAGGCCGGACGTTTGCACTTTCGGAAAAATGCATCTGCCGAGAATGAGAACGTTGAGATGCTCCATCTCTGGGAAAGCACAGATCCCCAGTGCTGTTGTGCCTGTGAATAGGCTGCAGTGGGTAGGTGAAGACCAGCAGCAGCTTTCAGGGCTGGCACCTTCCTTGTGGGAGAAGAGGCCGGACGTTTGCACTTTCGGAAAAATGCATCTGCCGAGAATGAGAACGTTGAGATGCTCCATCTCTGGGAAAGCACAGATCCCCAGTGCTGTTGTGCCTGTGAATAGGCTGCAGTGGGTAGGTGAAGACCAGCAGCAGCTTTCAGGGCTGGCACCTTCCTTGTGGGAGAAGAGGCCGGACGTTTGCACTTTCAGAAATAGTTTCTGCCGGGCACAGGAACCGCGAGATGCTCCATCCCTGGGAAAGCACAGATCCCCAGTGCTGTTGTGCCTGTGAATAGGCTGCAGTGGGTAGGTGAAGACCAGCAGCAGCTTTCAGGGCTGGCACCTTCCTTGTGGGAGAAGAGGCCGGACGTTTGCACTTTCGGAAAAATGCATCTGCCGAGAATGAGAACGTTGAGATGCTCCATCTCTGGGAAAGCACAGATCCCCAGTGCTGTTGTGCCTGTGAATAGGCTGCAGTGGGTAGGTCAAGACCAGCAGCAGCTTTCAGGGCTGGCACCTTCCTTGTGGGAGAAGAGGCCGGACGTTTGCACTTTCAGAAATTGTTTCTGCCGGGCACAGGAACCGCGAGATGCTCCATCTCTGGGAAAGCACAGATCCCCAGTGCTGTTGTGCCTGTGAATAGCCTGCAGTGGGTAGGTGAAGACCAGCAGCAGCTTTCAGGGCTGGCACCTTCCTTGTGGGAGAAGAGGCCGGACGTTTGCACTTTCAGAAATTGTTTCTGCCGGGCACAGGAACCGCGAGATGCTCCATCCCTGGGAAAGCACAGATCCCCAGTGCTGTTGTGCCTGTGAATAGGCTGCAGTGGGTAGGTGAAGACCAGCAGCAGCTTTCAGGGCTGGCACCTTCCTTGTGGGAGAAGAGGCCGGACGTTTGCACTTTCGGAAAAATGCATCTGCCGAGAATGAGAACGTTGAGATGCTCCATCCCTGGGAAAGCACAGATCCCCAGTGCTGTTGTGCCTGTGAATAGGCTGCAGTGGGTAGGTGAAGACCAGCAGCAGCTTTCAGGGCTGGCACCTTCCTTGTGGGAGAAGAGGCCGGACGTTTGCACTTTCGGAAAAATGCATCTGCCGAGAATGAGAACGTTGAGATGCTCCATCCCTGGGAAAGCACAGATCCCCAGTGCTGTTGTGCCTGTGAATAGGCTGCAGTGGGTAGGTGAAGACCAGCAGCAGCTTTCAGGGCTGGCACCTTCCTTGTGGGAGAAGAGGCCGGACGTTTGCACTTTCGGAAAAATGCATCTGCCGAGAATGAGAACGTTGAGCTGCTCCATCCCTGGGAAAGCACAGATCCCCAGTGCTGTTGTGCCTGTGAATAGGCTGCAGTGGGTAGGTGAAGACCAGCAGCAGCTTTCAGGGCTGGCACCTTCCTTGTGGGAGAAGAGGCCGGACGTTTGCACTTTCGGAAAAATGCATCTGCCGAGAATGAGAACGTTGAGATGCTCCATCCCTGGGAAAGCACAGATCCCCAGTGCTGTTGTGCCTGTGAATAGGCTGCAGTGGGTAGGTGAAGACCAGCAGCAGCTTTCAGGGCTGGCACCTTCCTTGTGGGAGAAGAGGCCGGACGTTTGCACTTTCGGAAAAATGCATCTGCCGAGAATGAGAACGTTGAGCTGCTCCATCCCTGGGAAAGCACAGATCCCCAGTGCTGTTGTGCCTGTGAATAGGCTGCAGTGGGTAGGTGAAGACCAGCAGCAGCTTTCAGGGCTGGCACCTTCCTTGTGGGAGAAGAGGCCGGACGTTTGCACTTTCGGAAAAATGCATCTGCCGAGAATGAGAACGTTGAGCTGCTCCATCCCTGGGAAAGCACAGATCCCCAGTGCTGTTGTGCCTGTGAATAGGCTGCAGTGGGTAGGTGAAGACCAGCAGCAGCTTTCAGGGGTGGCACCTTCCTTGTGGGAGAAGAGGCCGGACGTTTGCACTTTCGGAAAAATGCATCTGCCGAGAATGAGAACGTTGAGATGCTCCATCCCTGGGAAAGCACAGATCCCCAGTGCTGTTGTGCCTGTGAATAGGCTGCAGTGGGTAGGTGAAGACCAGCAGCAGCTTTCAGGGCTGGCACCTTCCTTGTGGGAGAAGAGGCCGGACGTTTGCACTTTCAGAAATTGTTTCTGCCGGGCACAGGAACCGCGAGATGCTCCATCTCTGGGAAAGCACAGATCCCCAGTGCTGTTGTGCCTGTGAATAGGCTGCAGTGGGTAGGTGAAGACCAGCAGCAGCTTTCAGGGCTGGCACCTTCCTTGTGGGACAAGAGGCCGGACGTTTGCACTTTCGGAAAAATGCATCTGCCGAGAATGAGAACGTTGAGATGCTCCATCTCTGGGAAAGCACAGATCCCCAGTGCTGTTGTGCCTGTGAATAGGCTGCAGTGGGTAGGTGAAGACCAGCAGCAGCTTTCAGGGCTGGCACCTTCCTTGTGGGAGAAGAGGCCGGACGTTTGCACTTTCGGAAAAATGCATCTGCCGAGAATGAGAACGTTGAGATGCTCCATCTCTGGGAAAGCACAGATCCCCAGTGCTGTTGTGCCTGTGAATAGGCTGCAGTGGGTAGGTGAAGACCAGCAGCAGCTTTCAGGGCTGGCACCTTCCTTGTGGGAGAAGAGGCCGGACGTTTGCACTTTCAGAAATAGTTTCTGCCGGGCACAGGAACCGCGAGATGCTCCATCTCTGGGAAAGCACAGATCCCCAGTGCTGTTGTGCCTGTGAATAGGCTGCAGTGGGTAGGTGAAGACCAGCAGCAGCTTTCAGGGCTGGCACCTTCCTTGTGGGAGAAGAGGCCGGACGTTTGCACTTTCAGAAATTGTTTCTGCCGGGCACAGGAACCGCGAGATGCTCCATCCCTGGGAAAGCACAGATCCCCAGTGCTGTTGTGCCTGTGAATAGGCTGCAGTGGGTAGGTGAAGACCAGCAGCAGCTTTCAGGGCTGGCACCTTCCTTGTGGGAGAAGAGGCCGGACGTTTGCACTTTCGGAAAAATGCATCTGCCGAGAATGAGAACGTTGAGATGCTCCATCCCTGGGAAAGCACAGATCCCCAGTGCTGTTGTGCCTGTGAATAGGCTGCAGTGGGTAGGTGAAGACCAGCAGCAGCTTTCAGGGCTGGCACCTTCCTTGTGGGAGAAGAGGCCGGACGTTTGCACTTTCGGAAAAATGCATCTGCCGAGAATGAGAACGTTGAGATGCTCCATCTCTGGGAAAGCACAGATCCCCAGTGCTGTTGTGCCTGTGAATAGGCTGCAGTGGGTAGGTGAAGACCAGCAGCAGCTTTCAGGGCTGGCACCTTCCTTGTGGGACAAGAGGCCGGACGTTTGCACTTTCGGAAAAATGCATCTGCTGAGAATGAGAACGTTGAGCTGCTCCATCCCTGGGAAAGCACAGATCCCCAGTGCTGTTGTGCCTGTGAATAGGCTGCAGTGGGTAGGTGAAGACCAGCAGCAGCTTTCAGGGCTGGCACCTTCCTTGTGGGAGAAGAGGCCGGACGTTTGCACTTTCGGAAATTGTTTCTGCCGGGCACAGGAACCGCGAGATGCTCCATCTCTGGGAAAGCACAGATCCCCAGTGCTGTTGTGCCTGTGAATAGGCTGCAGTGGGTAGGTGAAGACCAGCAGCAGCTTTCAGGGCTGGCACCTTCCTTGTGGGAGAAGAGGCCGGACGTTTGCACTTTCGGAAAAATGCATCTGCCGAGAATGAGAACGTTGAGATTCTCCATCCCTGGGAAAGCACAGATCCCCAGTGCTGTTGTGCCTGTGAATAGGCTGCAGTGGGTAGGTGAAGACCAGCAGCAGCTTTCAGGGCTGGCACCTTCCTTGTGGGAGAAGAGGCCGGACGTTTGCACTTTCGGAAAAATGCATCTGCCGAGAATGAGAACGTTGACATGCTCCATCCCTGGGAAAGCACAGATCCCCAGTGCTGTTGTGCCTGTGAATAGGCTGCAGTGGGTAGGTGAAGACCAGCAGCAGCTTTCAGGGCTGGCACCTTCCTTGTGGGAGAAGAGGCCGGACGTTTGCACTTTCGGAAAAATGCATCTGCCGAGAATGAGAACGTTGAGCTGCTCCATCCCTGGGAAAGCACAGATCCCCAGTGCTGTTGTGCCTGTGAATAGGCTGCAGTGGGTAGGTGAAGACCAGCAGCAGCTTTCAGGGCTGGCACCTTCCTTGTGGGAGAAGAGGCCGGACGTTTGCACTTTCGGAAAAATGCATCTGCCGAGAATGAGAACGTTGAGATGCTCCATCCCTGGGAAAGCACAGATCCCCAGTGCTGTTGTGCCTGTGAATAGGCTGCAGTGGGTAGGTGAAGACCAGCAGCAGCTTTCAGGGCTGGCACCTTCCTTGTGGGAGAAGAGGCCGGACGTTTGCACTTTCGGAAAAATGCATCTGCCGAGAATGAGAACGTTGAGCTGCTCCATCCCTGGGAAAGCACAGATCCCCAGTGCTGTTGTGCCTGTGAATAGGCTGCAGTGGGTAGCTGAAGACCAGCAGCAGCTTTCAGGGCTGGCACCTTCCTTGTGGGAGAAGAGGCTGGACGTTTGCACTTTCAGAAATTGTTTCTGCCGGGCACAGGAACCGCGAGATGCTCCATCCCTGGGAAAGCACAGATCCCCAGTGCTGTTGTGCCTGTGAATAGGCTGCAGTGGGTAGGTGAAGACCAGCAGCAGCTTTCAGGGCTGGCACCTTCCTTGTGGGAGAAGAGGCCGGACGTTTGCACTTTCGGAAAAATGCATCTGCTGAGAATGAGAACGTTGAGCTGCTCCATCCCTGGGAAAGCACAGATCCCCAGTGCTGTTGTGCCTGTGAATAGGCTGCAGTGGGTAGGTGAAGACCAGCAGCAGCTTTCAGGGCTGGCACCTTCCTTGTGGGAGAAGAGGCCGGACGTTTGCACTTTCGGAAAAATGCATCTGCCGAGAATGAGAACGTTGAGATGCTCCATCCCTGGGAAAGCACAGA
This sequence comes from Gypaetus barbatus, assembly GCA_028022735.1. Lineage (NCBI taxonomy): Eukaryota > Metazoa > Chordata > Aves > Accipitriformes > Accipitridae > Gypaetus > Gypaetus barbatus. The sequence continues at coordinate 20,007,619 of CM051533.1, forward strand.
TCCCCAGTGCTGTTGTGCCTGTGAATAAGCTGCAGTGGGTAGGTGAAGACCAGCAGCAGCTTTCAGGGCTGGCACCTTCCTTGTGGGAGAAGAGGCCGGACGTTTGCACTTTCGGAAAAATGCATCTGCCGAGAATGAGAACGTTGAGCTGCTCCATCCCTGGGAAAGCACAGATCCCCAGTGCTGTTGTGCCTGTGAATAGGCTGCAGTGGGTAGGTGAAGACCAGCAGCAGCTTTCAGGGCTGGCACCTTCCTTGTGGGAGAAGAGGCCGGACGTTTGCACTTTCAGAAATTGTTTCTGCCGGGCACAGGAACCGCGAGATGCTCCATCCCTGGGAAAGCACAGATCCCCAGTGCTGTTGTGCCTGTGAATAGGCTGCAGTGGGTAGGTGAAGACCAGCAGCAGCTTTCAGGGCTGGCACCTTCCTTGTGGGACAAGAGGCCGGACGTTTGCACTTTCGGAAAAATGCATCTGCCGAGAATGAGAACGTTGAGATGCTCCATCCCTGGGAAAGCACAGATCCCCAGTGCTGTTGTGCCTGTGAATAGGCTGCAGTGGGTAGGTGAAGACCAGCAGCAGCTTTCAGGGCTGGCACCTTCCTTGTGGGAGAAGAGGCCGGACGTTTGCACTTTCGGAAAAATGCATCTGCCGAGAATGAGAACGTTGAGATGCTCCATCTCTGGGAAAGCACAGATCCCCAGTGCTGTTGTGCCTGTGAATAGGCTGCAGTGGGTAGGTGAAGACCAGCAGCAGCTTTCAGGGCTGGCACCTTCCTTGTGGGAGAAGAGGCCGGACGTTTGCACTTTCGGAAAAATGCATCTGCCGAGAATGAGAACGTTGAGATGCTCCATCTCTGGGAAAGCACAGATCCCCAGTGCTGTTGTGCCTGTGAATAGGCTGCAGTGGGTAGGTGAAGACCAGCAGCAGCTTTCAGGGCTGGCACCTTCCTTGTGGGAGAAGAGGCCGGACGTTTGCACTTTCGGAAAAATGCATCTGCCGAGAATGAGAACGTTGAGATGCTCCATCTCTGGGAAAGCACAGATCCCCAGTGCTGTTGTGCCTGTGAATAGGCTGCAGTGGGTAGGTGAAGACCAGCAGCAGCTTTCAGGGCTGGCACCTTCCTTGTGGGAGAAGAGGCCGGACGTTTGCACTTTCAGAAATTGTTTCTGCCGGGCACAGGAACCGCGAGATGCTCCATCTCTGTGAAAGCACAGATCCCCAGTGCTGTTGTGCCTGTGAATAGGCTGCAGTGGGTAGGTGAAGACCAGCAGCAGCTTTCAGGGCTGGCACCTTCCTTGTGGGAGAAGAGGCCGGACGTTTGCACTTTCAGAAATTGTTTCTGCCGGGCACAGGAACCGCGAGATGCTCCATCCCTGGGAAAGCACAGATCCCCAGTGCTGTTGTGCCTGTGAATAGGCTGCAGTGGGTAGGTGAAGACCAGCAGCAGCTTTCAGGGCTGGCACCTTCCTTGTGGGAGAAGAGGCCAGACGTTTGCACTTTCGGAAAAATGCATCTGCCGAGAATGAGAACGTTGAGATGCTCCATCTCTGGGAAAGCACAGATCCCCAGTGCTGTTGTGCCTGTGAATAGGCTGCAGTGGGTAGGTGAAGACCAGCAGCAGCTTTCAGGGCTGGCACCTTCCTTGTGGGAGAAGAGGCCGGACGTTTGCACTTTCGGAAAAATGCATCTGCCGAGAATGAGAACGTTGAGATGCTCCATCCCTGGGAAAGCACAGATCCCCAGTGCTGTTGTGCCTGTGAATAGGCTGCAGTGGGTAGGTGAAGACCAGCAGCAGCTTTCAGGGCTGGCACCTTCCTTGTGGGAGAAGAGGCCGGACGTTTGCACTTTCAGAAATTGTTTCTGCCGGGCACAGGAACCGCGAGATGCTCCATCTCTGGGAAAGCACAGATCCCCAGTGCTGTTGTGCCTGTGAATAGGCTGCAGTGGGTACGTGAAGACCAGCAGCAGCTTTCAGGGCTGGCACCTTCCTTGTGGGAGAAGAGGCCGGACGTTTGCACTTTCGGAAAAATGCATCTGCCGAGAATGAGAACGTTGAGATTCTCCATCCCTGGGAAAGCACAGATCCCCAGTGCTGTTGTGCCTGTGAATAGGCTGCAGTGGGTAGGTGAAGACCAGCAGCAGCTTTCAGGGCTGGCACCTTCCTTGTGGGAGAAGAGGCCGGACGTTTGCACTTTCGGAAAAATGCATCTGCCGAGAATGAGAACGTTGAGCTGCTCCATCCCTGGGAAAGCACAGATCCCCAGTGCTGTTGTGCCTGTGAATAGGCTGCAGTGGGTAGGTGAAGACCAGCAGCAGCTTTCAGGGCTGGCACCTTCCTTGTGGGAGAAGAGGCCGGACGTTTGCACTTTCGGAAAAATGCATCTGCCGAGAATGAGAACGTTGAGCTGCTCCATCCCTGGGAAAGCACAGATCCCCAGTGCTGTTGTGCCTGTGAATAGGCTGCAGTGGGTAGGTCAAGACCAGCAGCAGCTTTCAGGGCTGGCACCTTCCTTGTGGGAGAAGAGGCCGGACGTTTGCACTTTCGGAAAAATGCATCTGCCGAGAATGAGAACGTTGAGATGCTCCATCCCTGGGAAAGCACAGATCCCCAGTGCTGTTGTGCCTGTGAATAGGCTGCAGTGGGTAGGTGAAGACCAGCAGCAGCTTTCAGGGCTGGCACCTTCCTTGTGGGAGAAGAGGCTGGACGTTTGCACTTTCAGAAATTGTTTCTGCCGGGCACAGGAACCGCGAGATGCTCCATCCCTGGGAAAGCACAGATCCCCAGTGCTGTTGTGCCTGTGAATAGGCTGCAGTGGGTAGGTGAAGACCAGCAGCAGCTTTCAGGGCTGGCACCTTCCTTGTGGGAGAAGAGGCCGGACGTTTGCACTTTCGGAAAAATGCATCTGCCGAGAATGAGAACGTTGAGCTGCTCCATCCCTGGGAAAGCACAGATCCCCAGTGCTGTTGTGCCTGTGAATAGGCTGCAGTGGGTAGGTGAAGACCAGCAGCAGCTTTCAGGGCTGGCACCTTCCTTGTGGGAGAAGAGGCCGGACATTTGCACTTTCGGAAAAATGCATCTGCCGAGAATGAGAACGTTGAGCTGCTCCATCCCTGGGAAAGCACAGATCCCCAGTGCTGTTGTGCCTGTGAATAGGCTGCAGTGGGTAGGTGAAGACCAGCAGCAGCTTTCAGGGCTGGCACCTTCCTTGTGGGAGAAGAGGCCGGACGTTTGCACTTTCAGAAATTGTTTCTGCCGGGCACAGGAACCGCGAGATGCTCCATCTCTGGGAAAGCACAGATCCCCAGTGCTGTTGTGCCTGTGAATAGGCTGCAGTGGGTACGTGAAGACCAGCAGCAGCTTTCAGGGCTGGCACCTTCCTTGTGGGAGAAGAGGCCGGACGTTTGCACTTTCGGAAAAATGCATCTGCCGAGAATGAGAACGTTGAGATTCTCCATCCCTGGGAAAGCACAGATCCCCAGTGCTGTTGTGCCTGTGAATAGGCTGCAGTGGGTAGGTGAAGACCAGCAGCAGCTTTCAGGGCTGGCACCTTCCTTGTGGGAGAAGAGGCCGGACGTTTGCACTTTCGGAAAAATGCATCTGCCGAGAATGAGAACGTTGAGATGCTCCATCCCTGGGAAAGCACAGATCCCCAGTGCTGTTGTGCCTGTGAATAGGCTGCAGTGGGTAGGTGAAGACCAGCAGCAGCTTTCAGGGCTGGCACCTTCCTTGTGGGAGAAGAGGCCGGACGTTTGCACTTTCGGAAAAATGCATCTGCCGAGAATGAGAACGTTTTGCTGCTCCATCCCTGGGAAAGCACAGATCCCCAGTGCTGTTGTGCCTGTGAATAGGCTGCAGTGGGTAGGTCAAGACCAGCAGCAGCTTTCAGGGCTGGCACCTTCCTTGTGGGAGAAGAGGCCGGACGTTTGCACTTTCGGAAAAATGCATCTGCCGAGAATGAGAACGTTGAGATGCTCCATCCCTGGGAAAGCACAGATCCCCAGTGCTGTTGTGCCTGTGAATAGGCTGCAGTGGGTAGGTGAAGACCAGCAGCAGCTTTCAGGGCTGGCACCTTCCTTGTGGGAGAAGAGGCTGGACGTTTGCACTTTCAGAAATTGTTTCTGCCGGGCACAGGAACCGCGAGATGCTCCATCCCTGGGAAAGCACAGATCCCCAGTGCTGTTGTGCCTGTGAATAGGCTGCAGTGGGTAGGTCAAGACCAGCAGCAGCTTTCAGGGCTGGCACCTTCCTTGTGGGAGAAGAGGCCGGACGTTTGCACTTTCGGAAAAATGCATCTGCCGAGAATGAGAACGTTGAGCTGCTCCATCCCTGGGAAAGCACACATCCCCAGTGCTGTTGTGCCTGTGAATAGGCTGCAGTGGGTAGGTGAAGACCAGCAGCAGCTTTCAGGGCTGGCACCTTCCTTGTGGGAGAAGAGGCCGGACATTTGCACTTTCGGAAAAATGCATCTGCCGAGAATGAGAACGTTGAGATGCTCCATCCCTGGGAAAGCACAGATCCCCAGTGCTGTTGTGCCTGTGAATAGGCTGCAGTGGGTAGGTGAAGACCAGCAGCAGCTTTCAGGGCTGGCACCTTCCTTGTGGGAGAAGAGGCCGGACGTTTGCACTTTCGGAAAAATGCATCTGCCGAGAATGAGAACGTTGAGCTGCTCCATCCCTGGGAAAGCACAGATCCCCAGTGCTGTTGTGCCTGTGAATAGGCTGCAGTGGGTAGGTGAAGACCAGCAGCAGCTTTCAGGGCTGGCACCTTCCTTGTGGGAGAAGAGGCCGGACGTTTGCACTTTCAGAAATTGTTTCTGCCGGGCACAGGAATCGCGAGATGCTCCATCCCTGGGAAAGCACAGATCCCCAGTGCTGTTGTGCCTGTGAATAGGCTGCAGTGGGTAGGTGAAGACCAGCAGCAGCTTTCAGGGCTGGCACCTTCCTTGTGGGAGAAGAGGCCGGACGTTTGCACTTTCGGAAAAATGCATCTGCCGAGAATGAGAACGTTGAGATGCTCCATCTCTGGGAAAGCACAGATCCCCAGTGCTGTTGTGCCTGTGAATAGGCTGCAGTGGGTAGGTGAAGACCAGCAGCAGCTTTCAGGGCTGGCACCTTCCTTGTGGGAGAAGAGGCCGGACGTTTGCACTTTCGGAAAAATGCATCTGCCGAGAATGAGAACGTTGAGATGCTCCATCCCTGGGAAAGCACAGATCCCCAGTGCTGTTGTGCCTGTGAATAGGCTGCAGTGGGTAGGTGAAGACCAGCAGCAGCTTTCAGGGCTGGCACCTTCCTTGTGGGAGAAGAGGCCGGACGTTTGCACTTTCAGAAATTGTTTCTGCCGGGCACAGGAACCGCGAGATGCTCCATCCCTGGGAAAGCACAGATCCCCAGTGCTGTTGTGCCTGTGAATAGGCTGCAGTGGGTAGGTGAAGACCAGCAGCAGCTTTCAGGGCTGGCACCTTCCTTGTGGGAGAAGAGGCCGGACGTTTGCACTTTCGGAAAAATGCATCTGCCGAGAATGAGAACGTTGAGATGCTCCATCTCTGGGAAAGCACAGATCCCCAGTGCTGTTGTGCCTGTGAATAGGCTGCAGTGGGTAGGTGAAGACCAGCAGCAGCTTTCAGGGCTGGCACCTTCCTTGTGGGAGAAGAGGCCGGACGTTTGCACTTTCGGAAAAATGCATCTGCCGAGAATGAGAACGTTGAGATGCTCCATCTCTGGGAAAGCACAGATCCCCAGTGCTGTTGTGCCTGTGAATAGGCTGCAGTGGGTAGGTGAAGACCAGCAGCAGCTTTCAGGGCTGGCACCTTCCTTGTGGGAGAAGAGGCCGGACGTTTGCACTTTCGGAAAAATGCATCTGCCGAGAATGAGAACGTTGAGATGCTCCATCCCTGGGAAAGCACAGATCCCCAGTGCTGTTGTGCCTGTGAATAGGCTGCAGTGGGTAGGTGAAGACCAGCAGCAGCTTTCAGGGCTGGCACCTTCCTTGTGGGAGAAGAGGCCGGACGTTTGCACTTTCAGAAATTGTTTCTGCCGGGCACAGGAACCGCGAGATGCTCCATCTCTGGGAAAGCACAGATCCCCAGTGCTGTTGTGCCTGTGAATAGGCTGCAGTGGGTAGGTGAAGACCAGCAGCAGCTTTCAGGGCTGGCACCTTCCTTGTGGGAGAAGAGGCCGGACGTTTGCACTTTCGGAAAAATGCATCTGCCGAGAATGAGAACGTTGAGCTGCTCCATCCCTGGGAAAGCACAGATCCCCAGTGCTGTTGTGCCTGTGAATAGGCTGCAGTGGGTAGGTGAAGACCAGCAGCAGCTTTCAGGGCTGGCACCTTCCTTGTGGGAGAAGAGGCCGGACGTTTGCACTTTCGGAAAAATGCATCTGCCGAGAATGAGAACGTTGAGATGCTCCATCCCTGGGAAAGCACAGATCCCCAGTGCTGTTGTGCCTGTGAATAGGCTGCAGTGGGTAGGTGAAGACCAGCAGCAGCTTTCAGGGCTGGCACCTTCCTTGTGGGAGAAGAGGCCGGACGTTTGCACTTTCGGAAAAATGCATCTGCCGAGAATGAGAACGTTGAGATGCTCCATCCCTGGGAAAGCACAGATCCCCAGTGCTGTTGTGCCTGTCAATAGGCTGCAGTGGGTAGGTGAAGACCAGCAGCAGCTTTCAGGGCTGGCACCTTCCTTGTGGGAGAAGAGGCCGGACGTTTGCACTTTCAGAAATTGTTTCTGCCGGGCACAGGAACCGCGAGATGCTCCATCTCTGGGAAAGCACAGATCCCCAGTGCTGTTGTGCCTGTGAATAGGCTGCAGTGGGTAAGTGAAGACCAGCAGCAGCTTTCAGGGCTGGCACCTTCCTTGTGGGAGAAGAGGCCGGACGTTTGCACTTTCGGAAAAATGCATCTGCCGAGAATGAGAACGTTGAGCTGCTCCATCCCTGGGAAAGCACAGATCCCCAGTGCTGTTGTGCCTGTGAATAGGCTGCAGTGGGTAGGTGAAGACCAGCAGCAGCTTTCAGGGCTGGCACCTTCCTTGTGGGAGAAGAGGCCGGACGTTTGCACTTTCAGAAATTGTTTCTGCCGGGCACAGGAACCGCGAGATGCTCCATCCCTGGGAAAGCACAGATCCCCAGTGCTGTTGTGCCTGTGAATAGGCTGCAGTGGGTAGGTGAAGACCAGCAGCAGCTTTCAGGGCTGGCACCTTCCTTGTGGGAGAAGAGGCCGGACGTTTGCACTTTCGGAAAAATGCATCTGCCGAGAATGAGAACGTTGAGATGCTCCATCCCTGGGAAAGCACAGATCCCCAGTGCTGTTGTGCCTGTGAATAGGCTGCAGTGGGTAGGTGAAGACCAGCAGCAGCTTTCAGGGCTGGCACCTTCCTTGTGGGAGAAGAGGCCGGACGTTTGCACTTTTGGAAAAATGCATCTGCCGAGAATGAGAACGTTGAGATGCTCCATCTCTGGGAAAGCACAGATCCCCAGTTCTGTTGTGCCTGTGAATAGGCTGCAGTGGGTAGGTGAAGACCAGCAGCAGCTTTCAGGGCTGGCACCTTCCTTGTGGGAGAAGAGGCCGGACGTTTGCACTTTCAGAAATTGTTTCTGCCGGGCACAGGAACCGCGAGATGCTCCATCTCTGGGAAAGCACAGATCCCCAGTGCTGTTGTGCCTGTGAATAGGCTGCAGTGGGTAGGTGAAGACCAGCAGCAGCTTTCAGGGCTGGCACCTTCCTTGTGGGAGAAGAGGCCGGACGTTTGCACTTTCAGAAATTGTTTCTGCCGGGCACAGGAACCACGAGATGCTCCATCTCTGGGAAAGCACAGATCCCCAGTGCTGTTGTGCCTGTGAATAGGCTGCAGTGGGTAGGTGAAGACCAGCAGCAGCTTTCAGGGCTGGCACCTTCCTTGTGGGAGAAGAGGCCGGACGTTTGCACTTTCGGAAAAATGCATCTGCCGAGAATGAGAACGTTGAGATGCTCCATCCCTGGGAAAGCACAGATCCCCAGTGCTGTTGTGCCTGTGAATAGGCTGCAGTGGGTAGGTGAAGACCAGCAGCAGCTTTCAGGGCTGGCACCTTCCTTGTGGGAGAAGAGGCCGGACGTTTGCACTTTCAGAAATTGTTTCTGCCGGGCACAGGAACCGCGAGATGCTCCATCCCTGGGAAAGCACAGATCCCCAGTGCTGTTGTGCCTGTGAATAGGCTGCAGTGGGTAGGTGAAGACCAGCAGCAGCTTTCAGGGCTGGCACCTTCCTTGTGGGAGAAGAGGCCGGACGTTTGCACTTTCGGAAAAATGCATCTGCCGAGAATGAGAACGTTGAGATGCTCCATCTCTGGGAAAGCACAGATCCCCAGTGCTGTTGTGCCTGTGAATAGGCTGCAGTGGGTAGGTGAAGACCAGCAGCAGCTTTCAGGGCTGGCACCTTCCTTGTGGGAGAAGAGGCCGGACGTTTGCACTTTCGGAAAAATGCATCTGCCGAGAATGAGAACGTTGAGCTGCTCCATCCCTGGGAAAGCACAGATCCCCAGTGCTGTTGTGCCTGTGAATAGGCTGCAGTGGGTAGGTGAAGACCAGCAGCAGCTTTCAGGGCTGGCACCTTCCTTGTGGGAGAAGAGGCCGGACGTTTGCACTTTCAGAAATTGTTTCTGCCGGGCACAAGAACCGCGAGATGCTCCATCTCTGGGAAAGCACAGATCCCCAGTGCTGTTGTGCCTGTGAATAGGCTGCAGTGGGTAGGTGAAGACCAGCAGCAGCTTTCAGGGCTGGCACCTTCCTTGTGGGAGAAGAGGCCGGACGTTTGCACTTTCAGAAATTGTTTCTGCCGGGCACAGGAACCGCGAGATGCTCCATCTCTGGGAAAGCACAGATCCCCAGTGCTGTTGTGCCTGTGAATAGGCTGCAGTGGGTAGGTGAAGACCAGCAGCAGCTTTCAGGGCTGGCACCTTCCTTGTGGGAGAAGAGGCCGGACGTTTGCACTTTCGGAAAAATGCATCTGCCGAGAATGAGAACGTTGAGATGCTCCATCCCTGGGAAAGCACAGATCCCCAGTGCTGTTGTGCCTGTGAATAGGCTGCAGTGGGTAGGTGAAGACCAGCAGCAGCTTTCAGGGCTGGCACCTTCCTTGTGGGAGAAGAGGCCGGACGTTTGCACTTTCGGAAAAATGCATCTGCCGAGAATGAGAACGTTGAGATGCTCCATCTCTGGGAAAGCACAGATCCCCAGTGCTGTTGTGCCTGTGAATAGGCTGCAGTGGGTAGGTGAAGACCAGCAGCAGCTTTCAGGGCTGGCACCTTCCTTGTGGGAGAAGAGGCCGGACGTTTGCACTTTCGGAAAAATGCATCTGCCGAGAATGAGAACGTTGAGCTGCTCCATCCCTGGGAAAGCACAGATCCCCAGTGCTGTTGTGCCTGTGAATAGGCTGCAGTGGGTAGGTGAAGACCAGCAGCAGCTTTCAGGGCTGGCACCTTCCTTGTGGGAGAAGAGGCCGGACGTTTGCACTTTCAGAAATTGTTTCTGCCGGGCACAGGAACCGCGAGATGCTCCATCTCTGGGAAAGCACAGATCCCCAGTGCTGTTGTGCCTGTGAATAGGCTGCAGTGGGTAGGTGAAGACCAGCAGCAGCTTTCAGGGCTGGCACCTTCCTTGTGGGAGAAGAGGCCGGACGTTTGCACTTTCGGAAAAATGCATCTGCCGAGAATGAGAACGTTGAGATGCTCCATCCCTGGGAAAGCACAGATCCCCAGTGCTGTTGTGCCTGTGAATAGGCTGCAGTGGGTAGGTGAAGACCAGCAGCAGCTTTCAGGGCTGGCACCTTCCTTGTGGGAGAAGAGGCCGGACGTTTGCACTTTCGGAAAAATGCATCTGCCGAGAATGAGAACGTTGAGATGCTCCATCCCTGGGAAAGCACAGATCCCCAGTGCTGTTGTGCCTGTGAATAGGCTGCAGTGGGTAGGTGAAGACCAGCAGCAGCTTTCAGGGCTGGCACCTTCCTTGTGGGAGAAGAGGCCGGACGTTTGCACTTTCAGAAATTGTTTCTGCCGGGCACAGGAACCGCGAGATGCTCCATCTCTGGGAAAGCACAGATCCCCAGTGCTGTTGTGCCTGTGAATAGGCTGCAGTGGGTAGGTGAAGACCAGCAGCAGCTTTCAGGGCTGGCACCTTCCTTGTGGGAGAAGAGGCCGGACGTTTGCACTTTCTGAAAAATGCATCTGCCGAGAATGAGAACGTTGAGCTGCTCCATCCCTGGGAAAGCACAGATCCCCAGTGCTGTTGTGCCTGTGAATAGGCTGCAGTGGGTAGGTGAAGACCAGCAGCAGCTTTCAGGGCTGGCACCTTCCTTGTGGGAGAAGAGGCCGGACGTTTGCACTTTCGGAAAAATGCATCTGCCGAGAATGAGAACGTTGAGATGCTCCATCCCTGGGAAAGCACAGATCCCCAGTGCTGTTGTGCCTGTGAATAGGCTGCAGTGGGTAGGTGAAGACCAGCAGCAGCTTTCAGGGCTGGCACCTTCCTTGTGGGAGAAGAGGCCGGACGTTTGCACTTTCGGAAAAATGCATCTGCCGAGAATGAGAACGTTGAGATGCTCCATCTCTGGGAAAGCACAGATCCCCAGTGCTGTTGTGCCTGTGAATAGGCTGCAGTGGGTAGGTGAAGACCAGCAGCAGCTTTCAGGGCTGGCACCTTCCTTGTGGGAGAAGAGGCCGGACGTTTGCACTTTCAGAAATTGTTTCTGCCGGGCACAGGAACCGCGAGATGCTCCATCCCTGGGAAAGCACAGATCCCCAGTGCTGTTGTGCCTGTGAATAGGCTGCAGTGGGTAGGTGAAGACCAGCAGCAGCTTTCAGGGCTGGCACCTTCCTTGTGGGAGAAGAGGCCGGACGTTTGCACTTTCGGAAAAATGCATCTGCCGAGAATGAGAACGTTGAGATGCTCCATCCCTGGGAAAGCACAGATCCCCAGTGCTGTTGTGCCTGTGAATAGGCTGCAGTGGGTAGGTGAAGACCAGCAGCAGCTTTCAGGGCTGGCACCTTCCTTGTGGGAGAAGAGGCCGGACGTTTGCACTTTTGGAAAAATGCATCTGCCGAGAATGAGAACGTTGAGATGCTCCATCTCTGGGAAAGCACAGATCCCCAGTTCTGTTGTGCCTGTGAATAGGCTGCAGTGGGTAGGTGAAGACCAGCAGCAGCTTTCAGGGCTGGCACCTTCCTTGTGGGAGAAGAGGCCGGACGTTTGCACTTTCAGAAATTGTTTCTGCCGGGCACAGGAACCGCGAGATGCTCCATCTCTGGGAAAGCACAGATCCCCAGTGCTGTTGTGCCTGTGAATAGGCTGCAGTGGGTAGGTGAAGACCAGCAGCAGCTTTCAGGGCTGGCACCTTCCTTGTGGGAGAAGAGGCCGGACGTTTGCACTTTCAGAAATTGTTTCTGCCGGGCACAGGAACCGCGAGATGCTCCATCTCTGGGAAAGCACAGATCCCCAGTGCTGTTGTGCCTGTGAATAGGCTGCAGTGGGTAGGTGAAGACCAGCAGCAGCTTTCAGGGCTGGCACCTTCCTTGTGGGAGAAGAGGCCGGACGTTTGCACTTTCGGAAAAATGCATCTGCCGAGAATGAGAACGTTGAGATGCTCCATCCCTGGGAAAGCACAGATCCCCAGTGCTGTTGTGCCTGTGAATAGGCTGCAGTGGGTAGGTGAAGACCAGCAGCAGCTTTCAGGGCTGGCACCTTCCTTGTGGGAGAAGAGGCCGGACGTTTGCACTTTCAGAAATTGTTTCTGCCGGGCACAGGAACCGCGAGATGCTCCATCCCTGGGAAAGCACAGATCCCCAGTGCTGTTGTGCCTGTGAATAGGCTGCAGTGGGTAGGTGAAGACCAGCAGCAGCTTTCAGGGCTGGCACCTTCCTTGTGGGAGAAGAGGCCGGACGTTTGCACTTTCGGAAAAATGCATCTGCCGAGAATGAGAACGTTGAGATGCTCCATCCCTGGGAAAGCACAGATCCCCAGTGCTGTTGTGCCTGTGAATAGGCTGCAGTGGGTAGGTGAAGACCAGCAGCAGCTTTCAGGGCTGGCACCTTCCTTGTGGGAGAAGAGGCCGGACGTTTGCACTTTCTGAAAAATGCATCTGCCGAGAATGAGAACGTTGAGCTGCTCCATCCCTGGGAAAGCACAGATCCCCAGTGCTGTTGTGCCTGTGAATAGGCTGCAGTGGGTAGGTGAAGACCAGCAGCAGCTTTCAGGGCTGGCACCTTCCTTGTGGGAGAAGAGGCCGGACGTTTGCACTTTCAGAAATTGTTTCTGCCGGGCACAGGAACCGCGAGATGCTCCATCTCTGGGAAAGCACAGATCCCCAGTGCTGTTGTGCCTGTGAATAGGCTGCAGTGGGTAGGTGAAGACCAGCAGCAGCTTTCAGGGCTGGCACCTTCCTTGTGGGAGAAGAGGCTGGACGTTTGCACTTTCGGAAAAATGCATCTGCCGAGAATGAGAACGTTGAGATGCTCCATCTCTGGGAAAGCACAGATCCCCAGTGCTGTTGTGCCTGTGAATAGGCTGCAGTGGGTAGGTGAAGACCAGCAGCAGCTTTCAGGGCTGGCACCTTCCTTGTGGGAGAAGAGGCCGGACGTTTGCACTTTCAGAGATTGTTTCTGCCGGGCACAGGAACCGCGAGATGCTCCATCTCTGGGAAAGCACAGATCCCCAGTGCTGTTGTGCCTGTGAATAGGCTGCAGTGGGTAGGTGAAGACCAGCAGCAGCTTTCAGGGCTGGCACCTTCCTTGTGGGAGAAGAGGCCGGACGTTTGCACTTTCGGAAAAATGCATCTGCCGAGAATGAGAACGCTGAGATGCTCCATCCCTGGGAAAGCACAGATCCCCAGTGCTGTTGTGCCTGTGAATAGGCTGCAGTGGGTAGGTGAAGACCAGCAGCAGCTTTCAGGGCTGGCACCTTCCTTGTGGGAGATGAGGCCGGACGTTTGCACTTTCAGAAATTGTTTCTGCCGGGCACAGGAACCACGAGATGCTCCATCTCTGGGAAAGCACAGATCCCCAGTGCTGTTGTGCCTGTGAATAGGCTGCAGTGGGTAGGTGAAGACCAGCAGCAGCTTTCAGGGCTGGCACCTTCCTTGTGGGAGAAGAGGCCGGACGTTTGCACTTTCGGAAAAATGCATCTGCCGAGAATGAGAACGTTGAGATGCTCCATCCCTGGGAAAGCACAGATCCCCAGTGCTGTTGTGCCTGTGAATAGGCTGCAGTGGGTAGGTGAAGACCAGCAGCAGCTTTCAGGGCTGGCACCTTCCTTGTGGGAGAAGAGGCCGGACGTTTGCACTTTCGGAAAAATGCATCTGCCGAGAATGAGAACGTTGAGATGCTCCATCCCTGGGAAAGCACAGATCCCCAGTGCTGTTGTGCCTGTGAATAGGCTGCAGTGGGTAGGTGAAGACCAGCAGCAGCTTTCAGGGCTGGCACCTTCCTTGTGGGAGAAGAGGCCGGACGTTTGCACTTTCAGAAATTGTTTCTGCCGGGCACAGGAACCGCGAGATGCTCCATCCCTGGGAAAGCACAGATCCCCAGTGCTGTTGTGCCTGTGAATAGGCTGCAGTGGGTAGGTGAAGACCAGCAGCAGCTTTCAGGGCTGGCACCTTCCTTGTGGGAGAAGAGGCCGGACGTTTGCACTTTCGGAAAAATGCATCTGCCGAGAATGAGAACGTTGAGATGCTCCATCTCTGGGAAAGCACAGATCCCCAGTGCTGTTGTGCCTGTGAATAGGCTGCAGTGGGTAGGTGAAGACCAGCAGCAGCTTTCAGGGCTGGCACCTTCCTTGTGGGAGAAGAGGCCGGACGTTTGCACTTTCGGAAAAATGCATCTGCCGAGAATGAGAACGTTGAGATGCTCCATCTCTGGGAAAGCACAGATCCCCAGTGCTGTTGTGCCTGTGAATAGGCTGCAGTGGGTAGGTGAAGACCAGCAGCAGCTTTCAGGGCTGGCACCTTCCTTGTGGGAGAAGAGGCCGGACGTTTGCACTTTCGGAAAAATGCATCTGCCGAGAATGAGAACGTTGAGATGCTCCATCTCTGGGAAAGCACAGATCCCCAGTGCTGTTGTGCCTGTGAATAGGCTGCAGTGGGTAGGTGAAGACCAGCAGCAGCTTTCAGGGCTGGCACCTTCCTTGTGGGAGAAGAGGCCGGACGTTTGCACTTTCGGAAAAATGCATCTGCCGAGAATGAGAACGTTGAGATGCTCCATCCCTGGGAAAGCACAGATCCCCAGTGCTGTTGTGCCTGTGAATAGGCTGCAGTGGGTAGGTGAAGACCAGCAGCAGCTTTCAGGGCTGGCACCTTCCTTGTGGGAGAAGAGGCCGGACGTTTGCACTTTCGGAAAAATGCATCTGCCGAGAATGAGAACGTTGAGATGCTCCATCCCTGGGAAAGCACAGATCCCCAGTGCTGTTGTGCCTGTGAATAGGCTGCAGTGGGTAGGTGAAGACCAGCAGCAGCTTTCAGGGCTGGCACCTTCCTTGTGGGAGAAGAGGCCGGACGTTTGCACTTTCAGAAATTGTTTCTGCCGGGCACAGGAACCGCGAGATGCTCCATCTCTGGGAAAGCACAGATCCCCAGTGCTGTTGTGCCTGTGAATAGGCTGCAGTGGGTAGGTGAAGACCAGCAGCAGCTTTCAGGGCTGGCACCTTCCTTGTGGGAGAAGAGGCCGGACGTTTGCACTTTCTGAAAAATGCATCTGCCGAGAATGAGAACGTTGAGCTGCTCCATCCCTGGGAAAGCACAGATCCCCAGTGCTGTTGTGCCTGTGAATAGGCTGCAGTGGGTAGGTGAAGACCAGCAGCAGCTTTCAGGGCTGGCACCTTCCTTGTGGGAGAAGAGGCCGGACGTTTGCACTTTCGGAAAAATGCATCTGCCGAGAATGAGAACGTTGAGATGCTCCATCCCTGGGAAAGCACAGATCCCCAGTGCTGTTGTGCCTGTGAATAGGCTGCAGTGGGTAGGTGAAGACCAGCAGCAGCTTTCAGGGCTGGCACCTTCCTTGTGGGAGAAGAGGCCGGACGTTTGCACTTTCGGAAAAATGCATCTGCCGAGAATGAGAACGTTGAGATGCTCCATCCCTGGGAAAGCACAGATCCCCAGTGCTGTTGTGCCTGTGAATAGGCTGCAGTGGGTAGGTGAAGACCAGCAGCAGCTTTCAGGGCTGGCACCTTCCTTGTGGGAGAAGAGGCCGGACGTTTGCACTTTCAGAAATTGTTTCTGCCGGGCACAGGAACCGCGAGATGCTCCATCTCTGGGAAAGCACAGATCCCCAGTGCTGTTGTGCCTGTGAATAGGCTGCAGTGGGTAGGTGAAGACCAGCAGCAGCTTTCAGGGCTGGCACCTTCCTTGTGGGAGAAGAGGCCGGACGTTTGCACTTTCGGAAAAATGCATCTGCCGAGAATGAGAACGTTGAGCTGCTCCATCCCTGGGAAAGCACAGATCCCCAGTGCTGTTGTGCCTGTGAATAGGCTGCAGTGGGTAGGTGAAGACCAGCAGCAGCTTTCAGGGCTGGCACCTTCCTTGTGGGAGAAGAGGCCGGACGTTTGCACTTTCAGAAATTGTTTCTGCCGGGCACAGGAACCGCGAGATGCTCCATCCCTGGGAAAGCACAGATCCCCAGTGCTGTTGTGCCTGTGAATAGGCTGCAGTGGGTAGGTGAAGACCAGCAGCAGCTTTCAGGGCTGGCACCTTCCTTGTGGGAGAAGAGGCCGGACGTTTGCACTTTCGGAAAAATGCATCTGCCGAGAATGAGAACGTTGAGATGCTCCATCCCTGGGAAAGCACAGATCCCCAGTGCTGTTGTGCCTGTGAATAGGCTGCAGTGGGTAGGTGAAGACCAGCAGCAGCTTTCAGGGCTGGCACCTTCCTTGTGGGAGAAGAGGCCGGACGTTTGCACTTTTGGAAAAATGCATCTGCCGAGAATGAGAACGTTGAGATGCTCCATCTCTGGGAAAGCACAGATCCCCAGTGCTGTTGTGCCTGTGAATAGGCTGCAGTGGGTAGGTGAAGACCAGCAGCAGCTTTCAGGGCTGGCACCTTCCTTGTGGGAGAAGAGGCCGGACGTTTGCACTTTCAGAAATTGTTTCTGCCGGGCACAGGAACCGCGAGATGCTCCATCTCTGGGAAAGCACAGATCCCCAGTGCTGTTGTGCCTGTGAATAGGCTGCAGTGGGTAGGTGAAGACCAGCAGCAGCTTTCAGGGCTGGCACCTTCCTTGTGGGAGAAGAGGCCGGACATTTGCACTTTCAGAAATTGTTTCTGCCGGGCACAGGAACCGCGAGATGCTCCATCTCTGGGAAAGCACAGATCCCCAGTGCTGTTGTGCCTGTGAATAGGCTGCAGTGGGTAGGTGAAGACCAGCAGCAGCTTTCAGGGCTGGCACCTTCCTTGTGGGAGAAGAGGCCGGACGTTTGCACTTTCTGAAAAATGCATCTGCCGAGAATGAGAACGTTGAGCTGCTCCATCCCTGGGAAAGCACAGATCCCCAGTGCTGTTGTGCCTGTGAATAGGCTGCAGTGGGTAGGTGAAGACCAGCAGCAGCTTTCAGGGCTGGCACCTTCCTTGTGGGAGAAGAGGCCGGACGTTTGCACTTTCAGAAATTGTTTCTGCCGGGCACAGGAACCGCGAGATGCTCCATCTCTGGGAAAGCACAGATCCCCAGTGCTGTTGTGCCTGTGAATAGGCTGCAGTGGGTAGGTGAAGACCAGCAGCAGCTTTCAGGGCTGGCACCTTCCTTGTGGGAGAAGAGGCCGGACGTTTGCACTTTCGGAAAAATGCATCTGCCGAGAATGAGAACGTTGAGATGCTCCATCTCTGGGAAAGCACAGATCCCCAGTGCTGTTGTGCCTGTGAATAGGCTGCAGTGGGTAGGTGAAGACCAGCAGCAGCTTTCAGGGCTGGCACCTTCCTTGTGGGAGAAGAGGCCGGACGTTTGCACTTTCGGAAAAATGCATCTGCCGAGAATGAGAACGTTGAGCTGCTCCATCCCTGGGAAAGCACAGATCCCCAGTGCTGTTGTGCCTGTGAATAGGCTGCAGTGGGTAGGTGAAGACCAGCAGCAGCTTTCAGGGCTGGCACCTTCCTTGTGGGAGAAGAGGCCGGACGTTTGCACTTTCAGAAATTGTTTCTGCCGGGCACAAGAACCGCGAGATGCTCCATCTCTGGGAAAGCACAGATCCCCAGTGCTGTTGTGCCTGTGAATAGGCTGCAGTGGGTAGGTGAAGACCAGCAGCAGCTTTCAGGGCTGGCACCTTCCTTGTGGGAGAAGAGGCCGGACGTTTGCACTTTCAGAAATTGTTTCTGCCGGGCACAGGAACCGCGAGATGCTCCATCTCTGGGAAAGCACAGATCCCCAGTGCTGTTGTGCCTGTGAATAGGCTGCAGTGGGTAGGTGAAGACCAGCAGCAGCTTTCAGGGCTGGCACCTTCCTTGTGGGAGAAGAGGCTGGACGTTTGCACTTTCGGAAAAATGCATCTGCCGAGAATGAGAACGTTGAGATGCTCCATCTCTGGGAAAGCACAGATCCCCAGTGCTGTTGTGCCTGTGAATAGGCTGCAGTGGGTAGGTGAAGACCAGCAGCAGCTTTCAGGGCTGGCACCTTCCTTGTGGGAGAAGAGGCCGGACGTTTGCACTTTCAGAGATTGTTTCTGCCGGGCACAGGAACCGCGAGATGCTCCATCTCTGGGAAAGCACAGATCCCCAGTGCTGTTGTGCCTGTGAATAGGCTGCAGTGGGTAGGTGAAGACCAGCAGCAGCTTTCAGGGCTGGCACCTTCCTTGTGGGAGAAGAGGCCGGACGTTTGCACTTTCTGAAAAATGCATCTGCCGAGAATGAGAACGTTGAGCTGCTCCATCCCTGGGAAAGCACAGATCCCCAGTGCTGTTGTGCCTGTGAATAGGCTGCAGTGGGTAGGTGAAGACCAGCAGCAGCTTTCAGGGCTGGCACCTTCCTTGTGGGAGATGAGGCCGGACGTTTGCACTTTCAGAAATTGTTTCTGCCGGGCACAGGAACCACGAGATGCTCCATCTCTGGGAAAGCACAGATCCCCAGTGCTGTTGTGCCTGTGAATAGGCTGCAGTGGGTAGGTGAAGACCAGCAGCAGCTTTCAGGGCTGGCACCTTCCTTGTGGGAGAAGAGGCCGGACGTTTGCACTTTCGGAAAAATGCATCTGCCGAGAATGAGAACGTTGAGATGCTCCATCCCTGGGAAAGCACAGATCCCCAGTGCTGTTGTGCCTGTGAATAGGCTGCAGTGGGTAGGTGAAGACCAGCAGCAGCTTTCAGGGCTGGCACCTTCCTTGTGGGAGAAGAGGCCGGACGTTTGCACTTTCGGAAAAATGCATCTGCCGAGAATGAGAACGTTGAGATGCTCCATCCCTGGGAAAGCACAGATCCCCAGTGCTGTTGTGCCTGTGAATAGGCTGCAGTGGGTAGGTGAAGACCAGCAGCAGCTTTCAGGGCTGGCACCTTCCTTGTGGGAGAAGAGGCCGGACGTTTGCACTTTCAGAAATTGTTTCTGCCGGGCACAGGAACCGCGAGATGCTCCATCCCTGGGAAAGCACAGATCCCCAGTGCTGTTGTGCCTGTGAATAGGCTGCAGTGGGTAGGTGAAGACCAGCAGCAGCTTTCAGGGCTGGCACCTTCCTTGTGGGAGAAGAGGCCGGACGTTTGCACTTTCGGAAAAATGCATCTGCCGAGAATGAGAACGTTGAGATGCTCCATCTCTGGGAAAGCACAGATCCCCAGTGCTGTTGTGCCTGTGAATAGGCTGCAGTGGGTAGGTGAAGACCAGCAGCAGCTTTCAGGGCTGGCACCTTCCTTGTGGGAGAAGAGGCCGGACGTTTGCACTTTCAGAAATTGTTTCTGCCGGGCACAGGAACCGCGAGATGCTCCATCTCTGGGAAAGCACAGATCCCCAGTGCTGTTGTGCCTGTGAATAGGCTGCAGTGGGTAGGTGAAGACCAGCAGCAGCTTTCAGGGCTGGCACCTTCCTTGTGGGAGAAGAGGCCGGACGTTTGCACTTTCGGAAAAATGCATCTGCCGAGAATGAGAACGTTGAGATGCTCCATCCCTGGGAAAGCACAGATCCCCAGTGCTGTTGTGCCTGTGAATAGGCTGCAGTGGGTAGGTGAAGACCAGCAGCAGCTTTCAGGGCTGGCACCTTCCTTGTGGGAGAAGAGGCCGGACGTTTGCACTTTCAGAAATAGTTTCTGCCGGGCACAGGAACCACGAGATGCTCCATCCCTGGGAAAGCACAGATCCCCAGTGCTGTTGTGCCTGTGAATAGGCTGCAGTGGGTAGGTGAAGACCAGCAGCAGCTTTCAGGGCTGGCACCTTCCTTGTGGGAGAAGAGGCCGGACGTTTGCACTTTCGGAAAAATGCATCTGCTGAGAATGAGAACGTTGAGATGCTCCATCCCTGGGAAAGCACAGATCCCCAGTGCTGTTGTGCCTGTGAATAGGCTGCAGTGGGTAGGTGAAGACCAGCAGCAGCTTTCAGGGCTGGCACCTTCCTTGTGGGAGAAGAGGCCGGACGTTTGCACTTTCGGAAAAATGCATCTGCCGAGAATGAGAACGTTGAGATGCTCCATCCCTGGGAAAGCACAGATCCCCAGTGCTGTTGTGCCTGTGAATAGGCTGCAGTGGGTAGGTGAAGACCAGCAGCAGCTTTCAGGGCTGGCACCTTCCTTGTGGGAGAAGAGGCCGGACGTTTGCACTTTCGGAAAAATGCATCTGCCGAGAATGAGAACGTTGAGATGCTCCATCCCTGGGAAAGCACAGATCCCCAGTGCTGTTGTGCCTGTGAATAGGCTGCAGTGGGTAGGTGAAGACCAGCAGCAGCTTTCAGGGCTGGCACCTTCCTTGTGGGAGAAGAGGCCGGACGTTTGCACTTTCAGAAATTGTTTCTGCCGGGCACAGGAACCGCGAGATGCTCCATCTCTGGGAAAGCACAGATCCCCAGTGCTGTTGTGCCTGTGAATAGGCTGCAGTGGGTAGGTGAAGACCAGCAGCAGCTTTCAGGGCTGGCACCTTCCTTGTGGGAGAAGAGGCCGGACGTTTGCACTTTCGGAAAAATGCATCTGCCGAGGATGAGAACGTTGAGATGCTCCATCCCTGGGAAAGCACAGATCCCCAGTGCTGTTGTGCCTGTGAATAGGCTGCAGTGGGTAGGTGAAGACCAGCAGCAGCTTTCAGGGCTGGCACCTTCCTTGTGGGAGAAGAGGCCGGACGTTTGCACTTTCGGAAAAATGCATCTGCCGAGAATGAGAACGTTGAGATGCTCCATCCCTGGGAAAGCACAGATCCCCAGTGCTGTTGTGCCTGTGAATAGGCTGCAGTGGGTAGGTGAAGACCAGCAGCAGCTTTCAGGGCTGGCACCTTCCTTGTGGGAGAAGAGGCCGGACGTTTGCACTTTCGGAAAAATGCATCTGCCGAGAATGAGAACGTTGAGATGCTCCATCCCTGGGAAAGCACAGATCCCCAGTGCTGTTGTGCCTGTGAATAGGCTGCAGTGGGTAGGTGAAGACCAGCAGCAGCTTTCAGGGCTGGCACCTTCCTTGTGGGAGAAGAGGCCGGACGTTTGCACTTTCAGAAATTGTTTCTGCCGGGCACAGGAACCGCGAGATGCTCCATCTCTGGGAAAGCACAGATCCCCAGTGCTGTTGTGCCTGTGAATAGGCTGCAGTGGGTAGGTGAAGACCAGCAGCAGCTTTCAGGGCTGGCACCTTCCTTGTGGGAGAAGAGGCCGGACGTTTGCACTTTCGGAAAAATGCATCTGCCGAGAATGAGAACGTTGAGATGCTCCATCCCTGGGAAAGCACAGATCCCCAGTGCTGTTGTGCCTGTGAATAGGCTGCAGTGGGTAGGTGAAGACCAGCAGCAGCTTTCAGGGCTGGCACCTTCCTTGTGGGAGAAGAGGCCGGACGTTTGCACTTTCGGAAAAATGCATCTGCCGAGAATGAGAACGTTGAGATGCTCCATCTCTGGGAAAGCACAGATCCCCAGTGCTGTTGTGCCTGTGAATAGGCTGCAGTGGGTAGGTGAAGACCAGCAGCAGCTTTCAGGGCTGGCACCTTCCTTGTGGGAGAAGAGGCCGGACGTTTGCACTTTCGGAAAAATGCATCTGCCGAGAATGAGAACGTTGAGATGCTCCATCTCTGGGAAAGCACAGATCCCCAGTGCTGTTGTGCCTGTGAATAGGCTGCAGTGGGTAGGTGAAGACCAGCAGCAGCTTTCAGGGCTGGCACCTTCCTTGTGGGAGAAGAGGCCGGACGTTTGCACTTTCGGAAAAATGCATCTGCCGAGAATGAGAACGTTGAGATGCTCCATCTCTGGGAAAGCACAGATCCCCAGTGCTGTTGTGCCTGTGAATAGGCTGCAGTGGGTAGGTGAAGACCAGCAGCAGCTTTCAGGGCTGGCACCTTCCTTGTGGGAGAAGAGGCCGGACGTTTGCACTTTCAGAAATTGTTTCTGCCGGGCACAGGAACCGCGAGATGCTCCATCCCTGGGAAAGCACAGATCCCCAGTGCTGTTGTGCCTGTGAATAGGCTGCAGTGGGTAGGTGAAGACCAGCAGCAGCTTTCAGGGCTGGCACCTTCCTTGTGGGAGAAGAGGCCGGACGTTTGCACTTTCGGAAAAATGCATCTGCCGAGAATGAGAACGTTGAGCTGCTCCATCCCTGGGAAAGCGCAGATCCCCAGTGCTGTTGTGCCTGTGAATAGGCTGCAGTGGGTAGGTGAAGACCAGCAGCAGCTTTCAGGGCTGGCACCTTCCTTGTGGGAGAAGAGGCCGGACGTTTGCACTTTCAGAAATTGTTTCTGCCGGGCACAGGAACCGCGAGATGCTCCATCTCTGGGAAAGCACAGATCCCCAGTGCTGTTGTGCCTGTGAATAGGCTGCAGTGGGTAGGTGAAGACCAGCAGCAGCTTTCAGGGCTGGCACCTTCCTTGTGGGAGAAGAGGCCGGACGTTTGCACTTTCGGAAAAATGCATCTGCCGAGAATGAGAACGTTGAGATGCTCCATCCCTGGGAAAGCACAGATCCCCAGTGCTGTTGTGCCTGTGAATAGGCTGCAGTGGGTAGGTGAAGACCAGCAGCAGCTTTCAGGGCTGGCACCTTCCTTGTGGGAGAAGAGGCCGGACGTTTGCACTTTCGGAAAAATGCATCTGCCGAGAATGAGAACGTTGAGATGCTCCATCTCTGGGAAAGCACCGATCCCCAGTGCTGTTGTGCCTGTGAATAGGCTGCAGTGGGTAGGTGAAGACCAGCAGCAGCTTTCAGGGCTGGCACCTTCCTTGTGGGAGAAGAGGCCGGACGTTTGCACTTTCAGAAATTGTTTCTGCCGGGCACAGGAACCGCGAGATGCTCCATCTCTGGGAAAGCACAGATCCCCAGTGCTGTTGTGCCTGTGAATAGGCTGCAGTGGGTAGGTGAAGACCAGCAGCAGCTTTCAGGGCTGGCACCTTCCTTGTGGGAGAAGAGGCCGGACGTTTGCACTTTCGGAAAAATGCATCTGCCGAGAATGAGAACGTTGAGATGCTCCATCCCTGGGAAAGCACAGATCCCCAGTGCTGTTGTGCCTGTGAATAGGCTGCAGTGGGTAGGTGAAGACCAGCAGCAGCTTTCAGGGCTGGCACCTTCCTTGTGGGAGAAGAGGCCGGACGTTTGCACTTTCGGAAAAATGCATCTGCCGAGAATGAGAACGTTGAGATGCTCCATCTCTGGGAAAGCACCGATCCCCAGTGCTGTTGTGCCTGTGAATAGGCTGCAGTGGGTAGGTGAAGACCAGCAGCAGCTTTCAGGGCTGGCACCTTCCTTGTGGGAGAAGAGGCCGGACGTTTGCACTTTCAGAAATTGTTTCTGCCGGGCACAGGAACCGCGAGATGCTCCATCTCTGGGAAAGCACAGATCCCCAGTGCTGTTGTGCCTGTGAATAGGCTGCAGTGGGTAGGTGAAGACCAGCAGCAGCTTTCAGGGCTGGCACCTTCCTTGTGGGAGAAGAGGCCGGACGTTTGCACTTTCGGAAAAATGCATCTGCCGAGAATGAGAACGTTGAGATGCTCCATCCCTGGGAAAGCACAGATCCCCAGTGCTGTTGTGCCTGTGAATAGGCTGCAGTGGGTAGGTGAAGACCAGCAGCAGCTTTCAGGGCTGGCACCTTCCTTGTGGGAGAAGAGGCCGGACGTTTGCACTTTCGGAAAAATGCATCTGCCGAGAATGAGAACGTTGAGCTGCTCCATCCCTGGGAAAGCACAGATCCCCAGTGCTGTTGTGCCTGTGAATAGGCTGCAGTGGGTAGGTGAAGACCAGCAGCAGCTTTCAGGGCTGGCACCTTCCTTGTGGGAGAAGAGGCCGGACGTTTGCACTTTCGGAAAAATGCATCTGCCGAGAATGAGAACGTTGAGATGCTCCATCTCTGGGAAAGCACAGATCCCCAGTGCTGTTGTGCCTGTGAATAGGCTGCAGTGGGTAGGTGAAGACCAGCAGCAGCTTTCAGGGCTGGCACCTTCCTTGTGGGAGAAGAGGCCGGACGTTTGCACTTTCAGAAATTGTTTCTGCCGGGCACAGGAACCGCGAGATGCTCCATCCCTGGGAAAGCACAGATCCCCAGTGCTGTTGTGCCTGTGAATAGGCTGCAGTGGGTAGGTGAAGACCAGCAGCAGCTTTCAGGGCTGGCACCTTCCTTGTGGGAGAAGAGGCCGGACGTTTGCACTTTCGGAAAAATGCATCTGCCGAGAATGAGAACGTTGAGCTGCTCCATCCCTGGGAAAGCACAGATCCCCAGTGCTGTTGTGCCTGTGAATAGGCTGCAGTGGGTAGGTGAAGACCAGCAGCAGCTTTCAGGGCTGGCACCTTCCTTGTGGGAGAAGAGGCCGGACGTTTGCACTTTCGGAAAAATGCATCTGCCGAGAATGAGAACGTTGAGATGCTCCATCCCTGGGAAAGCACAGATCCCCAGTGCTGTTGTGCCTGTGAATAGGCTGCAGTGGGTAGGTGAAGACCAGCAGCAGCTTTCAGGGCTGGCACCTTCCTTGTGGGAGAAGAGGCCGGACGTTTGCACTTTCGGAAAAATGCATCTGCCGAGAATGAGAACGTTGAGATGCTCCATCCCTGGGAAAGCACAGATCCCCAGTGCTGTTGTGCCTGTGAATAGGCTGCAGTGGGTAGGTGAAGACCAGCAGCAGCTTTCAGGGCTGGCACCTTCCTTGTGGGAGAAGAGGCCGGACGTTTGCACTTTCAGAAATTGTTTCTGCTGGGCACAAGAACCGCGAGATGCTCCATCTCTGGGAAAGCACAGATCCCCAGTGCTGTTGTGCCTGTGAATAGGCTGCAGTGGGTAGGTGAAGACCAGCAGCAGCTTTCAGGGCTGGCACCTTCCTTGTGGGAGAAGAGGCCGGACGTTTGCACTTTCAGAAATTGTTTCTGCCGGGCACAGGAACCGCGAGATGCTCCATCTCTGGGAAAGCACAGATCCCCAGTGCTGTTGTGCCTGTGAATAGGCTGCAGTGGGTAGGTGAAGACCAGCAGCAGCTTTCAGGGCTGGCACCTTCCTTGTGGGAGAAGAGGCTGGACGTTTGCACTTTCGGAAAAATGCATCTGCCGAGAATGAGAACGTTGAGATGCTCCATCTCTGGGAAAGCACAGATCCCCAGTGCTGTTGTGCCTGTGAATAGGCTGCAGTGGGTAGGTGAAGACCAGCAGCAGCTTTCAGGGCTGGCACCTTCCTTGTGGGAGAAGAGGCCGGACGTTTGCACTTTCAGAAATTGTTTCTGCCGGGCACAGGAACCGCGAGATGCTCCATCTCTGGGAAAGCACAGATCCCCAGTGCTGTTGTGCCTGTGAATAGGCTGCAGTGGGTAGGTGAAGACCAGCAGCAGCTTTCAGGGCTGGCACCTTCCTTGTGGGAGAAGAGGCCGGACGTTTGCACTTTCGGAAAAATGCATCTGCCGAGAATGAGAACGTTGAGATGCTCCATCCCTGGGAAAGCACAGATCCCCAGTGCTGTTGTGCCTGTGAATAGGCTGCAGTGGGTAGGTGAAGACCAGCAGCAGCTTTCAGGGCTGGCACCTTCCTTGTGGGAGATGAGGCCGGACGTTTGCACTTTCAGAAATTGTTTCTGCCGGGCACAGGAACCACGAGATGCTCCATCTCTGGGAAAGCACAGATCCCCAGTGCTGTTGTGCCTGTGAATAGGCTGCAGTGGGTAGGTGAAGACCAGCAGCAGCTTTCAGGGCTGGCACCTTCCTTGTGGGAGAAGAGGCCGGACGTTTGCACTTTCGGAAAAATGCATCTGCCGAGAATGAGAACGTTGAGATGCTCCATCCCTGGGAAAGCACAGATCCCCAGTGCTGTTGTGCCTGTGAATAGGCTGCAGTGGGTAGGTGAAGACCAGCAGCAGCTTTCAGGGCTGGCACCTTCCTTGTGGGAGAAGAGGCCGGACGTTTGCACTTTCGGAAAAATGCATCTGCCGAGAATGAGAACGTTGAGATGCTCCATCCCTGGGAAAGCACAGATCCCCAGTGCTGTTGTGCCTGTGAATAGGCTGCAGTGGGTAGGTGAAGACCAGCAGCAGCTTTCAGGGCTGGCACCTTCCTTGTGGGAGAAGAGGCCGGACGTTTGCACTTTCGGAAAAATGCATCTGCCGAGAATGAGAACGTTGAGATGCTCCATCCCTGGGAAAGCACACATCCCCAGTGCTGTTGTGCCTGTGAATAGGCTGCAGTGGGTAGGTGAAGACCAGCAGCAGCTTTCAGGGCTGGCACCTTCCTTGTGGGAGAAGAGGCCGGACGTTTGCACTTTCGGAAAAATGCATCTGCCGAGAATGAGAACGTTGAGATGCTCCATCTCTGGGAAAGCACAGATCCCCAGTGCTGTTGTGCCTGTGAATAGGCTGCAGTGGGTAGGTGAAGACCAGCAGCAGCTTTCAGGGCTGGCACCTTCCTTGTGGGAGAAGAGGCCGGACGTTTGCACTTTCGGAAAAATGCATCTGCCGAGAATGAGAACGTTGAGCTGCTCCATCCCTGGGAAAGCACAGATCCCCAGTGCTGTTGTGCCTGTGAATAGGCTGCAGTGGGTAGGTGAAGACCAGCAGCAGCTTTCAGGGCTGGCACCTTCCTTGTGGGAGAAGAGGCCGGACGTTTGCACTTTCGGAAAAATGCATCTGCCGAGAATGAGAACGTTGAGCTGCTCCATCCCTGGGAAAGCACAGATCCCCAGTGCTGTTGTGCCTGTGAATAGGCTGCAGTGGGTAGGTGAAGACCAGCAGCAGCTTTCAGGGCTGGCACCTTCCTTGTGGGAGAAGAGGCCGGACGTTTGCACTTTCGGAAAAATGCATCTGCCGAGAATGAGAACGTTGAGATGCTCCATCCCTGGGAAAGCACAGATCCCCAGTGCTGTTGTGCCTGTGAATAGGCTGCAGTGGGTAGGTGAAGACCAGCAGCAGCTTTCAGGGCTGGCACCTTCCTTGTGGGAGAAGAGGCCGGACGTTTGCACTTTCGGAAAAATGCATCTGCCGAGAATGAGAACGTTGAGCTGCTCCATCCCTGGGAAAGCACAGATCCCCAGTGCTGTTGTGCCTGTGAATAGGCTGCAGTGGGTAGGTGAAGACCAGCAGCAGCTTTCAGGGCTGGCACCTTCCTTGTGGGAGAAGAGGCCGGACGTTTGCACTTTCAGAAATTGTTTCTGCCGGGCACAAGAACCGCGAGATGCTCCATCTCTGGGAAAGCACAGATCCCCAGTGCTGTTGTGCCTGTGAATAGGCTGCAGTGGGTAGGTGAAGACCAGCAGCAGCTTTCAGGGCTGGCACCTTCCTTGTGGGAGAAGAGGCCGGACGTTTGCACTTTCAGAAATTGTTTCTGCCGGGCACAGGAACCGCGAGATGCTCCATCTCTGGGAAAGCACAGATCCCCAGTGCTGTTGTGCCTGTGAATAGGCTGCAGTGGGTAGGTGAAGACCAGCAGCAGCTTTCAGGGCTGGCACCTTCCTTGTGGGAGAAGAGGCTGGACGTTTGCACTTTCGGAAAAATGCATCTGCCGAGAATGAGAACGTTGAGATGCTCCATCTCTGGGAAAGCACAGATCCCCAGTGCTGTTGTGCCTGTGAATAGGCTGCAGTGGGTAGGTGAAGACCAGCAGCAGCTTTCAGGGCTGGCACCTTCCTTGTGGGAGAAGAGGCCGGACGTTTGCACTTTCGGAAAAATGCATCTGCCGAGAATGAGAACGTTGAGCTGCTCCATCCCTGGGAAAGCACAGATCCCCAGTGCTGTTGTGCCTGTGAATAGGCTGCAGTGGGTAGGTGAAGACCAGCAGCAGCTTTCAGGGCTGGCACCTTCCTTGTGGGAGAAGAGGCCGGACGTTTGCACTTTCAGAAATTGTTTCTGCCGGGCACAAGAACCGCGAGATGCTCCATCTCTGGGAAAGCACAGATCCCCAGTGCTGTTGTGCCTGTGAATAGGCTGCAGTGGGTAGGTGAAGACCAGCAGCAGCTTTCAGGGCTGGCACCTTCCTTGTGGGAGAAGAGGCCGGACGTTTGCACTTTCAGAAATTGTTTCTGCCGGGCACAGGAACCGCGAGATGCTCCATCTCTGGGAAAGCACAGATCCCCAGTGCTGTTGTGCCTGTGAATAGGCTGCAGTGGGTAGGTGAAGACCAGCAGCAGCTTTCAGGGCTGGCACCTTCCTTGTGGGAGAAGAGGCTGGACGTTTGCACTTTCGGAAAAATGCATCTGCCGAGAATGAGAACGTTGAGATGCTCCATCTCTGGGAAAGCACAGATCCCCAGTGCTGTTGTGCCTGTGAATAGGCTGCAGTGGGTAGGTGAAGACCAGCAGCAGCTTTCAGGGCTGGCACCTTCCTTGTGGGAGAAGAGGCCGGACGTTTGCACTTTCGGAAAAATGCATCTGCCGAGAATGAGAACGTTGAGCTGCTCCATCCCTGGGAAAGCACAGATCCCCAGTGCTGTTGTGCCTGTGAATAGGCTGCAGTGGGTAGGTGAAGACCAGCAGCAGCTTTCAGGGCTGGCACCTTCCTTGTGGGAGAAGAGGCCGGACGTTTGCACTTTCAGAAATTGTTTCTGCCGGGCACAAGAACCGCGAGATGCTCCATCTCTGGGAAAGCACAGATCCCCAGTGCTGTTGTGCCTGTGAATAGGCTGCAGTGGGTAGGTGAAGACCAGCAGCAGCTTTCAGGGCTGGCACCTTCCTTGTGGGAGAAGAGGCCGGACGTTTGCACTTTCAGAAATTGTTTCTGCCGGGCACAGGAACCGCGAGATGCTCCATCTCTGGGAAAGCACAGATCCCCAGTGCTGTTGTGCCTGTGAATAGGCTGCAGTGGGTAGGTGAAGACCAGCAGCAGCTTTCAGGGCTGGCACCTTCCTTGTGGGAGAAGAGGCTGGACGTTTGCACTTTCGGAAAAATGCATCTGCCGAGAATGAGAACGTTGAGATGCTCCATCTCTGGGAAAGCACAGATCCCCAGTGCTGTTGTGCCTGTGAATAGGCTGCAGTGGGTAGGTGAAGACCAGCAGCAGCTTTCAGGGCTGGCACCTTCCTTGTGGGAGAAGAGGCCGGACGTTTGCACTTTCGGAAAAATGCATCTGCCGAGAATGAGAACGTTGAGATGCTCCATCCCTGGGAAAGCACAGATCCCCAGTGCTGTTGTGCCTGTGAATAGGCTGCAGTGGGTAGGTGAAGACCAGCAGCAGCTTTCAGGGCTGGCACCTTCCTTGTGGGAGATGAGGCCGGACGTTTGCACTTTCAGAAATTGTTTCTGCCGGGCACAGGAACCACGAGATGCTCCATCTCTGGGAAAGCACAGATCCCCAGTGCTGTTGTGCCTGTGAATAGGCTGCAGTGGGTAGGTGAAGACCAGCAGCAGCTTTCAGGGCTGGCACCTTCCTTGTGGGAGAAGAGGCCGGACGTTTGCACTTTCGGAAAAATGCATCTGCCGAGAATGAGAACGTTGAGATGCTCCATCCCTGGGAAAGCACAGATCCCCAGTGCTGTTGTGCCTGTGAATAGGCTGCAGTGGGTAGGTGAAGACCAGCAGCAGCTTTCAGGGCTGGCACCTTCCTTGTGGGAGAAGAGGCCGGACGTTTGCACTTTCGGAAAAATGCATCTGCCGAGAATGAGAACGTTGAGATGCTCCATCCCTGGGAAAGCACAGATCCCCAGTGCTGTTGTGCCTGTGAATAGGCTGCAGTGGGTAGGTGAAGACCAGCAGCAGCTTTCAGGGCTGGCACCTTCCTTGTGGGAGAAGAGGCCGGACGTTTGCACTTTCGGAAAAATGCATCTGCCGAGAATGAGAACGTTGAGATGCTCCATCCCTGGGAAAGCACACATCCCCAGTGCTGTTGTGCCTGTGAATAGGCTGCAGTGGGTAGGTGAAGACCAGCAGCAGCTTTCAGGGCTGGCACCTTCCTTGTGGGAGAAGAGGCCGGACGTTTGCACTTTCGGAAAAATGCATCTGCCGAGAATGAGAACGTTGAGATGCTCCATCTCTGGGAAAGCACAGATCCCCAGTGCTGTTGTGCCTGTGAATAGGCTGCAGTGGGTAGGTGAAGACCAGCAGCAGCTTTCAGGGCTGGCACCTTCCTTGTGGGAGAAGAGGCCGGACGTTTGCACTTTCGGAAAAATGCATCTGCCGAGAATGAGAACGTTGAGCTGCTCCATCCCTGGGAAAGCACAGATCCCCAGTGCTGTTGTGCCTGTGAATAGGCTGCAGTGGGTAGGTGAAGACCAGCAGCAGCTTTCAGGGCTGGCACCTTCCTTGTGGGAGAAGAGGCCGGACGTTTGCACTTTCGGAAAAATGCATCTGCCGAGAATGAGAACGTTGAGCTGCTCCATCCCTGGGAAAGCACAGATCCCCAGTGCTGTTGTGCCTGTGAATAGGCTGCAGTGGGTAGGTGAAGACCAGCAGCAGCTTTCAGGGCTGGCACCTTCCTTGTGGGAGAAGAGGCCGGACGTTTGCACTTTCGGAAAAATGCATCTGCCGAGAATGAGAACGTTGAGATGCTCCATCCCTGGGAAAGCACAGATCCCCAGTGCTGTTGTGCCTGTGAATAGGCTGCAGTGGGTAGGTGAAGACCAGCAGCAGCTTTCAGGGCTGGCACCTTCCTTGTGGGAGAAGAGGCCGGACGTTTGCACTTTCGGAAAAATGCATCTGCCGAGAATGAGAACGTTGAGCTGCTCCATCCCTGGGAAAGCACAGATCCCCAGTGCTGTTGTGCCTGTGAATAGGCTGCAGTGGGTAGGTGAAGACCAGCAGCAGCTTTCAGGGCTGGCACCTTCCTTGTGGGAGAAGAGGCCGGACGTTTGCACTTTCAGAAATTGTTTCTGCCGGGCACAAGAACCGCGAGATGCTCCATCTCTGGGAAAGCACAGATCCCCAGTGCTGTTGTGCCTGTGAATAGGCTGCAGTGGGTAGGTGAAGACCAGCAGCAGCTTTCAGGGCTGGCACCTTCCTTGTGGGAGAAGAGGCCGGACGTTTGCACTTTCAGAAATTGTTTCTGCCGGGCACAGGAACCGCGAGATGCTCCATCTCTGGGAAAGCACAGATCCCCAGTGCTGTTGTGCCTGTGAATAGGCTGCAGTGGGTAGGTGAAGACCAGCAGCAGCTTTCAGGGCTGGCACCTTCCTTGTGGGAGAAGAGGCTGGACGTTTGCACTTTCGGAAAAATGCATCTGCCGAGAATGAGAACGTTGAGATGCTCCATCTCTGGGAAAGCACAGATCCCCAGTGCTGTTGTGCCTGTGAATAGGCTGCAGTGGGTAGGTGAAGACCAGCAGCAGCTTTCAGGGCTGGCACCTTCCTTGTGGGAGAAGAGGCCGGACGTTTGCACTTTCGGAAAAATGCATCTGCCGAGAATGAGAACGTTGAGCTGCTCCATCCCTGGGAAAGCACAGATCCCCAGTGCTGTTGTGCCTGTGAATAGGCTGCAGTGGGTAGGTGAAGACCAGCAGCAGCTTTCAGGGCTGGCACCTTCCTTGTGGGAGAAGAGGCCGGACGTTTGCACTTTCAGAAATTGTTTCTGCCGGGCACAAGAACCGCGAGATGCTCCATCTCTGGGAAAGCACAGATCCCCAGTGCTGTTGTGCCTGTGAATAGGCTGCAGTGGGTAGGTGAAGACCAGCAGCAGCTTTCAGGGCTGGCACCTTCCTTGTGGGAGAAGAGGCCGGACGTTTGCACTTTCAGAAATTGTTTCTGCCGGGCACAGGAACCGCGAGATGCTCCATCTCTGGGAAAGCACAGATCCCCAGTGCTGTTGTGCCTGTGAATAGGCTGCAGTGGGTAGGTGAAGACCAGCAGCAGCTTTCAGGGCTGGCACCTTCCTTGTGGGAGAAGAGGCTGGACGTTTGCACTTTCGGAAAAATGCATCTGCCGAGAATGAGAACGTTGAGATGCTCCATCTCTGGGAAAGCACAGATCCCCAGTGCTGTTGTGCCTGTGAATAGGCTGCAGTGGGTAGGTGAAGACCAGCAGCAGCTTTCAGGGCTGGCACCTTCCTTGTGGGAGAAGAGGCCGGACGTTTGCACTTTCGGAAAAATGCATCTGCCGAGAATGAGAACGTTGAGCTGCTCCATCCCTGGGAAAGCACAGATCCCCAGTGCTGTTGTGCCTGTGAATAGGCTGCAGTGGGTAGGTGAAGACCAGCAGCAGCTTTCAGGGCTGGCACCTTCCTTGTGGGAGAAGAGGCCGGACGTTTGCACTTTCAGAAATTGTTTCTGCCGGGCACAAGAACCGCGAGATGCTCCATCTCTGGGAAAGCACAGATCCCCAGTGCTGTTGTGCCTGTGAATAGGCTGCAGTGGGTAGGTGAAGACCAGCAGCAGCTTTCAGGGCTGGCACCTTCCTTGTGGGAGAAGAGGCCGGACGTTTGCACTTTCAGAAATTGTTTCTGCCGGGCACAGGAACCGCGAGATGCTCCATCTCTGGGAAAGCACAGATCCCCAGTGCTGTTGTGCCTGTGAATAGGCTGCAGTGGGTAGGTGAAGACCAGCAGCAGCTTTCAGGGCTGGCACCTTCCTTGTGGGAGAAGAGGCTGGACGTTTGCACTTTCGGAAAAATGCATCTGCCGAGAATGAGAACGTTGAGATGCTCCATCTCTGGGAAAGCACAGATCCCCAGTGCTGTTGTGCCTGTGAATAGGCTGCAGTGGGTAGGTGAAGACCAGCAGCAGCTTTCAGGGCTGGCACCTTCCTTGTGGGAGAAGAGGCCGGACGTTTGCACTTTCGGAAAAATGCATCTGCCGAGAATGAGAACGTTGACATGCTCCATCCCTGGGAAAGCACAGATCCCCAGTGCTGTTGTGCCTGTGAATAGGCTGCAGTGGGTAGGTGAAGACCAGCAGCAGCTTTCAGGGCTGGCACCTTCCTTGTGGGAGATGAGGCCGGACGTTTGCACTTTCAGAAATTGTTTCTGCCGGGCACAGGAACCACGAGATGCTCCATCTCTGGGAAAGCACAGATCCCCAGTGCTGTTGTGCCTGTGAATAGGCTGCAGTGGGTAGGTGAAGACCAGCAGCAGCTTTCAGGGCTGGCACCTTCCTTGTGGGAGAAGAGGCCGGACGTTTGCACTTTCGGAAAAATGCATCTGCCGAGAATGAGAACGTTGAGATGCTCCATCCCTGGGAAAGCACAGATCCCCAGTGCTGTTGTGCCTGTGAATAGGCTGCAGTGGGTAGGTGAAGACCAGCAGCAGCTTTCAGGGCTGGCACCTTCCTTGTGGGAGAAGAGGCCGGACGTTTGCACTTTCGGAAAAATGCATCTGCCGAGAATGAGAACGTTGAGATGCTCCATCCCTGGGAAAGCACAGATCCCCAGTGCTGTTGTGCCTGTGAATAGGCTGCAGTGGGTAGGTGAAGACCAGCAGCAGCTTTCAGGGCTGGCACCTTCCTTGTGGGAGAAGAGGCCGGACGTTTGCACTTTCAGAAATTGTTTCTGCCGGGCACAGGAACCGCGAGATGCTCCATCCCTGGGAAAGCACAGATCCCCAGTGCTGTTGTGCCTGTGAATAGGCTGCAGTGGGTAGGTGAAGACCAGCAGCAGCTTTCAGGGCTGGCACCTTCCTTGTGGGAGAAGAGGCCGGACGTTTGCACTTTCGGAAAAATGCATCTGCCGAGAATGAGAACGTTGAGATGCTCCATCTCTGGGAAAGCACAGATCCCCAGTGCTGTTGTGCCTGTGAATAGGCTGCAGTGGGTAGGTGAAGACCAGCAGCAGCTTTCAGGGCTGGCACCTTCCTTGTGGGAGAAGAGGCCGGACGTTTGCACTTTCGGAAAAATGCATCTGCCGAGAATGAGAACGTTGAGATGCTCCATCTCTGGGAAAGCACAGATCCCCAGTGCTGTTGTGCCTGTGAATAGGCTGCAGTGGGTAGGTGAAGACCAGCAGCAGCTTTCAGGGCTGGCACCTTCCTTGTGGGAGAAGAGGCCGGACGTTTGCACTTTCGGAAAAATGCATCTGCCGAGAATGAGAACGTTGAGATGCTCCATCTCTGGGAAAGCACAGATCCCCAGTGCTGTTGTGCCTGTGAATAGCCTGCAGTGGGTAGGTGAAGACCAGCAGCAGCTTTCAGGGCTGGCACCTTCCTTGTGGGAGAAGAGGCCGGACGTTTGCACTTTCGGAAAAATGCATCTGCCGAGAATGAGAACGTTGAGATGCTCCATCTCTGGGAAAGCACAGATCCCCAGTGCTGTTGTGCCTGTGAATAGGCTGCAGTGGGTAGGTGAAGACCAGCAGCAGCTTTCAGGGCTGGCACCTTCCTTGTGGGAGAAGAGGCCGGACGTTTGCACTTTCGGAAAAATGCATCTGCCGAGAATGAGAACGTTGAGATGCTCCATCCCTGGGAAAGCACAGATCCCCAGTGCTGTTGTGCCTGTGAATAGGCTGCAGTGGGTAGGTGAAGACCAGCAGCAGCTTTCAGGGCTGGCACCTTCCTTGTGGGAGAAGAGGCCGGACGTTTGCACTTTCAGAAATAGTTTCTGCCGGGCACAGGAACCGCGAGATGCTCCATCCCTGGGAAAGCACAGATCCCCAGTGCTGTTGTGCCTGTGAATAGGCTGCAGTGGGTAGGTGAAGACCAGCAGCAGCTTTCAGGGCTGGCACCTTCCTTGTGGGAGAAGAGGCCGGACGTTTGCACTTTCGGAAAAATGCATCTGCCGAGAATGAGAACGTTGAGATGCTCCATCCCTGGGAAAGCACAGATCCCCAGTGCTGTTGTGCCTGTGAATAGGCTGCAGTGGGTAGGTGAAGACCAGCAGCAGCTTTCAGGGCTGGCACCTTCCTTGTGGGAGAAGAGGCCGGACGTTTGCACTTTCGGAAAAATGCATCTGCCGAGAATGAGAACGTTGAGATGCTCCATCTCTGGGAAAGCACAGATCCCCAGTGCTGTTGTGCCTGTGAATAGGCTGCAGTGGGTAGGTGAAGACCAGCAGCAGCTTTCAGGGCTGGCACCTTCCTTGTGGGAGAAGAGGCCGGACGTTTGCACTTTCGGAAAAATGCATCTGCCGAGAATGAGAACGTTGAGATGCTCCATCTCTGGGAAAGCACAGATCCCCAGTGCTGTTGTGCCTGTGAATAGGCTGCAGTGGGTAGGTGAAGACCAGCAGCAGCTTTCAGGGCTGGCACCTTCCTTGTGGGAGAAGAGGCCGGACGTTTGCACTTTCAGAAATTGTTTCTGCCGGGCACAGGAACCGCGAGATGCTCCATCTCTGGGAAAGCACAGATCCCCAGTGCTGTTGTGCCTGTGAATAGGCTGCAGTGGGTAGGTGAAGACCAGCAGCAGCTTTCAGGGCTGGCACCTTCCTTGTGGGAGAAGAGGCCGGACGTTTGCACTTTCGGAAAAATGCATCTGCCGAGGATGAGAACGTTGAGATGCTCCATCCCTGGGAAAGCACAGATCCCCAGTGCTGTTGTGCCTGTGAATAGGCTGCAGTGGGTAGGTGAAGACCAGCAGCAGCTTTCAGGGCTGGCACCTTCCTTGTGGGAGAAGAGGCCGGACGTTTGCACTTTCGGAAAAATGCATCTGCCGAGAATGAGAACGTTGAGATGCTCCATCCCTGGGAAAGCACAGATCCCCAGTGCTGTTGTGCCTGTGAATAGGCTGCAGTGGGTAGGTGAAGACCAGCAGCAGCTTTCAGGGCTGGCACCTTCCTTGTGGGAGAAGAGGCCGGACGTTTGCACTTTCAGAAATTGTTTCTGCCGGGCACAGGAACCGCGAGATGCTCCATCTCTGGGAAAGCACAGATCCCCAGTGCTGTTGTGCCTGCGAATAGGCTGCAGTGGGTAGGTGAAGACCAGCAGCAGCTTTCAGGGCTGGCACCTTCCTTGTGGGAGAAGAGGCCGGACGTTTGCACTTTCGGAAAAATGCATCTGCCGAGAATGAGAACGTTGAGATGCTCCATCCCTGGGAAAGCACAGATCCCCAGTGCTGTTGTGCCTGTGAATAGGCTGCAGTGGGTAGGTGAAGACCAGCAGCAGCTTTCAGGGCTGGCACCTTCCTTGTGGGAGAAGAGGCCGGACGTTTGCACTTTCGGAAAAATGCATCTGCCGAGAATGAGAACGTTGAGATGCTCCATCTCTGGGAAAGCACAGATCCCCAGTGCTGTTGTGCCTGTGAATAGGCTGCAGTGGGTAGGTGAAGACCAGCAGCAGCTTTCAGGGCTGGCACCTTCCTTGTGGGAGAAGAGGCCGGACGTTTGCACTTTCGGAAAAATGCATCTGCCGAGAATGAGAACGTTGAGATGCTCCATCTCTGGGAAAGCACAGATCCCCAGTGCTGTTGTGCCTGTGAATAGGCTGCAGTGGGTAGGTGAAGACCAGCAGCAGCTTTCAGGGCTGGCACCTTGCTTGTGGGAGAAGAGGCCGGACGTTTGCACTTTCGGAAAAATGCATCTGCCGAGAATGAGAACGTTGAGATGCTCCATCTCTGGGAAAGCACAGATCCCCAGTGCTGTTGTGCCTGTGAATAGGCTGCAGTGGGTAGGTGAAGACCAGCAGCAGCTTTCAGGGCTGGCACCTTCCTTGTGGGAGAAGAGGCCGGACGTTTGCACTTTCAGAAATTGTTTCTGCCGGGCACAGGAACCGCGAGATGCTCCATCTCTGGGAAAGCACAGATCCCCAGTGCTGTTGTGCCTGTGAATAGGCTGCAGTGGGTAGGTGAAGACCAGCAGCAGCTTTCAGGGCTGGCACCTTCCTTGTGGGAGAAGAGGCCGGACGTTTGCACTTTCGGAAAAATGCATCTGCCGAGAATGAGAACGTTGAGATGCTCCATCTCTGGGAAAGCACAGATCCCCAGTGCTGTTGTGCCTGTGAATAGGCTGCAGTGGGTAGGTGAAGACCAGCAGCAGCTTTCAGGGCTGGCACCTTCCTTGTGGGAGAAGAGGCCGGACGTTTGCACTTTCAGAAATTGTTTCTGCCGGGCACAGGAACCGCGAGATGCTCCATCTCTGGGAAAGCACAGATCCCCAGTGCTGTTGTGCCTGTGAATAGGCTGCAGTGGGTAGGTGAAGACCAGCAGCAGCTTTCAGGGCTGGCACCTTCCTTGTGGGAGAAGAGGCCGGACGTTTGCACTTTCGGAAAAATGCATCTGCCGAGAATGAGAACGTTGAGATGCTCCATCCCTGGGAAAGCACAGATCCCCAGTGCTGTTGTGCCTGTGAATAGGCTGCAGTGGGTAGGTGAAGACCAGCAGCAGCTTTCAGGGCTGGCACCTTCCTTGTGGGAGAAGAGGC
Organism: Gypaetus barbatus; assembly: GCA_028022735.1. NCBI lineage: Eukaryota > Metazoa > Chordata > Aves > Accipitriformes > Accipitridae > Gypaetus > Gypaetus barbatus. Next base: position 20,044,358 of record CM051533.1, read on the forward strand.
CGGACGTTTGCACTTTCGGAAAAATGCATCTGCCGAGAATGAGAACGTTGAGATGCTCCATCTCTGGGAAAGCACCGATCCCCAGTGCTGTTGTGCCTGTGAATAGGCTGCAGTGGGTAGGTGAAGACCAGCAGCAGCTTTCAGGGCTGGCACCTTCCTTGTGGGAGAAGAGGCCGGACGTTTGCACTTTCAGAAATTGTTTCTGCCGGGCACAGGAACCGCGAGATGCTCCATCTCTGGGAAAGCACAGATCCCCAGTGCTGTTGTGCCTGTGAATAGGCTGCAGTGGGTAGGTGAAGACCAGCAGCAGCTTTCAGGGCTGGCACCTTCCTTGTGGGAGAAGAGGCCGGACGTTTGCACTTTCGGAAAAATGCATCTGCCGAGAATGAGAACGTTGAGATGCTCCATCCCTGGGAAAGCACAGATCCCCAGTGCTGTTGTGCCTGTGAATAGGCTGCAGTGGGTAGGTGAAGACCAGCAGCAGCTTTCAGGGCTGGCACCTTCCTTGTGGGAGAAGAGGCTGGACGTTTGCACTTTCGGAAAAATGCATCTGCCGAGAATGAGAACGTTGAGATGCTCCATCTCTGGGAAAGCACAGATCCCCAGTGCTGTTGTGCCTGTGAATAGGCTGCAGTGGGTAGGTGAAGACCAGCAGCAGCTTTCAGGGCTGGCACCTTCCTTGTGGGAGAAGAGGCCGGACGTTTGCACTTTCAGAAATTGTTTCTGCCGGGCACAGGAACCGCGAGATGCTCCATCTCTGGGAAAGCACAGATCCCCAGTGCTGTTGTGCCTGTGAATAGGCTGCAGTGGGTAGGTGAAGACCAGCAGCAGCTTTCAGGGCTGGTACCTTCCTTGTGGGAGAAGAGGCCGGACGTTTGCACTTTCGGATAAATGCATCTGCCGAGAATGAGAACGTTGAGCTGCTCCATCCCTGGGAAAGCACAGATCCCCAGTGCTGTTGTGCCTGTGAATAGGCTGCAGTGGGTAGGTGAAGACCAGCAGCAGCTTTCAGGGCTGGCACCTTCCTTGTGGGAGATGAGGCCGGACGTTTGCACTTTCAGAAATTGTTTCTGCCGGGCACAGGAACCACGAGATGCTCCATCTCTGGGAAAGCACAGATCCCCAGTGCTGTTGTGCCTGTGAATAGGCTGCAGTGGGTAGGTGAAGACCAGCAGCAGCTTTCAGGGCTGGCACCTTCCTTGTGGGAGAAGAGGCCGGACGTTTGCACTTTCGGAAAAATGCATCTGCCGAGAATGAGAACGTTGAGATGCTCCATCCCTGGGAAAGCACAGATCCCCAGTGCTGTTGTGCCTGTGAATAGGCTGCAGTGGGTAGGTGAAGACCAGCAGCAGCTTTCAGGGCTGGCACCTTCCTTGTGGGAGAAGAGGCCGGACGTTTGCACTTTCAGAAATTGTTTCTGCCGGGCACAGGAACCGCGAGATGCTCCATCTCTGGGAAAGCACAGATCCCCAGTGCTGTTGTGCCTGTGAATAGGCTGCAGTGGGTAGGTGAAGACCAGCAGCAGCTTTCAGGGCTGGCACCTTCCTTGTGGGAGAAGAGGCCGGACGTTTGCACTTTCGGAAAAATGCATCTGCCGAGAATGAGAACGTTGAGCTGCTCCATCCCTGGGAAAGCACAGATCCCCAGTGCTGTTGTGCCTGTGAATAGGCTGCAGTGGGTAGGTGAAGACCAGCAGCAGCTTTCAGGGCTGGCACCTTCCTTGTGGGAGAAGAGGCCGGACGTTTGCACTTTCGGAAAAATGCATCTGCCGAGAATGAGAACGTTGAGATGCTCCATCTCTGGGAAAGCACAGATCCCCAGTGCTGTTGTGCCTGTGAATAGGCTGCAGTGGGTAGGTGAAGACCAGCAGCAGCTTTCAGGGCTGGCACCTTCCTTGTGGGAGAAGAGGCCGGACGTTTGCACTTTCAGAAATTGTTTCTGCCGGGCACAGGAACCGCGAGATGCTCCATCTCTGGGAAAGCACAGATCCCCAGTGCTGTTGTGCCTGTGAATAGGCTGCAGTGGGTAGGTGAAGACCAGCAGCAGCTTTCAGGGCTGGCACCTTCCTTGTGGGAGAAGAGGCCGGACGTTTGCACTTTCAGAAATTGTTTCTGCCGGGCACAGGAACCGCGAGATGCTCCATCTCTGGGAAAGCACAGATCCCCAGTGCTGTTGTGCCTGTGAATAGGCTGCAGTGGGTAGGTGAAGACCAGCAGCAGCTTTCAGGGCTGGCACCTTCCTTGTGGGAGAAGAGGCCGGACGTTTGCACTTTCGGAAAAATGCATCTGCCGAGAATGAGAACGTTGAGATGCTCCATCCCTGGGAAAGCACAGATCCCCAGTGCTGTTGTGCCTGTGAATAGGCTGCAGTGGGTAGGTGAAGACCAGCAGCAGCTTTCAGGGCTGGCACCTTCCTTGTGGGAGAAGAGGCCGGACGTTTGCACTTTCAGAAATTGTTTCTGCCGGGCACAGGAACCGCGAGATGCTCCATCTCTGGGAAATCACAGATCCCCAGTGCTGTTGTGCCTGTGAATAGGCTGCAGTGGGTAGGCGAAGACCAGCAGCAGCTTTCAGGGCTGGCACCTTCCTTGTGGGAGAAGAGGCCGGACGTTTGCACTTTCGGAAAAATGCATCTGCCGAGAATGAGAACGTTGAGATGCTCCATCCCTGGGAAAGCACAGATCCCCAGTGCTGTTGTGCCTGTGAATAGGCTGCAGTGGGTAGGTGAAGACCAGCAGCAGCTTTCAGGGCTGGCACCTTCCTTGTGGGAGAAGAGGCCGGACGTTTGCACTTTCGGAAAAATGCATCTGCCAAGAATGAGAACGTTGAGATGCTCCATCCCTGGGAAAGCACAGATCCCCAGTGCTGTTGTGCCTGTGAATAGGCTGCAGTGGGTAGGTGAAGACCAGCAGCAGCTTTCAGGGCTGGCACCTTCCTTGTGGGAGATGAGGCCGGACGTTTGCACTTTCAGAAATTGTTTCTGCCGGGCACAGGAACCACGAGATGCTCCATCCCTGGGAAAGCACAGATCCCCAGTGCTGTTGTGCCTGTGAATAGGCTGCAGTGGGTAGGTGAAGACCAGCAGCAGCTTTCAGGGCTGGCACCTTCCTTGTGGGAGAAGAGGCCGGACGTTTGCACTTTCGGAAAAATGCATCTGCCGAGAATGAGAACGTTGAGATGCTCCATCCCTGGGAAAGCACAGATCCCCAGTGCTGTTGTGCCTGTGAATAGGCTGCAGTGGGTAGGTGAAGACCAGCAGCAGCTTTCAGGGCTGGCACCTTCCTTGTGGGAGAAGAGGCCGGACGTTTGCACTTTCAGAAATTGTTTCTGCCGGGCACAGGAACCGCGAGATGCTCCATCTCTGGGAAAGCACAGATCCCCAGTGCTGTTGTGCCTGTGAATAGGCTGCAGTGGGTAGGTGAAGACCAGCAGCAGCTTTCAGGGCTGGCACCTTCCTTGTGGGAGAAGAGGCCGGACGTTTGCACTTTCAGAAATTGTTTCTGCCGGGCACAGGAACCGCGAGATGCTCCATCCCTGGGAAAGCACAGATCCCCAGTGCTGTTGTGCCTGTGAATAGGCTGCAGTGGGTAGGTGAAGACCAGCAGCAGCTTTCAGGGCTGGCACCTTCCTTGTGGGAGAAGAGGCCGGACGTTTGCACTTTCGGAAAAATGCATCTGCCGAGAATGAGAACGTTGAGATGCTCCATCTCTGGGAAAGCACAGATCCCCAGTGCTGTTGTGCCTGTGAATAGGCTGCAGTGGGTAGGTGAAGACCAGCAGCAGCTTTCAGGGCTGGCACCTTCCTTGTGGGAGAAGAGGCCGGACGTTTGCACTTTCAGAAATTGTTTCTGCCGGGCACAGGAACCGCGAGATGCTCCATCTCTGGGAAAGCACAGATCCCCAGTGCTGTTGTGCCTGTGAATAGGCTGCAGTGGGTAGGTGAAGACCAGCAGCAGCTTTCAGGGCTGGCACCTTCCTTGTGGGAGAAGAGGCCGGACGTTTGCACTTTCGGAAAAATGCATCTGCCGAGAATGAGAACGTTGAGATGCTCCATCCCTGGGAAAGCACAGATCCCCAGTGCTGTTGTGCCTGTGAATAGGCTGCAGTGGGTAGGTGAAGACCAGCAGCAGCTTTCAGGGCTGGCACCTTCCTTGTGGGAGAAGAGGCCGGACGTTTGCACTTTCGGAAAAATGCATCTGCCGAGAATGAGAACGTTGAGATGCTCCATCTCTGGGAAAGCACAGATCCCCAGTGCTGTTGTGCCTGTGAATAGGCTGCAGTGGGTAGGTGAAGACCAGCAGCAGCTTTCAGGGCTGGCACCTTCCTTGTGGGAGAAGAGGCCGGACGTTTGCACTTTCAGAAATTGTTTCTGCCGGGCACAGGAACCGCGAGATGCTCCATCCCTGGGAAAGCACAGATCCCCAGTGCTGTTGTGCCTGTGAATAGGCTGCAGTGGGTAGGTGAAGACCAGCAGCAGCTTTCAGGGCTGGCACCTTCCTTGTGGGAGAAGAGGCCGGACGTTTGCACTTTCGGAAAAATGCATCTGCCGAGAATGAGAACGTTGAGCTGCTCCATCCCTGGGAAAGCACAGATCCCCAGTGCTGTTGTGCCTGTGAATAGGCTGCAGTGGGTAGGTGAAGACCAGCAGCAGCTTTCAGGGCTGGCACCTTCCTTGTGGGAGAAGAGGCCGGACGTTTGCACTTTCGGAAAAATGCATCTGCCGAGAATGAGAACGTTGAGATGCTCCATCCCTGGGAAAGCACAGATCCCCAGTGCTGTTGTGCCTGTGAATAGGCTGCAGTGGGTAGGTGAAGACCAGCAGCAGCTTTCAGGGCTGGCACCTTCCTTGTGGGAGAAGAGGCCGGACGTTTGCACTTTCGGAAAAATGCATCTGCCGAGAATGAGAACGTTGAGCTGCTCCATCCCTGGGAAAGCACAGATCCCCAGTGCTGTTGTGCCTGTGAATAGGCTGCAGTGGGTAGGTGAAGACCAGCAGCAGCTTTCAGGGCTGGCACCTTCCTTGTGGGAGAAGAGGCCGGACGTTTGCACTTTCAGAAATTGTTTCTGCCGGGCACAAGAACCGCGAGATGCTCCATCTCTGGGAAAGCACAGATCCCCAGTGCTGTTGTGCCTGTGAATAGGCTGCAGTGGGTAGGTGAAGACCAGCAGCAGCTTTCAGGGCTGGCACCTTCCTTGTGGGAGAAGAGGCCGGACGTTTGCACTTTCAGAAATTGTTTCTGCCGGGCACAGGAACCGCGAGATGCTCCATCTCTGGGAAAGCACAGATCCCCAGTGCTGTTGTGCCTGTGAATAGGCTGCAGTGGGTAGGTGAAGACCAGCAGCAGCTTTCAGGGCTGGCACCTTCCTTGTGGGAGAAGAGGCTGGACGTTTGCACTTTCGGAAAAATGCATCTGCCGAGAATGAGAACGTTGAGATGCTCCATCTCTGGGAAAGCACAGATCCCCAGTGCTGTTGTGCCTGTGAATAGGCTGCAGTGGGTAGGTGAAGACCAGCAGCAGCTTTCAGGGCTGGCACCTTCCTTGTGGGAGAAGAGGCCGGACGTTTGCACTTTCAGAAATTGTTTCTGCCGGGCACAGGAACCGCGAGATGCTCCATCTCTGGGAAAGCACAGATCCCCAGTGCTGTTGTGCCTGTGAATAGGCTGCAGTGGGTAGGTGAAGACCAGCAGCAGCTTTCAGGGCTGGTACCTTCCTTGTGGGAGAAGAGGCCGGACGTTTGCACTTTCGGAAAAATGCATCTGCCGAGAATGAGAACGTTGAGATGCTCCATCCCTGGGAAAGCACAGATCCCCAGTGCTGTTGTGCCTGTGAATAGGCTGCAGTGGGTAGGTGAAGACCAGCAGCAGCTTTCAGGGCTGGCACCTTCCTTGTGGGAGATGAGGCCGGACGTTTGCACTTTCAGAAATTGTTTCTGCCGGGCACAGGAACCACGAGATGCTCCATCTCTGGGAAAGCACAGATCCCCAGTGCTGTTGTGCCTGTGAATAGGCTGCAGTGGGTAGGTGAAGACCAGCAGCAGCTTTCAGGGCTGGCACCTTCCTTGTGGGAGAAGAGGCCGGACGTTTGCACTTTCGGAAAAATGCATCTGCCGAGAATGAGAACGTTGAGCTGCTCCATCCCTGGGAAAGCACAGATCCCCAGTGCTGTTGTGCCTGTGAATAGGCTGCAGTGGGTAGGTGAAGACCAGCAGCAGCTTTCAGGGCTGGCACCTTCCTTGTGGGAGAAGAGGCCGGACGTTTGCACTTTCGGAAAAATGCATCTGCCGAGAATGAGAACGTTGAGCTGCTCCATCCCTGGGAAAGCACAGATCCCCAGTGCTGTTGTGCTTGTGAATAGGCTGCAGTGGGTAGGTGAAGACCAGCAGCAGCTTTCAGGGCTGGCACCTTCCTTGTGGGAGAAGAGGCCGGACGTTTGCACTTTCGGAAAAATGCATCTGCCGAGAATGAGAACGTTGAGCTGCTCCATCCCTGGGAAAGCACAGATCCCCAGTGCTGTTGTGCCTGTGAATAGGCTGCAGTGGGTAGGTGAAGACCAGCAGCAGCTTTCAGGGCTGGCACCTTCCTTGTGGGAGAAGAGGCCGGACGTTTGCACTTTCAGAAATTGTTTCTGCCGGGCACAGGAACCGCGAGATGCTCCATCTCTGGGAAAGCACAGATCCCCAGTGCTGTTGTGCCTGTGAATAGGCTGCAGTGGGTAGGTGAAGACCAGCAGCAGCTTTCAGGGCTGGCACCTTCCTTGTGGGAGAAGAGGCCGGACGTTTGCACTTTCGGAAAAATGCATCTGCCGAGAATGAGAACGTTGAGCTGCTCCATCCCTGGGAAAGCACAGATCCCCAGTGCTGTTGTGCCTGTGAATAGGCTGCAGTGGGTAGGTGAAGACCAGCAGCAGCTTTCAGGGCTGGCACCTTCCTTGTGGGAGAAGAGGCCGGACGTTTGCACTTTCGGAAAAATGCATCTGCCGAGAATGAGAACGTTGAGATGCTCCATCCCTGGGAAAGCACAGATCCCCAGTGCTGTTGTGCCTGTGAATAGGCTGCAGTGGGTAGGTGAAGACCAGCAGCAGCTTTCAGGGCTGGCACCTTCCTTGTGGGAGAAGAGGCCGGACGTTTGCACTTTCGGAAAAATGCATCTGCCGAGAATGAGAACGTTGAGATGCTCCATCTCTGGGAAAGCACAGATCCCCAGTGCTGTTGTGCCTGTGAATAGGCTGCAGTGGGTAGGTGAAGACCAGCAGCAGCTTTCAGGGCTGGCACCTTCCTTGTGGGAGAAGAGGCCGGACGTTTGCACTTTCAGAAATAGTTTCTGCCGGGCACAGGAACCGCGAGATGCTCCATCCCTGGGAAAGCACAGATCCCCAGTGCTGTTGTGCCTGTGAATAGGCTGCAGTGGGTAGGTGAAGACCAGCAGCAGCTTTCAGGGCTGGCACCTTCCTTGTGGGAGAAGAGGCCGGACGTTTGCACTTTCAGAAATTGTTTCTGCCGGGCACAGGAACCGCGAGATGCTCCATCTCTGGGAAAGCACAGATCCCCAGTGCTGTTGTGCCTGTGAATAGGCTGCAGTGGGTAGGTGAAGACCAGCAGCAGCTTTCAGGGCTGGCACCTTCCTTGTGGGAGAAGAGGCCGGACGTTTGCACTTTCAGAAATTGTTTCTGCCGGGCACAGGAACCGCGAGATGCTCCATCCCTGGGAAAGCACAGATCCCCAGTGCTGTTGTGCCTGTGAATAGGCTGCAGTGGGTAGGTGAAGACCAGCAGCAGCTTTCAGGGCTGGCACCTTCCTTGTGGGAGAAGAGGCCGGACGTTTGCACTTTCGGAAAAATGCATCTGCCGAGAATGAGAACGTTGAGATGCTCCATCTCTGGGAAAGCACAGATCCCCAGTGCTGTTGTGCCTGTGAATAGGCTGCAGTGGGTAGGTGAAGACCAGCAGCAGCTTTCAGGGCTGGCACCTTCCTTGTGGGAGAAGAGGCCGGACGTTTGCACTTTCAGAAATTGTTTCTGCCGGGCACAGGAACCGCGAGATGCTCCATCTCTGGGAAAGCACAGATCCCCAGTGCTGTTGTGCCTGTGAATAGGCTGCAGTGGGTAGGTGAAGACCAGCAGCAGCTTTCAGGGCTGGCACCTTCCTTGTGGGAGAAGAGGCCGGACGTTTGCACTTTCGGAAAAATGCATCTGCCGAGAATGAGAACGTTGAGATGCTCCATCCCTGGGAAAGCACAGATCCCCAGTGCTGTTGTGCCTGTGAATAGGCTGCAGTGGGTAGGTGAAGACCAGCAGCAGCTTTCAGGGCTGGCACCTTCCTTGTGGGAGAAGAGGCCGGACGTTTGCACTTTCGGAAAAATGCATCTGCCGAGAATGAGAACGTTGAGATGCTCCATCTCTGGGAAAGCACAGATCCCCAGTGCTGTTGTGCCTGTGAATAGGCTGCAGTGGGTAGGTGAAGACCAGCAGCAGCTTTCAGGGCTGGCACCTTCCTTGTGGGAGAAGAGGCCGGACGTTTGCACTTTCAGAAATTGTTTCTGCCGGGCACAGGAACCGCGAGATGCTCCATCCCTGGGAAAGCACAGATCCCCAGTGCTGTTGTGCCTGTGAATAGGCTGCAGTGGGTAGGTGAAGACCAGCAGCAGCTTTCAGGGCTGGCACCTTCCTTGTGGGAGAAGAGGCCGGACGTTTGCACTTTCGGAAAAATGCATCTGCCGAGAATGAGAACGTTGAGCTGCTCCATCCCTGGGAAAGCACAGATCCCCAGTGCTGTTGTGCCTGTGAATAGGCTGCAGTGGGTAGGTGAAGACCAGCAGCAGCTTTCAGGGCTGGCACCTTCCTTGTGGGAGAAGAGGCCGGACGTTTGCACTTTCGGAAAAATGCATCTGCCGAGAATGAGAACGTTGAGATGCTCCATCCCTGGGAAAGCACAGATCCCCAGTGCTGTTGTGCCTGTGAATAGGCTGCAGTGGGTAGGTGAAGACCAGCAGCAGCTTTCAGGGCTGGCACCTTCCTTGTGGGAGAAGAGGCCGGACGTTTGCACTTTCGGAAAAATGCATCTGCCGAGAATGAGAACGTTGAGCTGCTCCATCCCTGGGAAAGCACAGATCCCCAGTGCTGTTGTGCCTGTGAATAGGCTGCAGTGGGTAGGTGAAGACCAGCAGCAGCTTTCAGGGCTGGCACCTTCCTTGTGGGAGAAGAGGCCGGACGTTTGCACTTTCAGAAATTGTTTCTGCCGGGCACAAGAACCGCGAGATGCTCCATCTCTGGGAAAGCACAGATCCCCAGTGCTGTTGTGCCTGTGAATAGGCTGCAGTGGGTAGGTGAAGACCAGCAGCAGCTTTCAGGGCTGGCACCTTCCTTGTGGGAGAAGAGGCCGGACGTTTGCACTTTCAGAAATTGTTTCTGCCGGGCACAGGAACCGCGAGATGCTCCATCTCTGGGAAAGCACAGATCCCCAGTGCTGTTGTGCCTGTGAATAGGCTGCAGTGGGTAGGTGAAGACCAGCAGCAGCTTTCAGGGCTGGCACCTTCCTTGTGGGAGAAGAGGCTGGACGTTTGCACTTTCGGAAAAATGCATCTGCCGAGAATGAGAACGTTGAGATGCTCCATCTCTGGGAAAGCACAGATCCCCAGTGCTGTTGTGCCTGTGAATAGGCTGCAGTGGGTAGGTGAAGACCAGCAGCAGCTTTCAGGGCTGGCACCTTCCTTGTGGGAGAAGAGGCCGGACGTTTGCACTTTCAGAAATTGTTTCTGCCGGGCACAGGAACCGCGAGATGCTCCATCTCTGGGAAAGCACAGATCCCCAGTGCTGTTGTGCCTGTGAATAGGCTGCAGTGGGTAGGTGAAGACCAGCAGCAGCTTTCAGGGCTGGTACCTTCCTTGTGGGAGAAGAGGCCGGACGTTTGCACTTTCGGAAAAATGCATCTGCCGAGAATGAGAACGTTGAGATGCTCCATCCCTGGGAAAGCACAGATCCCCAGTGCTGTTGTGCCTGTGAATAGGCTGCAGTGGGTAGGTGAAGACCAGCAGCAGCTTTCAGGGCTGGCACCTTCCTTGTGGGAGATGAGGCCGGACGTTTGCACTTTCAGAAATTGTTTCTGCCGGGCACAGGAACCACGAGATGCTCCATCTCTGGGAAAGCACAGATCCCCAGTGCTGTTGTGCCTGTGAATAGGCTGCAGTGGGTAGGTGAAGACCAGCAGCAGCTTTCAGGGCTGGCACCTTCCTTGTGGGAGAAGAGGCCGGACGTTTGCACTTTCGGAAAAATGCATCTGCCGAGAATGAGAACGTTGAGATGCTCCATCCCTGGGAAAGCACAGATCCCCAGTGCTGTTGTGCCTGTGAATAGGCTGCAGTGGGTAGGTGAAGACCAGCAGCAGCTTTCAGGGCTGGCACCTTCCTTGTGGGAGAAGAGGCCGGACGTTTGCACTTTCGGAAAAATGCATCTGCCGAGAATGAGAACGTTGAGATGCTCCATCCCTGGGAAAGCACAGATCCCCAGTGCTGTTGTGCTTGTGAATAGGCTGCAGTGGGTAGGTGAAGACCAGCAGCAGCTTTCAGGGCTGGCACCTTCCTTGTGGGAGAAGAGGCCGGACGTTTGCACTTTCGGAAAAATGCATCTGCCGAGAATGAGAACGTTGAGCTGCTCCATCCCTGGGAAAGCACAGATCCCCAGTGCTGTTGTGCCTGTGAATAGGCTGCAGTGGGTAGGTGAAGACCAGCAGCAGCTTTCAGGGCTGGCACCTTCCTTGTGGGAGAAGAGGCCGGACGTTTGCACTTTCAGAAATTGTTTCTGCCGGGCACAGGAACCGCGAGATGCTCCATCTCTGGGAAAGCACAGATCCCCAGTGCTGTTGTGCCTGTGAATAGGCTGCAGTGGGTAGGTGAAGACCAGCAGCAGCTTTCAGGGCTGGCACCTTCCTTGTGGGAGAAGAGGCCGGACGTTTGCACTTTCGGAAAAATGCATCTGCCGAGAATGAGAACGTTGAGCTGCTCCATCCCTGGGAAAGCACAGATCCCCAGTGCTGTTGTGCCTGTGAATAGGCTGCAGTGGGTAGGTGAAGACCAGCAGCAGCTTTCAGGGCTGGCACCTTCCTTGTGGGAGAAGAGGCCGGACGTTTGCACTTTCGGAAAAATGCATCTGCCGAGAATGAGAACGTTGAGATGCTCCATCCCTGGGAAAGCACAGATCCCCAGTGCTGTTGTGCCTGTGAATAGGCTGCAGTGGGTAGGTGAAGACCAGCAGCAGCTTTCAGGGCTGGCACCTTCCTTGTGGGAGAAGAGGCCGGACGTTTGCACTTTCGGAAAAATGCATCTGCCGAGAATGAGAACGTTGAGATGCTCCATCTCTGGGAAAGCACAGATCCCCAGTGCTGTTGTGCCTGTGAATAGGCTGCAGTGGGTAGGTGAAGACCAGCAGCAGCTTTCAGGGCTGGCACCTTCCTTGTGGGAGAAGAGGCCGGACGTTTGCACTTTCAGAAATTGTTTCTGCCGGGCACAGGAACCGCGAGATGCTCCATCTCTGGGAAAGCACAGATCCCCAGTGCTGTTGTGCCTGTGAATAGGCTGCAGTGGGTAGGTGAAGACCAGCAGCAGCTTTCAGGGCTGGCACCTTCCTTGTGGGAGAAGAGGCCGGACGTTTGCACTTTCAGAAATTGTTTCTGCCGGGCACAGGAACCGCGAGATGCTCCATCCCTGGGAAAGCACAGATCCCCAGTGCTGTTGTGCCTGTGAATAGGCTGCAGTGGGTAGGTGAAGACCAGCAGCAGCTTTCAGGGCTGGCACCTTCCTTGTGGGAGAAGAGGCCGGACGTTTGCACTTTCGGAAAAATGCATCTGCCGAGAATGAGAACGTTGAGATGCTCCATCCCTGGGAAAGCACAGATCCCCAGTGCTGTTGTGCCTGTGAATAGGCTGCAGTGGGTAGGTGAAGACCAGCAGCAGCTTTCAGGGCTGGCACCTTCCTTGTGGGAGAAGAGGCCGGACGTTTGCACTTTCAGAAATTGTTTCTGCCGGGCACAGGAACCGCGAGATGCTCCATCTCTGGGAAAGCACAGATCCCCAGTGCTGTTGTGCCTGTGAATAGGCTGCAGTGGGTAGGCGAAGACCAGCAGCAGCTTTCAGGGCTGGCACCTTCCTTGTGGGAGAAGAGGCCGGACGTTTGCACTTTCGGAAAAATGCATCTGCCGAGAATGAGAACGTTGAGCTGCTCCATCCCTGGGAAAGCACAGATCCCCAGTGCTGTTGTGCCTGTGAATAGGCTGCAGTGGGTAGGTGAAGACCAGCAGCAGCTTTCAGGGCTGGCACCTTCCTTGTGGGAGAAGAGGCCGGACGTTTGCACTTTCGGAAAAATGCATCTGCCGAGAATGAGAACGTTGAGATGCTCCATCCCTGGGAAAGCACAGATCCCCAGTGCTGTTGTGCCTGTGAATAGGCTGCAGTGGGTAGGTGAAGACCAGCAGCAGCTTTCAGGGCTGGCACCTTCCTTGTGGGAGAAGAGGCCGGACGTTTGCACTTTCGGAAAAATGCATCTGCCGAGAATGAGAACGTTGAGATGCTCCATCCCTGGGAAAGCACAGATCCCCAGTGCTGTTGTGCCTGTGAATAGGCTGCAGTGGGTAGGTGAAGACCAGCAGCAGCTTTCAGGGCTGGCACCTTCCTTGTGGGAGAAGAGGCCGGACGTTTGCACTTTCGGAAAAATGCATCTGCCGAGAATGAGAACGTTGAGATGCTCCATCTCTGGGAAAGCACAGATCCCCAGTGCTGTTGTGCCTGTGAATAGGCTGCAGTGGGTAGGTGAAGACCAGCAGCAGCTTTCAGGGCTGGCACCTTCCTTGTGGGAGAAGAGGCCGGACGTTTGCACTTTCAGAAATTGTTTCTGCCGGGCACAGGAACCGCGAGATGCTCCATCTCTGGGAAAGCACAGATCCCCAGTGCTGTTGTGCCTGTGAATAGGCTGCAGTGGGTAGGTGAAGACCAGCAGCAGCTTTCAGGGCTGGCACCTTCCTTGTGGGAGAAGAGGCCGGACGTTTGCACTTTCGGAAAAATGCATCTGCCGAGAATGAGAACGTTGAGCTGCTCCATCCCTGGGAAAGCACAGATCCCCAGTGCTGTTGTGCCTGTGAATAGGCTGCAGTGGGTAGGTGAAGACCAGCAGCAGCTTTCAGGGCTGGCACCTTCCTTGTGGGAGAAGAGGCCGGACGTTTGCACTTTCGGAAAAATGCATCTGCCGAGAATGAGAACGTTGAGATGCTCCATCCCTGGGAAAGCACAGATCCCCAGTGCTGTTGTGCCTGTGAATAGGCTGCAGTGGGTAGGTGAAGACCAGCAGCAGCTTTCAGGGCTGGCACCTTCCTTGTGGGAGAAGAGGCCGGACGTTTGCACTTTCGGAAAAATGCATCTGCCGAGAATGAGAACGTTGAGATGCTCCATCTCTGGGAAAGCACAGATCCCCAGTGCTGTTGTGCCTGTGAATAGGCTGCAGTGGGTAGGTGAAGACCAGCAGCAGCTTTCAGGGCTGGCACCTTCCTTGTGGGAGAAGAGGCCGGACGTTTGCACTTTCAGAAATTGTTTCTGCCGGGCACAGGAACCGCGAGATGCTCCATCTCTGGGAAAGCACAGATCCCCAGTGCTGTTGTGCCTGTGAATAGGCTGCAGTGGGTAGGTGAAGACCAGCAGCAGCTTTCAGGGCTGGCACCTTCCTTGTGGGAGAAGAGGCCGGACGTTTGCACTTTCAGAAATTGTTTCTGCCGGGCACAGGAACCGCGAGATGCTCCATCCCTGGGAAAGCACAGATCCCCAGTGCTGTTGTGCCTGTGAATAGGCTGCAGTGGGTAGGTGAAGACCAGCAGCAGCTTTCAGGGCTGGCACCTTCCTTGTGGGAGAAGAGGCCGGACGTTTGCACTTTCGGAAAAATGCATCTGCCGAGAATGAGAACGTTGAGATGCTCCATCTCTGGGAAAGCACAGATCCCCAGTGCTGTTGTGCCTGTGAATAGGCTGCAGTGGGTAGGTGAAGACCAGCAGCAGCTTTCAGGGCTGGCACCTTCCTTGTGGGAGAAGAGGCCGGACGTTTGCACTTTCAGAAATTGTTTCTGCCGGGCACAGGAACCGCGAGATGCTCCATCTCTGGGAAAGCACAGATCCCCAGTGCTGTTGTGCCTGTGAATAGGCTGCAGTGGGTAGGTGAAGACCAGCAGCAGCTTTCAGGGCTGGTACCTTCCTTGTGGGAGAAGAGGCCGGACGTTTGCACTTTCGGAAAAATGCATCTGCCGAGAATGAGAACGTTGAGATGCTCCATCCCTGGGAAAGCACAGATCCCCAGTGCTGTTGTGCCTGTGAATAGGCTGCAGTGGGTAGGTGAAGACCAGCAGCAGCTTTCAGGGCTGGCACCTTCCTTGTGGGAGATGAGGCCGGACGTTTGCACTTTCAGAAATTGTTTCTGCCGGGCACAGGAACCACGAGATGCTCCATCTCTGGGAAAGCACAGATCCCCAGTGCTGTTGTGCCTGTGAATAGGCTGCAGTGGGTAGGTGAAGACCAGCAGCAGCTTTCAGGGCTGGCACCTTCCTTGTGGGAGAAGAGGCCGGACGTTTGCACTTTCGGAAAAATGCATCTGCCGAGAATGAGAACGTTGAGATGCTCCATCCCTGGGAAAGCACAGATCCCCAGTGCTGTTGTGCCTGTGAATAGGCTGCAGTGGGTAGGTGAAGACCAGCAGCAGCTTTCAGGGCTGGCACCTTCCTTGTGGGAGAAGAGGCCGGACGTTTGCACTTTCGGAAAAATGCATCTGCCGAGAATGAGAACGTTGAGATGCTCCATCCCTGGGAAAGCACAGATCCCCAGTGCTGTTGTGCTTGTGAATAGGCTGCAGTGGGTAGGTGAAGACCAGCAGCAGCTTTCAGGGCTGGCACCTTCCTTGTGGGAGAAGAGGCCGGACGTTTGCACTTTCGGAAAAATGCATCTGCCGAGAATGAGAACGTTGAGCTGCTCCATCCCTGGGAAAGCACAGATCCCCAGTGCTGTTGTGCCTGTGAATAGGCTGCAGTGGGTAGGTGAAGACCAGCAGCAGCTTTCAGGGCTGGCACCTTCCTTGTGGGAGAAGAGGCCGGACGTTTGCACTTTCAGAAATTGTTTCTGCCGGGCACAGGAACCGCGAGATGCTCCATCTCTGGGAAAGCACAGATCCCCAGTGCTGTTGTGCCTGTGAATAGGCTGCAGTGGGTAGGTGAAGACCAGCAGCAGCTTTCAGGGCTGGCACCTTCCTTGTGGGAGAAGAGGCCGGACGTTTGCACTTTCGGAAAAATGCATCTGCCGAGAATGAGAACGTTGAGCTGCTCCATCCCTGGGAAAGCACAGATCCCCAGTGCTGTTGTGCCTGTGAATAGGCTGCAGTGGGTAGGTGAAGACCAGCAGCAGCTTTCAGGGCTGGCACCTTCCTTGTGGGAGAAGAGGCCGGACGTTTGCACTTTCGGAAAAATGCATCTGCCGAGAATGAGAACGTTGAGATGCTCCATCCCTGGGAAAGCACAGATCCCCAGTGCTGTTGTGCCTGTGAATAGGCTGCAGTGGGTAGGTGAAGACCAGCAGCAGCTTTCAGGGCTGGCACCTTCCTTGTGGGAGAAGAGGCCGGACGTTTGCACTTTCGGAAAAATGCATCTGCCGAGAATGAGAACGTTGAGATGCTCCATCTCTGGGAAAGCACAGATCCCCAGTGCTGTTGTGCCTGTGAATAGGCTGCAGTGGGTAGGTGAAGACCAGCAGCAGCTTTCAGGGCTGGCACCTTCCTTGTGGGAGAAGAGGCCGGACGTTTGCACTTTCAGAAATTGTTTCTGCCGGGCACAGGAACCGCGAGATGCTCCATCTCTGGGAAAGCACAGATCCCCAGTGCTGTTGTGCCTGTGAATAGGCTGCAGTGGGTAGGTGAAGACCAGCAGCAGCTTTCAGGGCTGGCACCTTCCTTGTGGGAGAAGAGGCCGGACGTTTGCACTTTCAGAAATTGTTTCTGCCGGGCACAGGAACCGCGAGATGCTCCATCCCTGGGAAAGCACAGATCCCCAGTGCTGTTGTGCCTGTGAATAGGCTGCAGTGGGTAGGTGAAGACCAGCAGCAGCTTTCAGGGCTGGCACCTTCCTTGTGGGAGAAGAGGCCGGACGTTTGCACTTTCGGAAAAATGCATCTGCCGAGAATGAGAACGTTGAGATGCTCCATCCCTGGGAAAGCACAGATCCCCAGTGCTGTTGTGCCTGTGAATAGGCTGCAGTGGGTAGGTGAAGACCAGCAGCAGCTTTCAGGGCTGGCACCTTCCTTGTGGGAGAAGAGGCCGGACGTTTGCACTTTCAGAAATTGTTTCTGCCGGGCACAGGAACCGCGAGATGCTCCATCTCTGGGAAAGCACAGATCCCCAGTGCTGTTGTGCCTGTGAATAGGCTGCAGTGGGTAGGCGAAGACCAGCAGCAGCTTTCAGGGCTGGCACCTTCCTTGTGGGAGAAGAGGCCGGACGTTTGCACTTTCGGAAAAATGCATCTGCCGAGAATGAGAACGTTGAGCTGCTCCATCCCTGGGAAAGCACAGATCCCCAGTGCTGTTGTGCCTGTGAATAGGCTGCAGTGGGTAGGTGAAGACCAGCAGCAGCTTTCAGGGCTGGCACCTTCCTTGTGGGAGAAGAGGCCGGACG
Organism: Gypaetus barbatus; assembly: GCA_028022735.1. NCBI lineage: Eukaryota > Metazoa > Chordata > Aves > Accipitriformes > Accipitridae > Gypaetus > Gypaetus barbatus. The sequence goes on from CM051533.1 coordinate 20,061,029, forward strand.
TTTGCACTTTCGGAAAAATGCATCTGCCGAGAATGAGAACGTTGAGATGCTCCATCCCTGGGAAAGCACAGATCCCCAGTGCTGTTGTGCCTGTGAATAGGCTGCAGTGGGTAGGTGAAGACCAGCAGCAGCTTTCAGGGCTGGCACCTTCCTTGTGGGAGAAGAGGCCGGACGTTTGCACTTTCGGAAAAATGCATCTGCCGAGAATGAGAACGTTGAGATGCTCCATCCCTGGGAAAGCACAGATCCCCAGTGCTGTTGTGCCTGTGAATAGGCTGCAGTGGGTAGGTGAAGACCAGCAGCAGCTTTCAGGGCTGGCACCTTCCTTGTGGGAGAAGAGGCCGGACGTTTGCACTTTCGGAAAAATGCATCTGCCGAGAATGAGAACGTTGAGATGCTCCATCTCTGGGAAAGCACAGATCCCCAGTGCTGTTGTGCCTGTGAATAGGCTGCAGTGGGTAGGTGAAGACCAGCAGCAGCTTTCAGGGCTGGCACCTTCCTTGTGGGAGAAGAGGCCGGACGTTTGCACTTTCAGAAATTGTTTCTGCCGGGCACAGGAACCGCGAGATGCTCCATCTCTGGGAAAGCACAGATCCCCAGTGCTGTTGTGCCTGTGAATAGGCTGCAGTGGGTAGGTGAAGACCAGCAGCAGCTTTCAGGGCTGGCACCTTCCTTGTGGGAGAAGAGGCCGGACGTTTGCACTTTCGGAAAAATGCATCTGCCGAGAATGAGAACGTTGAGCTGCTCCATCCCTGGGAAAGCACAGATCCCCAGTGCTGTTGTGCCTGTGAATAGGCTGCAGTGGGTAGGTGAAGACCAGCAGCAGCTTTCAGGGCTGGCACCTTCCTTGTGGGAGAAGAGGCCGGACGTTTGCACTTTCGGAAAAATGCATCTGCCGAGAATGAGAACGTTGAGATGCTCCATCCCTGGGAAAGCACAGATCCCCAGTGCTGTTGTGCCTGTGAATAGGCTGCAGTGGGTAGGTGAAGACCAGCAGCAGCTTTCAGGGCTGGCACCTTCCTTGTGGGAGAAGAGGCCGGACGTTTGCACTTTCGGAAAAATGCATCTGCCGAGAATGAGAACGTTGAGATGCTCCATCTCTGGGAAAGCACAGATCCCCAGTGCTGTTGTGCCTGTGAATAGGCTGCAGTGGGTAGGTGAAGACCAGCAGCAGCTTTCAGGGCTGGCACCTTCCTTGTGGGAGAAGAGGCCGGACGTTTGCACTTTCAGAAATTGTTTCTGCCGGGCACAGGAACCGCGAGATGCTCCATCTCTGGGAAAGCACAGATCCCCAGTGCTGTTGTGCCTGTGAATAGGCTGCAGTGGGTAGGTGAAGACCAGCAGCAGCTTTCAGGGCTGGCACCTTCCTTGTGGGAGAAGAGGCCGGACGTTTGCACTTTCAGAAATTGTTTCTGCCGGGCACAGGAACCGCGAGATGCTCCATCCCTGGGAAAGCACAGATCCCCAGTGCTGTTGTGCCTGTGAATAGGCTGCAGTGGGTAGGTGAAGACCAGCAGCAGCTTTCAGGGCTGGCACCTTCCTTGTGGGAGAAGAGGCCGGACGTTTGCACTTTCGGAAAAATGCATCTGCCGAGAATGAGAACGTTGAGATGCTCCATCCCTGGGAAAGCACAGATCCCCAGTGCTGTTGTGCCTGTGAATAGGCTGCAGTGGGTAGGTGAAGACCAGCAGCAGCTTTCAGGGCTGGCACCTTCCTTGTGGGAGAAGAGGCCGGACGTTTGCACTTTCAGAAATTGTTTCTGCCGGGCACAGGAACCGCGAGATGCTCCATCTCTGGGAAAGCACAGATCCCCAGTGCTGTTGTGCCTGTGAATAGGCTGCAGTGGGTAGGCGAAGACCAGCAGCAGCTTTCAGGGCTGGCACCTTCCTTGTGGGAGAAGAGGCCGGACGTTTGCACTTTCGGAAAAATGCATCTGCCGAGAATGAGAACGTTGAGCTGCTCCATCCCTGGGAAAGCACAGATCCCCAGTGCTGTTGTGCCTGTGAATAGGCTGCAGTGGGTAGGTGAAGACCAGCAGCAGCTTTCAGGGCTGGCACCTTCCTTGTGGGAGAAGAGGCCGGACGTTTGCACTTTCGGAAAAATGCATCTGCCAAGAATGAGAACGTTGAGCTGCTCCATCCCTGGGAAAGCACAGATCCCCAGTGCTGTTGTGCCTGTGAATAGGCTGCAGTGGGTAGGTGAAGACCAGCAGCAGCTTTCAGGGCTGGCACCTTCCTTGTGGGAGATGAGGCCGGACGTTTGCACTTTCAGAAATTGTTTCTGCCGGGCACAGGAACCACGAGATGCTCCATCCCTGGGAAAGCACAGATCCCCAGTGCTGTTGTGCCTGTGAATAGGCTGCAGTGGGTAGGTGAAGACCAGCAGCAGCTTTCAGGGCTGGCACCTTCCTTGTGGGAGAAGAGGCCGGACGTTTGCACTTTCGGAAAAATGCATCTGCCGAGAATGAGAACGTTGAGATGCTCCATCCCTGGGAAAGCACAGATCCCCAGTGCTGTTGTGCCTGTGAATAGGCTGCAGTGGGTAGGTGAAGACCAGCAGCAGCTTTCAGGGCTGGCACCTTCCTTGTGGGAGAAGAGGCCGGACGTTTGCACTTTCGGAAAAATGCATCTGCCGAGAATGAGAACGTTGAGCTGCTCCATCTCTGGGAAAGCACAGATCCCCAGTGCTGTTGTGCCTGTGAATAGGCTGCAGTGGGTAGGTGAAGACCAGCAGCAGCTTTCAGGGCTGGCACCTTCCTTGTGGGAGAAGAGGCCGGACGTTTGCACTTTCAGAAATTGTTTCTGCCGGGCACAGGAACCGCGAGATGCTCCATCCCTGGGAAAGCACAGATCCCCAGTGCTGTTGTGCCTGTGAATAGGCTGCAGTGGGTAGGTGAAGACCAGCAGCAGCTTTCAGGGCTGGCACCTTCCTTGTGGGAGAAGAGGCCGGACGTTTGCACTTTCGGAAAAATGCATCTGCCGAGAATGAGAACGTTGAGCTGCTCCATCCCTGGGAAAGCACAGATCCCCAGTGCTGTTGTGCCTGTGAATAGGCTGCAGTGGGTAGGTGAAGACCAGCAGCAGCTTTCAGGGCTGGCACCTTCCTTGTGGGAGAAGAGGCCGGACGTTTGCACTTTCAGAAATTGTTTCTGCCGGGCACAGGAACCGCGAGATGCTCCATCTCTGGGAAAGCACAGATCCCCAGTGCTGTTGTGCCTGTGAATAGGCTGCAGTGGGTAGGCGAAGACCAGCAGCAGCTTTCAGGGCTGGCACCTTCCTTGTGGGAGAAGAGGCCGGACGTTTGCACTTTCGGAAAAATGCATCTGCCGAGAATGAGAACGTTGAGCTGCTCCATCCCTGGGAAAGCACAGATCCCCAGTGCTGTTGTGCCTGTGAATAGGCTGCAGTGGGTAGGTGAAGACCAGCAGCAGCTTTCAGGGCTGGCACCTTCCTTGTGGGAGAAGAGGCCGGACGTTTGCACTTTCGGAAAAATGCATCTGCCGAGAATGAGAACGTTGAGATGCTCCATCCCTGGGAAAGCACAGATCCCCAGTGCTGTTGTGCCTGTGAATAGGCTGCAGTGGGTAGGTGAAGACCAGCAGCAGCTTTCAGGGCTGGCACCTTCCTTGTGGGAGAAGAGGCCGGACGTTTGCACTTTCGGAAAAATGCATCTGCCGAGAATGAGAACGTTGAGATGCTCCATCCCTGGGAAAGCACAGATCCCCAGTGCTGTTGTGCCTGTGAATAGGCTGCAGTGGGTAGGTGAAGACCAGCAGCAGCTTTCAGGGCTGGCACCTTCCTTGTGGGAGAAGAGGCCGGACGTTTGCACTTTCGGAAAAATGCATCTGCCGAGAATGAGAACGTTGAGATGCTCCATCTCTGGGAAAGCACAGATCCCCAGTGCTGTTGTGCCTGTGAATAGGCTGCAGTGGGTAGGTGAAGACCAGCAGCAGCTTTCAGGGCTGGCACCTTCCTTGTGGGAGAAGAGGCCGGACGTTTGCACTTTCAGAAATTGTTTCTGCCGGGCACAGGAACCGCGAGATGCTCCATCTCTGGGAAAGCACAGATCCCCAGTGCTGTTGTGCCTGTGAATAGGCTGCAGTGGGTAGGTGAAGACCAGCAGCAGCTTTCAGGGCTGGCACCTTCCTTGTGGGAGAAGAGGCCGGACGTTTGCACTTTCGGAAAAATGCATCTGCCGAGAATGAGAACGTTGAGCTGCTCCATCCCTGGGAAAGCACAGATCCCCAGTGCTGTTGTGCCTGTGAATAGGCTGCAGTGGGTAGGTGAAGACCAGCAGCAGCTTTCAGGGCTGGCACCTTCCTTGTGGGAGAAGAGGCCGGACGTTTGCACTTTCGGAAAAATGCATCTGCCGAGAATGAGAACGTTGAGATGCTCCATCCCTGGGAAAGCACAGATCCCCAGTGCTGTTGTGCCTGTGAATAGGCTGCAGTGGGTAGGTGAAGACCAGCAGCAGCTTTCAGGGCTGGCACCTTCCTTGTGGGAGAAGAGGCCGGACGTTTGCACTTTCGGAAAAATGCATCTGCCGAGAATGAGAACGTTGAGATGCTCCATCTCTGGGAAAGCACAGATCCCCAGTGCTGTTGTGCCTGTGAATAGGCTGCAGTGGGTAGGTGAAGACCAGCAGCAGCTTTCAGGGCTGGCACCTTCCTTGTGGGAGAAGAGGCCGGACGTTTGCACTTTCAGAAATTGTTTCTGCCGGGCACAGGAACCGCGAGATGCTCCATCTCTGGGAAAGCACAGATCCCCAGTGCTGTTGTGCCTGTGAATAGGCTGCAGTGGGTAGGTGAAGACCAGCAGCAGCTTTCAGGGCTGGCACCTTCCTTGTGGGAGAAGAGGCCGGACGTTTGCACTTTCAGAAATTGTTTCTGCCGGGCACAGGAACCGCGAGATGCTCCATCCCTGGGAAAGCACAGATCCCCAGTGCTGTTGTGCCTGTGAATAGGCTGCAGTGGGTAGGTGAAGACCAGCAGCAGCTTTCAGGGCTGGCACCTTCCTTGTGGGAGAAGAGGCCGGACGTTTGCACTTTCGGAAAAATGCATCTGCCGAGAATGAGAACGTTGAGATGCTCCATCCCTGGGAAAGCACAGATCCCCAGTGCTGTTGTGCCTGTGAATAGGCTGCAGTGGGTAGGTGAAGACCAGCAGCAGCTTTCAGGGCTGGCACCTTCCTTGTGGGAGAAGAGGCCGGACGTTTGCACTTTCAGAAATTGTTTCTGCCGGGCACAGGAACCGCGAGATGCTCCATCTCTGGGAAAGCACAGATCCCCAGTGCTGTTGTGCCTGTGAATAGGCTGCAGTGGGTAGGCGAAGACCAGCAGCAGCTTTCAGGGCTGGCACCTTCCTTGTGGGAGAAGAGGCCGGACGTTTGCACTTTCGGAAAAATGCATCTGCCGAGAATGAGAACGTTGAGCTGCTCCATCCCTGGGAAAGCACAGATCCCCAGTGCTGTTGTGCCTGTGAATAGGCTGCAGTGGGTAGGTGAAGACCAGCAGCAGCTTTCAGGGCTGGCACCTTCCTTGTGGGAGAAGAGGCCGGACGTTTGCACTTTCGGAAAAATGCATCTGCCAAGAATGAGAACGTTGAGCTGCTCCATCCCTGGGAAAGCACAGATCCCCAGTGCTGTTGTGCCTGTGAATAGGCTGCAGTGGGTAGGTGAAGACCAGCAGCAGCTTTCAGGGCTGGCACCTTCCTTGTGGGAGATGAGGCCGGACGTTTGCACTTTCAGAAATTGTTTCTGCCGGGCACAGGAACCACGAGATGCTCCATCCCTGGGAAAGCACAGATCCCCAGTGCTGTTGTGCCTGTGAATAGGCTGCAGTGGGTAGGTGAAGACCAGCAGCAGCTTTCAGGGCTGGCACCTTCCTTGTGGGAGAAGAGGCCGGACGTTTGCACTTTCGGAAAAATGCATCTGCCGAGAATGAGAACGTTGAGATGCTCCATCCCTGGGAAAGCACAGATCCCCAGTGCTGTTGTGCCTGTGAATAGGCTGCAGTGGGTAGGTGAAGACCAGCAGCAGCTTTCAGGGCTGGCACCTTCCTTGTGGGAGAAGAGGCCGGACGTTTGCACTTTCGGAAAAATGCATCTGCCGAGAATGAGAACGTTGAGCTGCTCCATCTCTGGGAAAGCACAGATCCCCAGTGCTGTTGTGCCTGTGAATAGGCTGCAGTGGGTAGGTGAAGACCAGCAGCAGCTTTCAGGGCTGGCACCTTCCTTGTGGGAGAAGAGGCCGGACGTTTGCACTTTCAGAAATTGTTTCTGCCGGGCACAGGAACCGCGAGATGCTCCATCCCTGGGAAAGCACAGATCCCCAGTGCTGTTGTGCCTGTGAATAGGCTGCAGTGGGTAGGTGAAGACCAGCAGCAGCTTTCAGGGCTGGCACCTTCCTTGTGGGAGAAGAGGCCGGACGTTTGCACTTTCGGAAAAATGCATCTGCCGAGAATGAGAACGTTGAGCTGCTCCATCCCTGGGAAAGCACAGATCCCCAGTGCTGTTGTGCCTGTGAATAGGCTGCAGTGGGTAGGTGAAGACCAGCAGCAGCTTTCAGGGCTGGCACCTTCCTTGTGGGAGAAGAGGCCGGACGTTTGCACTTTCAGAAATTGTTTCTGCCGGGCACAGGAACCGCGAGATGCTCCATCTCTGGGAAAGCACAGATCCCCAGTGCTGTTGTGCCTGTGAATAGGCTGCAGTGGGTAGGCGAAGACCAGCAGCAGCTTTCAGGGCTGGCACCTTCCTTGTGGGAGAAGAGGCCGGACGTTTGCACTTTCGGAAAAATGCATCTGCCGAGAATGAGAACGTTGAGCTGCTCCATCCCTGGGAAAGCACAGATCCCCAGTGCTGTTGTGCCTGTGAATAGGCTGCAGTGGGTAGGTGAAGACCAGCAGCAGCTTTCAGGGCTGGCACCTTCCTTGTGGGAGAAGAGGCCGGACGTTTGCACTTTCGGAAAAATGCATCTGCCGAGAATGAGAACGTTGAGATGCTCCATCCCTGGGAAAGCACAGATCCCCAGTGCTGTTGTGCCTGTGAATAGGCTGCAGTGGGTAGGTGAAGACCAGCAGCAGCTTTCAGGGCTGGCACCTTCCTTGTGGGAGAAGAGGCCGGACGTTTGCACTTTCGGAAAAATGCATCTGCCGAGAATGAGAACGTTGAGATGCTCCATCCCTGGGAAAGCACAGATCCCCAGTGCTGTTGTGCCTGTGAATAGGCTGCAGTGGGTAGGTGAAGACCAGCAGCAGCTTTCAGGGCTGGCACCTTCCTTGTGGGAGAAGAGGCCGGACGTTTGCACTTTCGGAAAAATGCATCTGCCGAGAATGAGAACGTTGAGATGCTCCATCTCTGGGAAAGCACAGATCCCCAGTGCTGTTGTGCCTGTGAATAGGCTGCAGTGGGTAGGTGAAGACCAGCAGCAGCTTTCAGGGCTGGCACCTTCCTTGTGGGAGAAGAGGCCGGACGTTTGCACTTTCAGAAATAGTTTCTGCCGGGCACAGGAACCGCGAGATGCTCCATCTCTGGGAAAGCACAGATCCCCAGTGCTGTTGTGCCTGTGAATAGGCTGCAGTGGGTAGGTGAAGACCAGCAGCAGCTTTCAGGGCTGGCACCTTCCTTGTGGGAGAAGAGGCCGGACGTTTGCACTTTCGGAAAAATGCATCTGCCGAGAATGAGAACGTTGAGATGCTCCATCCCTGGGAAAGCACAGATCCCCAGTGCTGTTGTGCCTGTGAATAGGCTGCAGTGGGTAGGTGAAGACCAGCAGCAGCTTTCAGGGCTGGCACCTTCCTTGTGGGAGAAGAGGCCGGACGTTTGCACTTTCGGAAAAATGCATCTGCCGAGAATGAGAACGTTGAGATGCTCCATCCCTGGGAAAGCACAGATCCCCAGTGCTGTTGTGCCTGTGAATAGGCTGCAGTGGGTAGGTGAAGACCAGCAGCAGCTTTCAGGGCTGGCACCTTCCTTGTGGGAGAAGAGGCCGGACGTTTGCACTTTCGGAAAAATGCATCTGCCGAGAATGAGAACGTTGAGATGCTCCATCTCTGGGAAAGCACAGATCCCCAGTGCTGTTGTGCCTGTGAATAGGCTGCAGTGGGTAGGTGAAGACCAGCAGCAGCTTTCAGGGCTGGCACCTTCCTTGTGGGAGAAGAGGCCGGACGTTTGCACTTTCAGAAATTGTTTCTGCCGGGCACAGGAACCGCGAGATGCTCCATCTCTGGGAAAGCACAGATCCCCAGTGCTGTTGTGCCTGTGAATAGGCTGCAGTGGGTAGGCGAAGACCAGCAGCAGCTTTCAGGGCTGGCACCTTCCTTGTGGGAGAAGAGGCCGGACGTTTGCACTTTCGGAAAAATGCATCTGCCGAGAATGAGAACGTTGAGCTGCTCCATCCCTGGGAAAGCACAGATCCCCAGTGCTGTTGTGCCTGTGAATAGGCTGCAGTGGGTAGGTGAAGACCAGCAGCAGCTTTCAGGGCTGGCACCTTCCTTGTGGGAGAAGAGGCCGGACGTTTGCACTTTCGGAAAAATGCATCTGCCAAGAATGAGAACGTTGAGATGCTCCATCCCTGGGAAAGCACAGATCCCCAGTGCTGTTGTGCCTGTGAATAGGCTGCAGTGGGTAGGTGAAGACCAGCAGCAGCTTTCAGGGCTGGCACCTTCCTTGTGGGAGATGAGGCCGGACGTTTGCACTTTCAGAAATTGTTTCTGCCGGGCACAGGAACCACGAGATGCTCCATCCCTGGGAAAGCACAGATCCCCAGTGCTGTTGTGCCTGTGAATAGGCTGCAGTGGGTAGGTGAAGACCAGCAGCAGCTTTCAGGGCTGGCACCTTCCTTGTGGGAGAAGAGGCCGGACGTTTGCACTTTCGGAAAAATGCATCTGCCGAGAATGAGAACGTTGAGATGCTCCATCCCTGGGAAAGCACAGATCCCCAGTGCTGTTGTGCCTGTGAATAGGCTGCAGTGGGTAGGTGAAGACCAGCAGCAGCTTTCAGGGCTGGCACCTTCCTTGTGGGAGAAGAGGCCGGACGTTTGCACTTTCAGAAATTGTTTCTGCCGGGCACAGGAACCGCGAGATGCTCCATCTCTGGGAAAGCACAGATCCCCAGTGCTGTTGTGCCTGTGAATAGGCTGCAGTGGGTAGGTGAAGACCAGCAGCAGCTTTCAGGGCTGGCACCTTCCTTGTGGGAGAAGAGGCCGGACGTTTGCACTTTCAGAAATTGTTTCTGCCGGGCACAGGAACCGCGAGATGCTCCATCTCTGGGAAAGCACAGATCCCCAGTGCTGTTGTGCCTGTGAATAGGCTGCAGTGGGTAGGTGAAGACCAGCAGCAGCTTTCAGGGCTGGCACCTTCCTTGTGGGAGAAGAGGCCGGACGTTTGCACTTTCGGAAAAATGCATCTGCCGAGAATGAGAACGTTGAGATGCTCCATCTCTGGGAAAGCACAGATCCCCAGTGCTGTTGTGCCTGTGAATAGGCTGCAGTGGGTAGGTGAAGACCAGCAGCAGCTTTCAGGGCTGGCACCTTCCTTGTGGGAGAAGAGGCCGGACGTTTGCACTTTCAGAAATTGTTTCTGCCGGGCACAGGAACCGCGAGATGCTCCATCTCTGGGAAAGCACAGATCCCCAGTGCTGTTGTGCCTGTGAATAGGCTGCAGTGGGTAGGTGAAGACCAGCAGCAGCTTTCAGGGCTGGCACCTTCCTTGTGGGAGAAGAGGCCGGACGTTTGCACTTTCGGAAAAATGCATCTGCCGAGAATGAGAACGTTGAGATGCTCCATCTCTGGGAAAGCACAGATCCCCAGTGCTGTTGTGCCTGTGAATAGGCTGCAGTGGGTAGGTGAAGACCAGCAGCAGCTTTCAGGGCTGGCACCTTCCTTGTGGGAGAAGAGGCCAGACGTTTGCACTTTCGGAAAAATGCATCTGCCGAGAATGAGAACGTTGAGATTCTCCATCCCTGGGAAAGCACAGATGCCCAGTGCTGTTGTGCCTGTGAATAGGCTGCAGTGGGTAGGTGAAGACCAGCAGCAGCTTTCAGGGCTGGCACCTTCCTTGTGGGAGAAGAGGCCGGACGTTTGCACTTTCGGAAAAATGCATCTGCCGAGAATGAGAACGTTGAGCTGCTCCATCCCTGGGAAAGCACAGATCCCCAGTGCTGTTGTGCCTGTGAATAGGCTGCAGTGGGTAGGTGAAGACCAGCAGCAGCTTTCAGGGCTGGCACCTTCCTTGTGGGAGAAGAGGCCGGACGTTTGCACTTTCAGAAATTGTTTCTGCCGGGCACAGGAACCGCGAGATGCTCCATCTCTGGGAAAGCACAGATCCCCAGTGCTGTTGTGCCTGTGAATAGGCTGCAGTGGGTAGGTGAAGACCAGCAGCAGCTTTCAGGGCTGGCACCTTCCTTGTGGGAGAAGAGGCCGGACGTTTGCACTTTCTGAAAAATGCATCTGCCGAGAATGAGAACGTTGAGCTGCTCCATCCCTGGGAAAGCACAGATCCCCAGTGCTGTTGTGCCTGTGAATAGGCTGCAGTGGGTAGGTGAAGACCAGCAGCAGCTTTCAGGGCTGGCACCTTCCTTGTGGGAGAAGAGGCCGGACGTTTGCACTTTCGGAAAAATGCATCTGCCGAGAATGAGAACGTTGAGATGCTCCATCCCTGGGAAAGCACAGATCCCCAGTGCTGTTGTGCCTGTGAATAGGCTGCAGTGGGTAGGTGAAGACCAGCAGCAGCTTTCAGGGCTGGCACCTTCCTTGTGGGAGAAGAGGCCGGACGTTTGCACTTTCGGAAAAATGCATCTGCCGAGAATGAGAACGTTGAGCTGCTCCATCTCTGGGAAAGCACAGATCCCCAGTGCTGTTGTGCCTGTGAATAGGCTGCAGTGGGTAGGTGAAGACCAGCAGCAGCTTTCAGGGCTGGCACCTTCCTTGTGGGAGAAGAGGCCGGACGTTTGCACTTTCAGAAATTGTTTCTGCCGGGCACAGGAACCGCGAGATGCTCCATCCCTGGGAAAGCACAGATCCCCAGTGCTGTTGTGCCTGTGAATAGGCTGCAGTGGGTAGGTGAAGACCAGCAGCAGCTTTCAGGGCTGGCACCTTCCTTGTGGGAGAAGAGGCCGGACGTTTGCACTTTCAGAAATTGTTTCTGCCGGGCACAGGAACCGCGAGATGCTCCATCCCTGGGAAAGCACAGATCCCCAGTGCTGTTGTGCCTGTGAATAGGCTGCAGTGGGTAGGTGAAGACCAGCAGCAGCTTTCAGGGCTGGCACCTTCCTTGTGGGAGAAGAGGCCGGACGTTTGCACTTTCGGAAAAATGCATCTGCCGAGAATGAGAACGTTGAGATGCTCCATCCCTGGGAAAGCACAGATCCCCAGTGCTGTTGTGCCTGTGAATAGGCTGCAGTGGGTAGGTGAAGACCAGCAGCAGCTTTCAGGGCTGGCACCTTCCTTGTGGGAGAAGAGGCCGGACGTTTGCACTTTCAGAAATTGTTTCTGCCGGGCACAGGAACCGCGAGATGCTCCATCTCTGGGAAAGCACAGATCCCCAGTGCTGTTGTGCCTGTGAATAGGCTGCAGTGGGTAGGCGAAGACCAGCAGCAGCTTTCAGGGCTGGCACCTTCCTTGTGGGAGAAGAGGCCGGACGTTTGCACTTTCGGAAAAATGCATCTGCCGAGAATGAGAACGTTGAGCTGCTCCATCCCTGGGAAAGCACAGATCCCCAGTGCTGTTGTGCCTGTGAATAGGCTGCAGTGGGTAGGTGAAGACCAGCAGCAGCTTTCAGGGCTGGCACCTTCCTTGTGGGAGAAGAGGCCGGACGTTTGCACTTTCGGAAAAATGCATCTGCCGAGAATGAGAACGTTGAGATGCTCCATCCCTGGGAAAGCACAGATCCCCAGTGCTGTTGTGCCTGTGAATAGGCTGCAGTGGGTAGGTGAAGACCAGCAGCAGCTTTCAGGGCTGGCACCTTCCTTGTGGGAGAAGAGGCCGGACGTTTGCACTTTCGGAAAAATGCATCTGCCGAGAATGAGAACGTTGAGATGCTCCATCCCTGGGAAAGCACAGATCCCCAGTGCTGTTGTGCCTGTGAATAGGCTGCAGTGGGTAGGTGAAGACCAGCAGCAGCTTTCAGGGCTGGCACCTTCCTTGTGGGAGAAGAGGCCGGACGTTTGCACTTTCGGAAAAATGCATCTGCCGAGAATGAGAACGTTGAGATGCTCCATCTCTGGGAAAGCACAGATCCCCAGTGCTGTTGTGCCTGTGAATAGGCTGCAGTGGGTAGGTGAAGACCAGCAGCAGCTTTCAGGGCTGGCACCTTCCTTGTGGGAGAAGAGGCCGGACGTTTGCACTTTCAGAAATTGTTTCTGCCGGGCACAGGAACCGCGAGATGCTCCATCTCTGGGAAAGCACAGATCCCCAGTGCTGTTGTGCCTGTGAATAGGCTGCAGTGGGTAGGTGAAGACCAGCAGCAGCTTTCAGGGCTGGCACCTTCCTTGTGGGAGAAGAGGCCGGACGTTTGCACTTTCGGAAAAATGCATCTGCCGAGAATGAGAACGTTGAGCTGCTCCATCCCTGGGAAAGCACAGATCCCCAGTGCTGTTGTGCCTGTGAATAGGCTGCAGTGGGTAGGTGAAGACCAGCAGCAGCTTTCAGGGCTGGCACCTTCCTTGTGGGAGAAGAGGCCGGACGTTTGCACTTTCGGAAAAATGCATCTGCCGAGAATGAGAACGTTGAGATGCTCCATCCCTGGGAAAGCACAGATCCCCAGTGCTGTTGTGCCTGTGAATAGGCTGCAGTGGGTAGGTGAAGACCAGCAGCAGCTTTCAGGGCTGGCACCTTCCTTGTGGGAGAAGAGGCCGGACGTTTGCACTTTCGGAAAAATGCATCTGCCGAGAATGAGAACGTTGAGATGCTCCATCTCTGGGAAAGCACAGATCCCCAGTGCTGTTGTGCCTGTGAATAGGCTGCAGTGGGTAGGTGAAGACCAGCAGCAGCTTTCAGGGCTGGCACCTTCCTTGTGGGAGAAGAGGCCGGACGTTTGCACTTTCAGAAATTGTTTCTGCCGGGCACAGGAACCGCGAGATGCTCCATCTCTGGGAAAGCACAGATCCCCAGTGCTGTTGTGCCTGTGAATAGGCTGCAGTGGGTAGGTGAAGACCAGCAGCAGCTTTCAGGGCTGGCACCTTCCTTGTGGGAGAAGAGGCCGGACGTTTGCACTTTCAGAAATTGTTTCTGCCGGGCACAGGAACCGCGAGATGCTCCATCCCTGGGAAAGCACAGATCCCCAGTGCTGTTGTGCCTGTGAATAGGCTGCAGTGGGTAGGTGAAGACCAGCAGCAGCTTTCAGGGCTGGCACCTTCCTTGTGGGAGAAGAGGCCGGACGTTTGCACTTTCGGAAAAATGCATCTGCCGAGAATGAGAACGTTGAGATGCTCCATCCCTGGGAAAGCACAGATCCCCAGTGCTGTTGTGCCTGTGAATAGGCTGCAGTGGGTAGGTGAAGACCAGCAGCAGCTTTCAGGGCTGGCACCTTCCTTGTGGGAGAAGAGGCCGGACGTTTGCACTTTCGGAAAAATGCATCTGCCGAGAATGAGAACGTTGAGCTGCTCCATCCCTGGGAAAGCACAGATCCCCAGTGCTGTTGTGCCTGTGAATAGGCTGCAGTGGGTAGGTGAAGACCAGCAGCAGCTTTCAGGGCTGGCACCTTCCTTGTGGGAGAAGAGGCCGGACGTTTGCACTTTCGGAAAAATGCATCTGCCAAGAATGAGAACGTTGAGATGCTCCATCCCTGGGAAAGCACAGATCCCCAGTGCTGTTGTGCCTGTGAATAGGCTGCAGTGGGTAGGTGAAGACCAGCAGCAGCTTTCAGGGCTGGCACCTTCCTTGTGGGAGATGAGGCCGGACGTTTGCACTTTCAGAAATTGTTTCTGCCGGGCACAGGAACCACGAGATGCTCCATCCCTGGGAAAGCACAGATCCCCAGTGCTGTTGTGCCTGTGAATAGGCTGCAGTGGGTAGGTGAAGACCAGCAGCAGCTTTCAGGGCTGGCACCTTCCTTGTGGGAGAAGAGGCCGGACGTTTGCACTTTCGGAAAAATGCATCTGCCGAGAATGAGAACGTTGAGATGCTCCATCCCTGGGAAAGCACAGATCCCCAGTGCTGTTGTGCCTGTGAATAGGCTGCAGTGGGTAGGTGAAGACCAGCAGCAGCTTTCAGGGCTGGCACCTTCCTTGTGGGAGAAGAGGCCGGACGTTTGCACTTTCGGAAAAATGCATCTGCCGAGAATGAGAACGTTGAGATGCTCCATCTCTGGGAAAGCACAGATCCCCAGTGCTGTTGTGCCTGTGAATAGGCTGCAGTGGGTAGGTGAAGACCAGCAGCAGCTTTCAGGGCTGGCACCTTCCTTGTGGGAGAAGAGGCCGGACGTTTGCACTTTCAGAAATTGTTTCTGCCGGGCACAGGAACCGCGAGATGCTCCATCCCTGGGAAAGCACAGATCCCCAGTGCTGTTGTGCCTGTGAATAGGCTGCAGTGGGTAGGTGAAGACCAGCAGCAGCTTTCAGGGCTGGCACCTTCCTTGTGGGAGAAGAGGCCGGACGTTTGCACTTTCGGAAAAATGCATCTGCCGAGAATGAGAACGTTGAGATGCTCCATCCCTGGGAAAGCACAGATCCCCAGTGCTGTTGTGCCTGTGAATAGGCTGCAGTGGGTAGGTGAAGACCAGCAGCAGCTTTCAGGGCTGGCACCTTCCTTGTGGGAGAAGAGGCCGGACGTTTGCACTTTCAGAAATTGTTTCTGCCGGGCACAGGAACCGCGAGATGCTCCATCTCTGGGAAAGCACAGATCCCCAGTGCTGTTGTGCCTGTGAATAGGCTGCAGTGGGTAGGCGAAGACCAGCAGCAGCTTTCAGGGCTGGCACCTTCCTTGTGGGAGAAGAGGCCGGACGTTTGCACTTTCGGAAAAATGCATCTGCCGAGAATGAGAACGTTGAGCTGCTCCATCCCTGGGAAAGCACAGATCCCCAGTGCTGTTGTGCCTGTGAATAGGCTGCAGTGGGTAGGTGAAGACCAGCAGCAGCTTTCAGGGCTGGCACCTTCCTTGTGGGAGAAGAGGCCGGACGTTTGCACTTTCGGAAAAATGCATCTGCCGAGAATGAGAACGTTGAGATGCTCCATCCCTGGGAAAGCACAGATCCCCAGTGCTGTTGTGCCTGTGAATAGGCTGCAGTGGGTAGGTGAAGACCAGCAGCAGCTTTCAGGGCTGGCACCTTCCTTGTGGGAGAAGAGGCCGGACGTTTGCACTTTCGGAAAAATGCATCTGCCGAGAATGAGAACGTTGAGATGCTCCATCCCTGGGAAAGCACAGATCCCCAGTGCTGTTGTGCCTGTGAATAGGCTGCAGTGGGTAGGTGAAGACCAGCAGCAGCTTTCAGGGCTGGCACCTTCCTTGTGGGAGAAGAGGCCGGACGTTTGCACTTTCGGAAAAATGCATCTGCCGAGAATGAGAACGTTGAGATGCTCCATCTCTGGGAAAGCACAGATCCCCAGTGCTGTTGTGCCTGTGAATAGGCTGCAGTGGGTAGGTGAAGACCAGCAGCAGCTTTCAGGGCTGGCACCTTCCTTGTGGGAGAAGAGGCCGGACGTTTGCACTTTCAGAAATAGTTTCTGCCGGGCACAGGAACCGCGAGATGCTCCATCTCTGGGAAAGCACAGATCCCCAGTGCTGTTGTGCCTGTGAATAGGCTGCAGTGGGTAGGTGAAGACCAGCAGCAGCTTTCAGGGCTGGCACCTTCCTTGTGGGAGAAGAGGCCGGACGTTTGCACTTTCGGAAAAATGCATCTGCCGAGAATGAGAACGTTGAGATGCTCCATCCCTGGGAAAGCACAGATCCCCAGTGCTGTTGTGCCTGTGAATAGGCTGCAGTGGGTAGGTGAAGACCAGCAGCAGCTTTCAGGGCTGGCACCTTCCTTGTGGGAGAAGAGGCCGGACGTTTGCACTTTCGGAAAAATGCATCTGCCGAGAATGAGAACGTTGAGATGCTCCATCCCTGGGAAAGCACAGATCCCCAGTGCTGTTGTGCCTGTGAATAGGCTGCAGTGGGTAGGTGAAGACCAGCAGCAGCTTTCAGGGCTGGCACCTTCCTTGTGGGAGAAGAGGCCGGACGTTTGCACTTTCGGAAAAATGCATCTGCCGAGAATGAGAACGTTGAGATGCTCCATCTCTGGGAAAGCACAGATCCCCAGTGCTGTTGTGCCTGTGAATAGGCTGCAGTGGGTAGGTGAAGACCAGCAGCAGCTTTCAGGGCTGGCACCTTCCTTGTGGGAGAAGAGGCCGGACGTTTGCACTTTCAGAAATTGTTTCTGCCGGGCACAGGAACCGCGAGATGCTCCATCTCTGGGAAAGCACAGATCCCCAGTGCTGTTGTGCCTGTGAATAGGCTGCAGTGGGTAGGTGAAGACCAGCAGCAGCTTTCAGGGCTGGCACCTTCCTTGTGGGAGAAGAGGCCGGACGTTTGCACTTTCAGAAATTGTTTCTGCCGGGCACAGGAACCGCGAGATGCTCCATCTCTGGGAAAGCACAGATCCCCAGTGCTGTTGTGCCTGTGAATAGGCTGCAGTGGGTAGGTGAAGACCAGCAGCAGCTTTCAGGGCTGGCACCTTCCTTGTGGGAGAAGAGGCCGGACGTTTGCACTTTCGGAAAAATGCATCTGCCGAGAATGAGAACGTTGAGATGCTCCATCCCTGGGAAAGCACAGATCCCCAGTGCTGTTGTGCCTGTGAATAGGCTGCAGTGGGTAGGTGAAGACCAGCAGCAGCTTTCAGGGCTGGCACCTTCCTTGTGGGAGAAGAGGCCGGACGTTTGCACTTTCAGAAATTGTTTCTGCCGGGCACAGGAACCGCGAGATGCTCCATCTCTGGGAAAGCACAGATCCCCAGTGCTGTTGTGCCTGTGAATAGGCTGCAGTGGGTAGGCGAAGACCAGCAGCAGCTTTCAGGGCTGGCACCTTCCTTGTGGGAGAAGAGGCCGGACGTTTGCACTTTCGGAAAAATGCATCTGCCGAGAATGAGAACGTTGAGCTGCTCCATCCCTGGGAAAGCACAGATCCCCAGTGCTGTTGTGCCTGTGAATAGGCTGCAGTGGGTAGGTGAAGACCAGCAGCAGCTTTCAGGGCTGGCACCTTCCTTGTGGGAGAAGAGGCCGGACGTTTGCACTTTCGGAAAAATGCATCTGCCAAGAATGAGAACGTTGAGATGCTCCATCCCTGGGAAAGCACAGATCCCCAGTGCTGTTGTGCCTGTGAATAGGCTGCAGTGGGTAGGTGAAGACCAGCAGCAGCTTTCAGGGCTGGCACCTTCCTTGTGGGAGATGAGGCCGGACGTTTGCACTTTCAGAAATTGTTTCTGCCGGGCACAGGAACCACGAGATGCTCCATCCCTGGGAAAGCACAGATCCCCAGTGCTGTTGTGCCTGTGAATAGGCTGCAGTGGGTAGGTGAAGACCAGCAGCAGCTTTCAGGGCTGGCACCTTCCTTGTGGGAGAAGAGGCCGGACGTTTGCACTTTCGGAAAAATGCATCTGCCGAGAATGAGAACGTTGAGATGCTCCATCTCTGGGAAAGCACAGATCCCCAGTGCTGTTGTGCCTGTGAATAGGCTGCAGTGGGTAGGTGAAGACCAGCAGCAGCTTTCAGGGCTGGCACCTTCCTTGTGGGAGAAGAGGCCGGACGTTTGCACTTTCAGAAATTGTTTCTGCCGGGCACAGGAACCGCGAGATGCTCCATCTCTGGGAAAGCACAGATCCCCAGTGCTGTTGTGCCTGTGAATAGGCTGCAGTGGGTAGGTGAAGACCAGCAGCAGCTTTCAGGGCTGGCACCTTCCTTGTGGGAGAAGAGGCCGGACGTTTGCACTTTCAGAAATTGTTTCTGCCGGGCACAGGAACCGCGAGATGCTCCATCTCTGGGAAAGCACAGATCCCCAGTGCTGTTGTGCCTGTGAATAGGCTGCAGTGGGTAGGTGAAGACCAGCAGCAGCTTTCAGGGCTGGCACCTTCCTTGTGGGAGAAGAGGCCGGACGTTTGCACTTTCGGAAAAATGCATCTGCCGAGAATGAGAACGTTGAGATGCTCCATCTCTGGGAAAGCACAGATCCCCAGTGCTGTTGTGCCTGTGAATAGGCTGCAGTGGGTAGGTGAAGACCAGCAGCAGCTTTCAGGGCTGGCACCTTCCTTGTGGGAGAAGAGGCCGGACGTTTGCACTTTCAGAAATTGTTTCTGCCGGGCACAGGAACCGCGAGATGCTCCATCTCTGGGAAAGCACAGATCCCCAGTGCTGTTGTGCCTGTGAATAGGCTGCAGTGGGTAGGTGAAGACCAGCAGCAGCTTTCAGGGCTGGCACCTTCCTTGTGGGAGAAGAGGCCGGACGTTTGCACTTTCGGAAAAATGCATCTGCCGAGAATGAGAACGTTGAGATGCTCCATCTCTGGGAAAGCACAGATCCCCAGTGCTGTTGTGCCTGTGAATAGGCTGCAGTGGGTAGGTGAAGACCAGCAGCAGCTTTCAGGGCTGGCACCTTCCTTGTGGGAGAAGAGGCCAGACGTTTGCACTTTCGGAAAAATGCATCTGCCGAGAATGAGAACGTTGAGATTCTCCATCCCTGGGAAAGCACAGATGCCCAGTGCTGTTGTGCCTGTGAATAGGCTGCAGTGGGTAGGTGAAGACCAGCAGCAGCTTTCAGGGCTGGCACCTTCCTTGTGGGAGAAGAGGCCGGACGTTTGCACTTTCGGAAAAATGCATCTGCCGAGAATGAGAACGTTGAGCTGCTCCATCCCTGGGAAAGCACAGATCCCCAGTGCTGTTGTGCCTGTGAATAGGCTGCAGTGGGTAGGTGAAGACCAGCAGCAGCTTTCAGGGCTGGCACCTTCCTTGTGGGAGAAGAGGCCGGACGTTTGCACTTTCGGAAAAATGCATCTGCCGAGAATGAGAAAGTTGAGATGCTCCATCCCTGGGAAAGCACCGATCCCCAGTGCTGTTGTGCCTGTGAATAGGCTGCAGTGGGTAGGTGAAGACCAGCAGCAGCTTTCAGGGCTGGCACCTTCCTTGTGGGAGAAGAGGCCGGACGTTTGCACTTTCAGAAATTGTTTCTGCCGGGCACAGGAACCGCGAGATGCTCCATCTCTGGGAAAGCACAGATCCCCAGTGCTGTTGTGCCTGTGAATAGGCTGCAGTGGGTAGGTGAAGACCAGCAGCAGCTTTCAGGGCTGGCACCTTCCTTGTGGGAGAAGAGGCCGGACGTTTGCACTTTCGGAAAAATGCATCTGCCGAGAATGAGAACGTTGAGATGCTCCATCCCTGGGAAAGCACAGATCCCCAGTGCTGTTGTGCCTGTGAATAGGCTGCAGTGGGTAGGTGAAGACCAGCAGCAGCTTTCAGGGCTGGCACCTTCCTTGTGGGAGAAGAGGCCGGACGTTTGCACTTTCGGAAAAATGCATCTGCCGAGAATGAGAACGTTGAGATGCTCCATCTCTGGGAAAGCACAGATCCCCAGTGCTGTTGTGCCTGTGAATAGGCTGCAGTGGGTAGGTGAAGACCAGCAGCAGCTTTCAGGGCTGGCACCTTCCTTGTGGGAGAAGAGGCCGGACGTTTGCACTTTCGGAAAAATGCATCTGCCGAGAATGAGAACGTTGAGATGCTCCATCCCTGGGAAAGCACAGATCCCCAGTGCTGTTGTGCCTGTGAATAGGCTGCAGTGGGTAGGTGAAGACCAGCAGCAGCTTTCAGGGCTGGCACCTTCCTTGTGGGAGAAGAGGCCGGACGTTTGCACTTTCGGAAAAATGCATCTGCCGAGAATGAGAACGTTGAGCTGCTCCATCCCTGGGAAAGCACAGATCCCCAGTGCTGTTGTGCCTGTGAATAGGCTGCAGTGGGTAGGTGAAGACCAGCAGCAGCTTTCAGGGCTGGCACCTTCCTTGTGGGAGAAGAGGCCGGACGTTTGCACTTTCAGAAATTGTTTCTGCCGGGCACAGGAACCGCGAGATGCTCCATCTCTGGGAAAGCACAGATCCCCAGTGCTGTTGTGCCTGTGAATAGGCTGCAGTGGGTAGGTGAAGACCAGCAGCAGCTTTCAGGGCTGGCACCTTCCTTGTGGGAGAAGAGGCCGGACGTTTGCACTTTCGGAAAAATGCATCTGCCGAGAATGAGAACGTTGAGATGCTCCATCCCTGGGAAAGCACAGATCCCCAGTGCTGTTGTGCCTGTGAATAGGCTGCAGTGGGTAGGTGAAGACCAGCAGCAGCTTTCAGGGCTGGCACCTTCCTTGTGGGAGAAGAGGCCGGACGTTTGCACTTTCGGAAAAATGCATCTGCCGAGAATGAGAACGTTGAGCTGCTCCATCCCTGGGAAAGCACAGATCCCCAGTGCTGTTGTGCCTGTGAATAGGCTGCAGTGGGTAGGTGAAGACCAGCAGCAGCTTTCAGGGCTGGCACCTTCCTTGTGGGAGAAGAGGCCGGACGTTTGCACTTTCGGAAAAATGCATCTGCCGAGAATGAGAACGTTGAGATGCTCCATCCCTGGGAAAGCACAGATCCCCAGTGCTGTTGTGCCTGTGAATAGGCTGCAGTGGGTAGGTGAAGACCAGCAGCAGCTTTCAGGGCTGGCAACTTCCTTGTGGGAGAAGAGGCCGGACGTTTGCACTTTCAGAAATTGTTTCTGCCGGGCACAGGAACCGCGAGATGCTCCATCCCTGGGAAAGCACAGATCCCCAGTGCTGTTGTGCCTGTGAATAGGCTGCAGTGGGTAGGTGAAGACCAGCAGCAGCTTTCAGGGCTGGCACCTTCCTTGTGGGAGAAGAGGCCGGACGTTTGCACTTTCGGAAAAATGCATCTGCCGAGAATGAGAACGTTGAGCTGCTCCATCCCTGGGAAAGCACAGATCCCCAGTGCTGTTGTGCCTGTGAATAGGCTGCAGTGGGTAGGTGAAGACCAGCAGCAGCTTTCAGGGCTGGCACCTTCCTTGTGGGAGAAGAGGCCGGACGTTTGCACTTTCGGAAAAATGCATCTGCCGAGAATGAGAACGTTGAGATGCTCCATCCCTGGGAAAGCACAGATCCCCAGTGCTGTTGTGCCTGTGAATAGGCTGCAGTGGGTAGGTGAAGACCAGCAGCAGCTTTCAGGGCTGGCACCTTCCTTGTGGGAGAAGAGGCCGGACGTTTGCACTTTCAGAAATTGTTTCTGCCGGGCACAGGAACCGCGAGATGCTCCATCTCTGGGAAAGCACAGATCCCCAGTGCTGTTGTGCCTGTGAATAGGCTGCAGTGGGTAGGTGAAGACCAGCAGCAGCTTTCAGGGCTGGCACCTTCCTTGTGGGAGAAGAGGCCGGACGTTTGCACTTTCGGAAAAATGCATCTGCCGAGAATGAGAACGTTGAGATGCTCCATCCCTGGGAAAGCACAGATCCCCAGTGCTGTTGTGCCTGTGAATAGGCTGCAGTGGGTAGGTGAAGACCAGCAGCAGCTTTCAGGGCTGGCACCTTCCTTGTGGGAGAAGAGGCCGGACGTTTGCACTTTCGGAAAAATGCATCTGCCGAGAATGAGAACGTTGAGATGCTCCATCCCTGGGAAAGCACAGATCCCCAGTGCTGTTGTGCCTGTCAATAGGCTGCAGTGGGTAGGTGAAGACCAGCAGCAGCTTTCAGGGCTGGCACCTTCCTTGTGGGAGAAGAGGCCGGACGTTTGCACTTTCAGAAATTGTTTCTGCCGGGCACAGGAACCGCGAGATGCTCCATCTCTGGGAAAGCACAGATCCCCAGTGCTGTTGTGCCTGTGAATAGGCTGCAGTGGGTAGGTGAAGACCAGCAGCAGCTTTCAGGGCTGGCACCTTCCTTGTGGGAGAAGAGGCCGGACGTTTGCACTTTCGGAAAAATGCATCTGCCAAGAATGAGAACGTTGAGATGCTCCATCCCTGGGAAAGCACAGATCCCCAGTGCTGTTGTGCCTGTGAATAGGCTGCAGTGGGTAGGTGAAGACCAGCAGCAGCTTTCAGGGCTGGCACCTTCCTTGTGGGAGATGAGGCCGGACGTTTGCACTTTCAGAAATTGTTTCTGCCGGGCACAGGAACCACGAGATGCTCCATCCCTGGGAAAGCACAGATCCCCAGTGCTGTTGTGCCTGTGAATAGGCTGCAGTGGGTAGGTGAAGACCAGCAGCAGCTTTCAGGGCTGGCACCTTCCTTGTGGGAGAAGAGGCCGGACGTTTGCACTTTCGGAAAAATGCATCTGCCGAGAATGAGAACGTTGAGATGCTCCATCTCTGGGAAAGCACAGATCCCCAGTGCTGTTGTGCCTGTGAATAGGCTGCAGTGGGTAGGTGAAGACCAGCAGCAGCTTTCAGGGCTGGCACCTTCCTTGTGGGAGAAGAGGCCGGACGTTTGCACTTTCAGAAATTGTTTCTGCCGGGCACAGGAACCGCGAGATGCTCCATCTCTGGGAAAGCACAGATCCCCAGTGCTGTTGTGCCTGTGAATAGGCTGCAGTGGGTAGGTGAAGACCAGCAGCAGCTTTCAGGGCTGGCACCTTCCTTGTGGGAGAAGAGGCCGGACGTTTGCACTTTCAGAAATTGTTTCTGCCGGGCACAGGAACCGCGAGATGCTCCATCTCTGGGAAAGCACAGATCCCCAGTGCTGTTGTGCCTGTGAATAGGCTGCAGTGGGTAGGTGAAGACCAGCAGCAGCTTTCAGGGCTGGCACCTTCCTTGTGGGAGAAGAGGCCGGACGTTTGCACTTTCGGAAAAATGCATCTGCCGAGAATGAGAACGTTGAGATGCTCCATCTCTGGGAAAGCACAGATCCCCAGTGCTGTTGTGCCTGTGAATAGGCTGCAGTGGGTAGGTGAAGACCAGCAGCAGCTTTCAGGGCTGGCACCTTCCTTGTGGGAGAAGAGGCCGGACGTTTGCACTTTCAGAAATTGTTTCTGCCGGGCACAGGAACCGCGAGATGCTCCATCTCTGGGAAAGCACAGATCCCCAGTGCTGTTGTGCCTGTGAATAGGCTGCAGTGGGTAGGTGAAGACCAGCAGCAGCTTTCAGGGCTGGCACCTTCCTTGTGGGAGAAGAGGCCGGACGTTTGCACTTTCGGAAAAATGCATCTGCCGAGAATGAGAACGTTGAGATGCTCCATCTCTGGGAAAGCACAGATCCCCAGTGCTGTTGTGCCTGTGAATAGGCTGCAGTGGGTAGGTGAAGACCAGCAGCAGCTTTCAGGGCTGGCACCTTCCTTGTGGGAGAAGAGGCCAGACGTTTGCACTTTCGGAAAAATGCATCTGCCGAGAATGAGAACGTTGAGATTCTCCATCCCTGGGAAAGCACAGATGCCCAGTGCTGTTGTGCCTGTGAATAGGCTGCAGTGGGTAGGTGAAGACCAGCAGCAGCTTTCAGGGCTGGCACCTTCCTTGTGGGAGAAGAGGCCGGACGTTTGCACTTTCGGAAAAATGCATCTGCCGAGAATGAGAACGTTGAGCTGCTCCATCCCTGGGAAAGCACAGATCCCCAGTGCTGTTGTGCCTGTGAATAGGCTGCAGTGGGTAGGTGAAGACCAGCAGCAGCTTTCAGGGCTGGCACCTTCCTTGTGGGAGAAGAGGCCGGACGTTTGCACTTTCGGAAAAATGCATCTGCCGAGAATGAGAAAGTTGAGATGCTCCATCCCTGGGAAAGCACCGATCCCCAGTGCTGTTGTGCCTGTGAATAGGCTGCAGTGGGTAGGTGAAGACCAGCAGCAGCTTTCAGGGCTGGCACCTTCCTTGTGGGAGAAGAGGCCGGACGTTTGCACTTTCAGAAATTGTTTCTGCCGGGCACAGGAACCGCGAGATGCTCCATCTCTGGGAAAGCACAGATCCCCAGTGCTGTTGTGCCTGTGAATAGGCTGCAGTGGGTAGGTGAAGACCAGCAGCAGCTTTCAGGGCTGGCACCTTCCTTGTGGGAGAAGAGGCCGGACGTTTGCACTTTCGGAAAAATGCATCTGCCGAGAATGAGAACGTTGAGATGCTCCATCCCTGGGAAAGCACAGATCCCCAGTGCTGTTGTGCCTGTGAATAGGCTGCAGTGGGTAGGTGAAGACCAGCAGCAGCTTTCAGGGCTGGCACCTTCCTTGTGGGAGAAGAGGCCGGACGTTTGCACTTTCGGAAAAATGCATCTGCCGAGAATGAGAACGTTGAGATGCTCCATCTCTGGGAAAGCACAGATCCCCAGTGCTGTTGTGCCTGTGAATAGGCTGCAGTGGGTAGGTGAAGACCAGCAGCAGCTTTCAGGGCTGGCACCTTCCTTGTGGGAGAAGAGGCCGGACGTTTGCACTTTCGGAAAAATGCATCTGCCGAGAATGAGAACGTTGAGATGCTCCATCCCTGGGAAAGCACAGATCCCCAGTGCTGTTGTGCCTGTGAATAGGCTGCAGTGGGTAGGTGAAGACCAGCAGCAGCTTTCAGGGCTGGCACCTTCCTTGTGGGAGAAGAGGCCGGACGTTTGCACTTTCGGAAAAATGCATCTGCCGAGAATGAGAACTTTGAGATGCTCCATCCCTGGGAAAGCACAGATCCCCAGTGCTGTTGTGCCTGTGAATAGGCTGCAGTGGGTAGGTGAAGACCAGCAGCAGCTTTCAGGGCTGGCACCTTCCTTGTGGGAGAAGAGGCCGGACGTTTGCACTTTCAGAAATTGTTTCTGCCGGGCACAGGAACCGCGAGATGCTCCATCTCTGGGAAAGCACAGATCCCCAGTGCTGTTGTGCCTGTGAATAGGCTGCAGTGGGTAGGTGAAGACCAGCAGCAGCTTTCAGGGCTGGCACCTTCCTTGTGGGAGAAGAGGCCGGACGTTTGCACTTTCGGAAAAATGCATCTGCCGAGAATGAGAACGTTGAGATGCTCCATCCCTGGGAAAGCACAGATCCCCAGTGCTGTTGTGCCTGTGAATAGGCTGCAGTGGGTAGGTGAAGACCAGCAGCAGCTTTCAGGGCTGGCACCTTCCTTGTGGGAGAAGAGGCCGGACGTTTGCACTTTCGGAAAAATGCATCTGCCGAGAATGAGAACGTTGAGCTGCTCCATCCCTGGGAAAGCACAGATCCCCAGTGCTGTTGTGCCTGTGAATAGGCTGCAGTGGGTAGGTGAAGACCAGCAGCAGCTTTCAGGGCTGGCACCTTCCTTGTGGGAGAAGAGGCCGGACGTTTGCACTTTCGGAAAAATGCATCTGCCGAGAATGAGAACGTTGAGATGCTCCATCCCTGGGAAAGCACAGATCCCCAGTGCTGTTGTGCCTGTGAATAGGCTGCAGTGGGTAGGTGAAGACCAGCAGCAGCTTTCAGGGCTGGCAACTTCCTTGTGGGAGAAGAGGCCGGACGTTTGCACTTTCAGAAATTGTTTCTGCCGGGCACAGGAACCGCGAGATGCTCCATCCCTGGGAAAGCACAGATCCCCAGTGCTGTTGTGCCTGTGAATAGGCTGCAGTGGGTAGGTGAAGACCAGCAGCAGCTTTCAGGGCTGGCACCTTCCTTGTGGGAGAAGAGGCCGGACGTTTGCACTTTCGGAAAAATGCATCTGCCGAGAATGAGAACGTTGAGCTGCTCCATCCCTGGGAAAGCACAGATCCCCAGTGCTGTTGTGCCTGTGAATAGGCTGCAGTGGGTAGGTGAAGACCAGCAGCAGCTTTCAGGGCTGGCACCTTCCTTGTGGGAGAAGAGGCCGGACGTTTGCACTTTCGGAAAAATGCATCTGCCGAGAATGAGAACGTTGAGATGCTCCATCCCTGGGAAAGCACAGATCCCCAGTGCTGTTGTGCCTGTGAATAGGCTGCAGTGGGTAGGTGAAGACCAGCAGCAGCTTTCAGGGCTGGCACCTTCCTTGTGGGAGAAGAGGCCGGACGTTTGCACTTTCAGAAATTGTTTCTGCCGGGCACAGGAACCGCGAGATGCTCCATCTCTGGGAAAGCACAGATCCCCAGTGCTGTTGTGCCTGTGAATAGGCTGCAGTGGGTAGGTGAAGACCAGCAGCAGCTTTCAGGGCTGGCACCTTCCTTGTGGGAGAAGAGGCCGGACGTTTGCACTTTCGGAAAAATGCATCTGCCGAGAATGAGAACGTTGAGATGCTCCATCCCTGGGAAAGCACAGATCCCCAGTGCTGTTGTGCCTGTGAATAGGCTGCAGTGGGTAGGTGAAGACCAGCAGCAGCTTTCAGGGCTGGCACCTTCCTTGTGGGAGAAGAGGCCGGACGTTTGCACTTTCGGAAAAATGCATCTGCCGAGAATGAGAACGTTGAGATGCTCCATCCCTGGGAAAGCACAGATCCCCAGTGCTGTTGTGCCTGTCAATAGGCTGCAGTGGGTAGGTGAAGACCAGCAGCAGCTTTCAGGGCTGGCACCTTCCTTGTGGGAGAAGAGGCCGGACGTTTGCACTTTCAGAAATTGTTTCTGCCGGGCACAGGAACCGCGAGATGCTCCATCTCTGGGAAAGCACAGATCCCCAGTGCTGTTGTGCCTGTGAATAGGCTGCAGTGGGTAGGTGAAGACCAGCAGCAGCTTTCAGGGCTGGCACCTTCCTTGTGGGAGAAGAGGCCGGACGTTTGCACTTTCAGAAATTGTTTCTGCCGGGCACAGGAACCGCGAGATGCTCCATCTCTGGGAAAGCACAGATCCCCAGTGCTGTTGTGCCTGTGAATAGGCTGCAGTGGGTAGGTGAAGACCAGCAGCAGCTTTCAGGGCTGGCACCTTCCTTGTGGGAGAAGAGGCCGGACGTTTGCACTTTCGGAAAAATGCATCTGCCGAGAATGAGAACGTTGAGCTGCTCCATCCCTGGGAAAGCACAGATCCCCAGTGCTGTTGTGCCTGTGAATAGGCTGCAGTGGGTAGGTGAAGACCAGCAGCAGCTTTCAGGGCTGGCACCTTCCTTGTGGGAGAAGAGGCCGGACGTTTGCACTTTCGGAAAAATGCATCTGCCGAGAATGAGAAAGTTGAGATGCTCCATCCCTGGGAAAGCACCGATCCCCAGTGCTGTTGTGCCTGTGAATAGGCTGCAGTGGGTAGGTGAAGACCAGCAGCAGCTTTCAGGGCTGGCACCTTCCTTGTGGGAGAAGAGGCCGGACGTTTGCACTTTCAGAAATTGTTTCTGCCGGGCACAGGAACCGCGAGATGCTCCATCTCTGGGAAAGCACAGATCCCCAGTGCTGTTGTGCCTGTGAATAGGCTGCAGTGGGTAGGTGAAGACCAGCAGCAGCTTTCAGGGCTGGCACCTTCCTTGTGGGAGAAGAGGCCGGACGTTTGCACTTTCGGAAAAATGCATCTGCCGAGAATGAGAACGTTGAGATGCTCCATCCCTGGGAAAGCACAGATCCCCAGTGCTGTTGTGCCTGTGAATAGGCTGCAGTGGGTAGGTGAAGACCAGCAGCAGCTTTCAGGGCTGGCACCTTCCTTGTGGGAGAAGAGGCCGGACGTTTGCACTTTCGGAAAAATGCATCTGCCGAGAATGAGAACGTTGAGATGCTCCATCTCTGGGAAAGCACAGATCCCCAGTGCTGTTGTGCCTGTGAATAGGCTGCAGTGGGTAGGTGAAGACCAGCAGCAGCTTTCAGGGCTGGCACCTTCCTTGTGGGAGAAGAGGCCGGACGTTTGCACTTTCGGAAAAATGCATCTGCCGAGAATGAGAACGTTGAGATGCTCCATCCCTGGGAAAGCACAGATCCCCAGTGCTGTTGTGCCTGTGAATAGGCTGCAGTGGGTAGGTGAAGACCAGCAGCAGCTTTCAGGGCTGGCACCTTCCTTGTGGGAGAAGAGGCCGGACGTTTGCACTTTCGGAAAAATGCATCTGCCGAGAATGAGAACTTTGAGATGCTCCATCCCTGGGAAAGCACAGATCCCCAGTGCTGTTGTGCCTGTGAATAGGCTGCAGTGGGTAGGTGAAGACCAGCAGCAGCTTTCAGGGCTGGCACCTTCCTTGTGGGAGAAGAGGCCGGACGTTTGCACTTTCAGAAATTGTTTCTGCCGGGCACAGGAACCGCGAGATGCTCCATCTCTGGGAAAGCACAGATCCCCAGTGCTGTTGTGCCTGTGAATAGGCTGCAGTGGGTAGGTGAAGACCAGCAGCAGCTTTCAGGGCTGGCACCTTCCTTGTGGGAGAAGAGGCCGGACGTTTGCACTTTCGGAAAAATGCATCTGCCGAGAATGAGAACGTTGAGATGCTCCATCCCTGGGAAAGCACAGATCCCCAGTGCTGTTGTGCCTGTGAATAGGCTGCAGTGGGTAGGTGAAGACCAGCAGCAGCTTTCAGGGCTGGCACCTTCCTTGTGGGAGAAGAGGCCGGACGTTTGCACTTTCGGAAAAATGCATCTGCCGAGAATGAGAACGTTGAGCTGCTCCATCCCTGGGAAAGCACAGATCCCCAGTGCTGTTGTGCCTGTGAATAGGCTGCAGTGGGTAGGTGAAGACCAGCAGCAGCTTTCAGGGCTGGCACCTTCCTTGTGGGAGAAGAGGCCGGACGTTTGCACTTTCGGAAAAATGCATCTGCCGAGAATGAGAACGTTGAGATGCTCCATCCCTGGGAAAGCACAGATCCCCAGTGCTGTTGTGCCTGTGAATAGGCTGCAGTGGGTAGGTGAAGACCAGCAGCAGCTTTCAGGGCTGGCAACTTCCTTGTGGGAGAAGAGGCCGGACGTTTGCACTTTCAGAAATTGTTTCTGCCGGGCACAGGAACCGCGAGATGCTCCATCCCTGGGAAAGCACAGATCCCCAGTGCTGTTGTGCCTGTGAATAGGCTGCAGTGGGTAGGTGAAGACCAGCAGCAGCTTTCAGGGCTGGCACCTTCCTTGTGGGAGAAGAGGCCGGACGTTTGCACTTTCGGAAAAATGCATCTGCCGAGAATGAGAACGTTGAGCTGCTCCATCCCTGGGAAAGCACAGATCCCCAGTGCTGTTGTGCCTGTGAATAGGCTGCAGTGGGTAGGTGAAGACCAGCAGCAGCTTTCAGGGCTGGCACCTTCCTTGTGGGAGAAGAGGCCGGACGTTTGCACTTTCGGAAAAATGCATCTGCCGAGAATGAGAACGTTGAGATGCTCCATCCCTGGGAAAGCACAGATCCCCAGTGCTGTTGTGCCTGTGAATAGGCTGCAGTGGGTAGGTGAAGACCAGCAGCAGCTTTCAGGGCTGGCACCTTCCTTGTGGGAGAAGAGGCCGGACGTTTGCACTTTCAGAAATTGTTTCTGCCGGGCACAGGAACCGCGAGATGCTCCATCTCTGGGAAAGCACAGATCCCCAGTGCTGTTGTGCCTGTGAATAGGCTGCAGTGGGTAGGTGAAGACCAGCAGCAGCTTTCAGGGCTGGCACCTTCCTTGTGGGAGAAGAGGCCGGACGTTTGCACTTTCGGAAAAATGCATCTGCCGAGAATGAGAACGTTGAGATGCTCCATCCCTGGGAAAGCACAGATCCCCAGTGCTGTTGTGCCTGTGAATAGGCTGCAGTGGGTAGGTGAAGACCAGCAGCAGCTTTCAGGGCTGGCACCTTCCTTGTGGGAGAAGAGGCCGGACGTTTGCACTTTCGGAAAAATGCATCTGCCGAGAATGAGAACGTTGAGATGCTCCATCCCTGGGAAAGCACAGATCCCCAGTGCTGTTGTGCCTGTCAATAGGCTGCAGTGGGTAGGTGAAGACCAGCAGCAGCTTTCAGGGCTGGCACCTTCCTTGTGGGAGAAGAGGCCGGACGTTTGCACTTTCAGAAATTGTTTCTGCCGGGCACAGGAACCGCGAGATGCTCCATCTCTGGGAAAGCACAGATCCCCAGTGCTGTTGTGCCTGTGAATAGGCTGCAGTGGGTAGGTGAAGACCAGCAGCAGCTTTCAGGGCTGGCACCTTCCTTGTGGGAGAAGAGGCCGGACGTTTGCACTTTCAGAAATTGTTTCTGCCGGGCACAGGAACCGCGAGATGCTCCATCTCTGGGAAAGCACAGATCCCCAGTGCTGTTGTGCCTGTGAATAGGCTGCAGTGGGTAGGTGAAGACCAGCAGCAGCTTTCAGGGCTGGCACCTTCCTTGTGGGAGAAGAGGCCGGACGTTTGCACTTTCAGAAATAGTTTCTGCCGGGCACAGGAACCGCGAGATGCTCCATCTCTGGGAAAGCACAGATCCCCAGTGCTGTTGTGCCTGTGAATAGGCTGCAGTGGGTAGGTGAAGACCAGCAGCAGCTTTCAGGGCTGGCACCTTCCTTGTGGGAGAAGAGGCCGGACGTTTGCACTTTCAGAAATTGTTTCTGCCGGGCACAGGAACCGCGAGATGCTCCATCTCTGGGAAAGCACAGATCCCCAGTGCTGTTGTGCCTGTGAATAGGCTGCAGTGGGTAGGTGAAGACCAGCAGCAGCTTTCAGGGCTGGCACCTTCCTTGTGGGAGAAGAGGCCGGACGTTTGCACTTTCGGAAAAATGCATCTGCCGAGAATGAGAACGTTGAGATGCTCCATCCCTGGGAAAGCACAGATCCCCAGTGCTGTTGTGCCTGTGAATAGGCTGCAGTGGGTAGGTGAAGACCAGCAGCAGCTTTCAGGGCTGGCACCTTCCTTGTGGGAGAAGAGGCCGGACGTTTGCACTTTCGGAAAAATGCATCTGCCGAGAATGAGAACGTTGAGATGCTCCATCCCTGGGAAAGCACAGATCCCCAGTGCTGTTGTGCCTGTGAATAGGCTGCAGTGGGTAGGTGAAGACCAGCAGCAGCTTTCAGGGCTGGCACCTTCCTTGTGGGAGAAGAGGCCGGACGTTTGCACTTTCAGAAATTGTTTCTGCCGGGCACAGGAACCGCGAGATGCTCCATCTCTGGGAAAGCACAGATCCCCAGTGCTGTTGTGCCTGTGAATAGGCTGCAGTGGGTAGGTGAAGACCAGCAGCAGCTTTCAGGGCTGGCACCTTCCTTGTGGGAGAAGAGGCCGGACGTTTGCACTTTCGGAAAAATGCATCTGCCGAGAATGAGAACGTTGAGCTGCTCCATCCCTGGGAAAGCACCGATCCCCAGTGCTGTTGTGCCTGTGAATAGGCTGCAGTGGGTAGGTGAAGACCAGCAGCAGCTTTCAGGGCTGGCACCTTCCTTGTGGGAGAAGAGGCCGGACGTTTGCACTTTCAGAAATTGTTTCTGCCGGGCACAGGAACCGCGAGATGCTCCATCTCTGGGAAAGCACAGATCCCCAGTGCTGTTGTGCCTGTGAATAGGCTGCAGTGGGTAGGTGAAGACCAGCAGCAGCTTTCAGGGCTGGCACCTTCCTTGTGGGAGAAGAGGCCGGACGTTTGCACTTTCAGAAATTGTTTCTGCCGGGCACAGGAACCGCGAGATGCTCCATCTCTGGGAAAGCACAGATCCCCAGTGCTGTTGTGCCTGTGAATAGGCTGCAGTGGGTAGGTGAAGACCAGCAGCAGCTTTCAGGGCTGGCACCTTCCTTGTGGGAGAAGAGGCCGGACGTTTGCACTTTCGGAAAAATGCATCTGCCGAGAATGAGAACGTTGAGCTGCTCCATCCCTGGGAAAGCACAGATCCCCAGTGCTGTTGTGCCTGTGAATAGGCTGCAGTGGGTAGGTGAAGACCAGCAGCAGCTTTCAGGGCTGGCACCTTCCTTGTGGGAGAAGAGGCCGGACGTTTGCACTTTCAGAAATTGTTTCTGCCGGGCACAGGAACCGCGAGATGCTCCATCTCTGGGAAAGCACAGATCCCCAGTGCTGTTGTGCCTGTGAATAGGCTGCAGTGGGTAGGTGAAGACCAGCAGCAGCTTTCAGGGCTGGCACCTTCCTTGTGGGAGAAGAGGCCGGACGTTTGCACTTTCGGAAAAATGCATCTGCCGAGAATGAGAACGTTGAGCTGCTCCATCCCTGGGAAAGCACAGATCCCCAGTGCTGTTGTGCCTGTGAATAGGCTGCAGTGGGTAGGTGAAGACCAGCAGCAGCTTTCAGGGCTGGCACCTTCCTTGTGGGAGAAGAGGCCGGACGTTTGCACTTTCAGAAATTGTTTCTGCCGGGCACAGGAACCGCGAGATGCTCCATCTCTGGGAAAGCACAGATCCCCAGTGCTGTTGTGCCTGTGAATAGGCTGCAGTGGGTAGGTGAAGACCAGCAGCAGCTTTCAGGGCTGGCACCTTCCTTGTGGGAGATGAGGCCGGACGTTTGCACTTTCGGAAAAATGCATCTGCCGAGAATGAGAACGTTGAGATGCTCCATCCCTGGGAAAGCACAGATCCCCAGTGCTGTTGTGCCTGTGAATAGGCTGCAGTGGGTAGGTGAAGACCAGCAGCAGCTTTCAGGGCTGGCACCTTCCTTGTGGGAGAAGAGGCCGGACGTTTGCACTTTCGGAAAAATGCATCTGCCGAGAATGAGAACGTTGAGATGCTCCATCTCTGGGAAAGCACAGATCCCCAGTGCTGTTGTGCCTGTGAATAGGCTGCAGTGGGTAGGTGAAGACCAGCAGCAGCTTTCAGGGCTGGCACCTTCCTTGTGGGAGAAGAGGCCGGACGTTTGCACTTTCAGAAATTGTTTCTGCCGGGCACAGGAACCGCGAGATGCTCCATCTCTGGGAAAGCACAGATCCCCAGTGCTGTTGTGCCTGTGAATAGGCTGCAGTGGGTAGGTGAAGACCAGCAGCAGCTTTCAGGGCTGGCACCTTCCTTGTGGGAGAAGAGGCCGGACGTTTGCACTTTCAGAAATTGTTTCTGCCGGGCACAGGAACCGCGAGATGCTCCATCCCTGGGAAAGCACAGATCCCCAGTGCTGTTGTGCCTGTGAATAGGCTGCAGTGGGTAGGTGAAGACCAGCAGCAGCTTTCAGGGCTGGCACCTTCCTTGTGGGAGAAGAGGCCGGACGTTTGCACTTTCAGAAATTGTTTCTGCCGGGCACAGGAACCGCGAGATGCTCCATCTCTGGGAAAGCACAGATCCCCAGTGCTGTTGTGCCTGTGAGTAGGCTGCAGTGGGTAGGTGAAGACCAGCAGCAGCTTTCAGGGCTGGCACCTTCCTTGTGGGAGAAGAGGCCGGACGTTTGCACTTTCAGAAATAGTTTCTGCCGGGCACAGGAACCGCGAGATGCTCCATCTCTGGGAAAGCACAGATCCCCAGTGCTGTTGTGCCTGTGAATAGGCTGCAGTGGGTAGGTGAAGACCAGCAGCAGCTTTCAGGGCTGGCACCTTCCTTGTGGGAGAAGAGGCCGGACGTTTGCACTTTCAGAAATTGTTTCTGCCGGGCACAGGAACCGCGAGATGCTCCATCTCTGGGAAAGCACAGATCCCCAGTGCTGTTGTGCCTGTGAATAGGCTGCAGTGGGTAGGTGAAGACCAGCAGCAGCTTTCAGGGCTGGCACCTTCCTTGTGGGAGAAGAGGCCGGACGTTTGCACTTTCGGAAAAATGCATCTGCCGAGAATGAGAACGTTGAGATGCTCCATCCCTGGGAAAGCACAGATCCCCAGTGCTGTTGTGCCTGTGAATAGGCTGCAGTGGGTAGGTGAAGACCAGCAGCAGCTTTCAGGGCTGGCACCTTCCTTGTGGGAGAAGAGGCCGGACGTTTGCACTTTCGGAAAAATGCATCTGCCGAGAATGAGAACGTTGAGATGCTCCATCCCTGGGAAAGCACAGATCCCCAGTGCTGTTGTGCCTGTGAATAGGCTGCAGTGGGTAGGTGAAGACCAGCAGCAGCTTTCAGGGCTGGCACCTTCCTTGTGGGAGAAGAGGCCGGACGTTTGCACTTTCAGAAATTGTTTCTGCCGGGCACAGGAACCGCGAGATGCTCCATCTCTGGGAAAGCACAGATCCCCAGTGCTGTTGTGCCTGTGAATAGGCTGCAGTGGGTAGGTGAAGACCAGCAGCAGCTTTCAGGGCTGGCACCTTCCTTGTGGGAGAAGAGGCCGGACGTTTGCACTTTCAGAAATTGTTTCTGCCGGGCACAGGAACCGCGAGATGCTCCATCTCTGGGAAAGCACAGATCCCCAGTGCTGTTGTGCCTGTGAATAGGCTGCAGTGGGTAGGTGAAGACCAGCAGCAGCTTTCAGGGCTGGCACCTTCCTTGTGGGAGAAGAGGCCGGACGTTTGCACTTTCAGAAATTGTTTCTGCCGGGCACAGGAACCGCGAGATGCTCCATCTCTGGGAAAGCACAGATCCCCAGTGCTGTTGTGCCTGTGAATAGGCTGCAGTGGGTAGGTGAAGACCAGCAGCAGCTTTCAGGGCTGGCACCTTCCTTGTGGGAGAAGAGGCCGGACGTTTGCACTTTCGGAAAAATGCATCTGCCGAGAATGAGAACGTTGAGCTGCTCCATCCCTGGGAAAGCACAGATCCCCAGTGCTGTTGTGCCTGTGAATAGGCTGCAGTGGGTAGGTGAAGACCAGCAGCAGCTTTCAGGGCTGGCACCTTCCTTGTGGGAGAAGAGGCCGGACGTTTGCACTTTCAGAAATTGTTTCTGCCGGGCACAGGAACCGCGAGATGCTCCATCTCTGGGAAAGCACAGATCCCCAGTGCTGTTGTGCCTGTGAATAGGCTGCAGTGGGTAGGTGAAGACCAGCAGCAGCTTTCAGGGCTGGCACCTTCCTTGTGGGAGAAGAGGCCGGACGTTTGCACTTTCGGAAAAATGCATCTGCCGAGAATGAGAACGTTGAGCTGCTCCATCCCTGGGAAAGCACAGATCCCCAGTGCTGTTGTGCCTGTGAATAGGCTGCAGTGGGTAGGTGAAGACCAGCAGCAGCTTTCAGGGCTGGCACCTTCCTTGTGGGAGAAGAGGCCGGACGTTTGCACTTTCAGAAATTGTTTCTGCCGGGCACAGGAACCGCGAGATGCTCCATCTCTGGGAAAGCACAGATCCCCAGTGCTGTTGTGCCTGTGAATAGGCTGCAGTGGGTAGGTGAAGACCAGCAGCAGCTTTCAGGGCTGGCACCTTCCTTGTGGGAGATGAGGCCGGACGTTTGCACTTTCGGAAAAATGCATCTGCCGAGAATGAGAACGTTGAGATGCTCCATCCCTGGGAAAGCACAGATCCCCAGTGCTGTTGTGCCTGTGAATAGGCTGCAGTGGGTAGGTGAAGACCAGCAGCAGCTTTCAGGGCTGGCACCTTCCTTGTGGGAGAAGAGGCCGGACGTTTGCACTTTCGGAAAAATGCATCTGCCGAGAATGAGAACGTTGAGATGCTCCATCTCTGGGAAAGCACAGATCCCCAGTGCTGTTGTGCCTGTGAATAGGCTGCAGTGGGTAGGTGAAGACCAGCAGCAGCTTTCAGGGCTGGCACCTTCCTTGTGGGAGAAGAGGCCGGACGTTTGCACTTTCAGAAATTGTTTCTGCCGGGCACAGGAACCGCGAGATGCTCCATCTCTGGGAAAGCACAGATCCCCAGTGCTGTTGTGCCTGTGAATAGGCTGCAGTGGGTAGGTGAAGACCAGCAGCAGCTTTCAGGGCTGGCACCTTCCTTGTGGGAGAAGAGGCCGGACGTTTGCACTTTCAGAAATTGTTTCTGCCGGGCACAGGAACCGCGAGATGCTCCATCTCTGGGAAAGCACAGATCCCCAGTGCTGTTGTGCCTGTGAATAGGCTGCAGTGGGTAGGTGAAGACCAGCAGCAGCTTTCAGGGCTGGCACCTTCCTTGTGGGAGAAGAGGCCGGACGTTTGCACTTTCGGAAAAATGCATCTGCCGAGAATGAGAACGTTGAGATGCTCCATCTCTGGGAAAGCACAGATCCCCAGTGCTGTTGTGCCTGTGAATAGGCTGCAGTGGGTAGGTGAAGACCAGCAGCAGCTTTCAGGGCTGGCACCTTCCTTGTGGGAGAAGAGGCCGGACGTTTGCACTTTCAGAAATTGTTTCTGCCGGGCACAGGAACCGCGAGATGCTCCATCTCTGGGAAAGCACAGATCCCCAGTGCTGTTGTGCCTGTGAATAGGCTGCAGTGGGTAGGTGAAGACCAGCAGCAGCTTTCAGGGCTGGCACCTTCCTTGTGGGAGAAGAGGCCGGACGTTTGCACTTTCGGAAAAATGCATCTGCCGAGAATGAGAACGTTGAGATGCTCCATCTCTGGGAAAGCACAGATCCCCAGTGCTGTTGTGCCTGTGAATAGGCTGCAGTGGGTAGGTGAAGACCAGCAGCAGCTTTCAGGGCTGGCACCTTCCTTGTGGGAGAAGAGGCCGGACGTTTGCACTTTCGGAAAAATGCATCTGCCGAGAATGAGAACGTTGAGATGCTCCATCCCTGGGAAAGCACACATCCCCAGTGCTGTTGTGCCTGTGAATAGGCTGCAGTGGGTAGGTGAAGACCAGCAGCAGCTTTCAGGGCTGGCACCTTCCTTGTGGGAGAAGAGGCCGGACGTTTGCACTTTCAGAAATTGTTTCTGCCGGGCACAGGAACCGCGAGATGCTCCATCTCTGGGAAAGCACAGATCCCCAGTGCTGTTGTGCCTGTGAATAGGCTGCAGTGGGTAGGTGAAGACCAGCAGCAGCTTTCAGGGCTGGCACCTTCCTTGTGGGAGAAGAGGCCGGACGTTTGCACTTTCAGAAATTGTTTCTGCCGGGCACAGGAACCGCGAGATGCTCCATCTCTGGGAAAGCACAGATCCCCAGTGCTGTTGTGCCTGTGAATAGGCTGCAGTGGGTAGGTGAAGACCAGCAGCAGCTTTCAGGGCTGGCACCTTCCTTGTGGGAGAAGAGGCCGGACGTTTGCACTTTCAGAAATAGTTTCTGCCGGGCACAGGAACCGCGAGATGCTCCATCTCTGGGAAAGCACAGATCCCCAGTGCTGTTGTGCCTGTGAATAGGCTGCAGTGGGTAGGTGAAGACCAGCAGCAGCTTTCAGGGCTGGCACCTTCCTTGTGGGAGAAGAGGCCGGACGTTTGCACTTTCAGAAATTGTTTCTGCCGGGCACAGGAACCGCGAGATGCTCCATCTCTGGGAAAGCACAGATCCCCAGTGCTGTTGTGCCTGTGAATAGGCTGCAGTGGGTAGGTGAAGACCAGCAGCAGCTTTCAGGGCTGGCACCTTCCTTGTGGGAGAAGAGGCCGGACGTTTGCACTTTCGGAAAAATGCATCTGCCGAGAATGAGAACGTTGAGATGCTCCATCCCTGGGAAAGCACAGATCCCCAGTGCTGTTGTGCCTGTGAATAGGCTGCAGTGGGTAGGTGAAGACCAGCAGCAGCTTTCAGGGCTGGCACCTTCCTTGTGGGAGAAGAGGCCGGACGTTTGCACTTTCGGAAAAATGCATCTGCCGAGAATGAGAACGTTGAGATGCTCCATCCCTGGGAAAGCACAGATCCCCAGTGCTGTTGTGCCTGTGAATAGGCTGCAGTGGGTAGGTGAAGACCAGCAGCAGCTTTCAGGGCTGGCACCTTCCTTGTGGGAGAAGAGGCCGGACGTTTGCACTTTCAGAAATTGTTTCTGCCGGGCACAGGAACCGCGAGATGCTCCATCTCTGGGAAAGCACAGATCCCCAGTGCTGTTGTGCCTGTGAATAGGCTGCAGTGGGTAGGTGAAGACCAGCAGCAGCTTTCAGGGCTGGCACCTTCCTTGTGGGAGAAGAGGCCGGACGTTTGCACTTTCGGAAAAATGCATCTGCCGAGAATGAGAACGTTGAGATGCTCCATCCCTGGGAAAGCACAGATCCCCAGTGCTGTTGTGCCTGTGAATAGGCTGCAGTGGGTAGGTGAAGACCAGCAGCAGCTTTCAGGGCTGGCACCTTCCTTGTGGGAGAAGAGGCCGGACGTTTGCACTTTCAGAAATTGTTTCTGCCGGGCACAGGAACCGCGAGATGCTCCATCTCTGGGAAAGCACAGATCCCCAGTGCTGTTGTGCCTGTGAATAGGCTGCAGTGGGTAGGTGAAGACCAGCAGCAGCTTTCAGGGCTGGCACCTTCCTTGTGGGAGAAGAGGCCGGACGTTTGCACTTTCAGAAATTGTTTCTGCCGGGCACAGGAACCGCGAGATGCTCCATCTCTGGGAAAGCACAGATCCCCAGTGCTGTTGTGCCTGTGAATAGGCTGCAGTGGGTAGGTGAAGACCAGCAGCAGCTTTCAGGGCTGGCACCTTCCTTGTGGGAGAAGAGGCCGGACGTTTGCACTCTCGGAAAAATGCATCTGCCGAGAATGAGAACGTTGAGATGCTCCATCCCTGGGAAAGCACAGATCCCCAGTGCTGTTGTGCCTGTGAATAGGCTGCAGTGGGTAGGTGAAGACCAGCAGCAGCTTTCAGGGCTGGCACCTTCCTTGTGGGAGAAGAGGCCGGACGTTTGCACTTTCAGAAATTGTTTCTGCCGGGCACAGGAACCGCGAGATGCTCCATCTCTGGGAAAGCACAGATCCCCAGTGCTGTTGTGCCTGTGAATAGGCTGCAGTGGGTAGGTGAAGACCAGCAGCAGCTTTCAGGGCTGGCACCTTCCTTGTGGGAGAAGAGGCCGGACGTTTGCACTTTCGGAAAAATGCATCTGCCGAGAATGAGAACGTTGAGCTGCTCCATCCCTGGGAAAGCACACATCCCCAGTGCTGTTGTGCCTGTGAATAGGCTGCAGTGGGTAGGTGAAGACCAGCAGCAGCTTTCAGGGCTGGCACCTTCCTTGTGGGAGAAGAGGCCGGACGTTTGCACTTTCGGAAAAATGCATCTGCCGAGAATGAGAACGTTGAGATGCTCCATCTCTGGGAAAGCACAGATCCCCAGTGCTGTTGTGCCTGTGAATAGGCTGCAGTGGGTAGGTGAAGACCAGCAGCAGCTTTCAGGGCTGGCACCTTCCTTGTGGGAGAAGAGGCCGGACGTTTGCACTTTCAGAAATTGTTTCTGCCGGGCACAGGAACCGCGAGATGCTCCATCTCTGGGAAAGCACAGATCCCCAGTGCTGTTGTGCCTGTGAATAGGCTGCAGTGGGTAGGTGAAGACCAGCAGCAGCTTTCAGGGCTGGCACCTTCCTTGTGGGAGAAGAGGCCGGACGTTTGCACTTTCGGAAAAATGCATCTGCCGAGAATGAGAACGTTGAGCTGCTCCATCCCTGGGAAAGCACAGATCCCCAGTGCTGTTGTGCCTGTGAATAGGCTGCAGTGGGTAGGTGAAGACCAGCAGCAGCTTTCAGGGCTGGCACCTTCCTTGTGGGAGAAGAGGCCGGACGTTTGCACTTTCAGAAATTGTTTCTGCCGGGCACAGGAACCGCGAGATGCTCCATCTCTGGGAAAGCACAGATCCCCAGTGCTGTTGTGCCTGTGAATAGGCTGCAGTGGGTAGGTGAAGACCAGCAGCAGCTTTCAGGGCTGGCACCTTCCTTGTGGGAGAAGAGGCCGGACGTTTGCACTTTCAGAAATTGTTTCTGCCGGGCGCAGGAACCGCGAGATGCTCCATCTCTGGGAAAGCACAGATCCCCAGTGCTGTTGTGCCTGTGAATAGGCTGCAGTGGGTAGGTGAAGACCAGCAGCAGCTTTCAGGGCTGGCACCTTCCTTGTGGGAGAAGAGGCCGGACGTTTGCACTTTCAGAAATTGTTTCTGCCGGGCACAGGAACCGCGAGATGCTCCATCTCTGGGAAAGCACAGATCCCCAGTGCTGTTGTGCCTGTGAATAGGCTGCAGTGGGTAGGTGAAGACCAGCAGCAGCTTTCAGGGCTGGCACCTTCCTTGTGGGAGAAGAGGCCGGACGTTTGCACTTTCGGAAAAATGCATCTGCCGAGAATGAGAACGTTGAGATGCTCCATCCCTGGGAAAGCACAGATCCCCAGTGCTGTTGTGCCTGTGAATAGGCTGCAGTGGGTAGGTGAAGACCAGCAGCAGCTTTCAGGGCTGGCACCTTCCTTGTGGGAGAAGAGGCCGGACGTTTGCACTTTCGGAAAAATGCATCTGCCGAGAATGAGAACGTTGAGATGCTCCATCCCTGGGAAAGCACACATCCCCAGTGCTGTTGTGCCTGTGAATAGGCTGCAGTGGGTAGGTGAAGACCAGCAGCAGCTTTCAGGGCTGGCACCTTCCTTGTGGGAGAAGAGGCCGGACGTTTGCACTTTCGGAAAAATGCATCTGCCGAGAATGAGAACGTTGAGATGCTCCATCCCTGGGAAAGCACAGATCCCCAGTGCTGTTGTGCCTGTGAATAGGCTGCAGTGGGTAGGTGAAGACCAGCAGCAGCTTTCAGGGCTGGCACCTTCCTTGTGGGAGAAGAGGCCGGACGTTTGCACTTTCAGAAATTGTTTCTGCCGGGCACAGGAACCGCGAGATGCTCCATCCCTGGGAAAGCACAGATCCCCAGTGCTGTTGTGCCTGTGAATAGGCTGCAGTGGGTAGGTGAAGACCAGCAGCAGCTTTCAGGGCTGGCACCTTCCTTGTGGGAGAAGAGGCCGGACGTTTGCACTTTCGGAAAAATGCATCTGCCGAGAATGAGAACGTTGAGATGCTCCATCTCTGGGAAAGCACAGATGCCCAGTGCTGTTGTGCCTGTGAATAGGCTGCAGTGGGTAGGTGAAGACCAGCAGCAGCTTTCAGGGCTGGCACCTTCCTTGTGGGAGAAGAGGCCGGACGTTTGCACTTTCAGAAATTGTTTCTGCCGGGCACAGGAACCGCGAGATGCTCCATCTCTGGGAAAGCACAGATCCCCAGTGCTGTTGTGCCTGTGAATAGGCTGCAGTGGGTAGGTGAAGACCAGCAGCAGCTTTCAGGGCTGGCACCTTCCTTGTGGGAGAAGAGGCCGGACGTTTGCACTTTCAGAAATTGTTTCTGCCGGGCACAGGAACCGCGAGATGCTCCATCTCTGGGAAAGCACAGATCCCCAGTGCTGTTGTGCCTGTGAATAGGCTGCAGTGGGTAGGTGAAGACCAGCAGCAGCTTTCAGGGCTGGCACCTTCCTTGTGGGAGAAGAGGCCGGACGTTTGCACTTTCGGAAAAATGCATCTGCCGAGAATGAGAACGTTGAGATGCTCCATCCCTGGGAAAGCACAGATCCCCAGTGCTGTTGTGCCTGTGAATAGGCTGCAGTGGGTAGGTGAAGACCAGCAGCAGCTTTCAGGGCTGGCACCTTCCTTGTGGGAGAAGAGGCCGGACGTTTGCACTTTCAGAAATTGTTTCTGCCGGGCACAGGAACCGCGAGATGCTCCATCTCTGGGAAAGCACAGATCCCCAGTGCTGTTGTGCCTGTGAATAGGCTGCAGTGGGTAGGTGAAGACCAGCAGCAGCTTTCAGGGCTGGCACCTTCCTTGTGGGAGAAGAGGCCGGACGTTTGCACTTTCAGAAATTGTTTCTGCCGGGCACAGGAACCGCGAGATGCTCCATCTCTGGGAAAGCACAGATCCCCAGTGCTGTTGTGCCTGTGAATAGGCTGCAGTGGGTAGGTGAAGACCAGCAGCAGCTTTCAGGGCTGGCACCTTCCTTGTGGGAGAAGAGGCCGGACGTTTGCACTTTCGGAAAAATGCATCTGCCGAGAATGAGAACGTTGAGATGCTCCATCCCTGGGAAAGCACAGATCCCCAGTGCTGTTGTGCCTGTGAATAGGCTGCAGTGGGTAGGTGAAGACCAGCAGCAGCTTTCAGGGCTGGCACCTTCCTTGTGGGAGAAGAGGCCGGACGTTTGCACTTTCGGAAAAATGCATCTGCCGAGAATGAGAACGTTGAGATGCTCCATCCCTGGGAAAGCACAGATCCCCAGTGCTGTTGTGCCTGTGAATAGGCTGCAGTGGGTAGGTGAAGACCAGCAGCAGCTTTCAGGGCTGGCACCTTCCTTGTGGGAGAAGAGGCCGGACGTTTGCACTTTCAGAAATTGTTTCTGCCGGGCACAGGAACCGCGAGATGCTCCATCTCTGGGAAAGCACAGATCCCCAGTGCTGTTGTGCCTGTGAATAGGCTGCAGTGGGTAGGTGAAGACCAGCAGCAGCTTTCAGGGCTGGCACCTTCCTTGTGGGAGAAGAGGCCGGACGTTTGCACTTTCGGAAAAATGCATCTGCCGAGAATGAGAACGTTGAGATGCTCCATCCCTGGGAAAGCACAGATCCCCAGTGCTGTTGTGCCTGTGAATAGGCTGCAGTGGGTAGGTGAAGACCAGCAGCAGCTTTCAGGGCTGGCACCTTCCTTGTGGGAGAAGAGGCCGGACGTTTGCACTTTCAGAAATTGTTTCTGCCGGGCACAGGAACCGCGAGATGCTCCATCTCTGGGAAAGCACAGATCCCCAGTGCTGTTGTGCCTGTGAATAGGCTGCAGTGGGTAGGTGAAGACCAGCAGCAGCTTTCAGGGCTGGCACCTTCCTTGTGGGAGAAGAGGCCGGACGTTTGCACTTTCAGAAATTGTTTCTGCCGGGCACAGGAACCGCGAGATGCTCCATCTCTGGGAAAGCACAGATCCCCAGTGCTGTTGTGCCTGTGAATAGGCTGCAGTGG
This sequence comes from Gypaetus barbatus, assembly GCA_028022735.1. Classification (NCBI taxonomy): domain Eukaryota; kingdom Metazoa; phylum Chordata; class Aves; order Accipitriformes; family Accipitridae; genus Gypaetus; species Gypaetus barbatus. The sequence goes on from CM051533.1 coordinate 20,103,322, forward strand.
GTAGGTGAAGACCAGCAGCAGCTTTCAGGGCTGGCACCTTCCTTGTGGGAGAAGAGGCCGGACGTTTGCACTCTCGGAAAAATGCATCTGCCGAGAATGAGAACGTTGAGATGCTCCATCCCTGGGAAAGCACAGATCCCCAGTGCTGTTGTGCCTGTGAATAGGCTGCAGTGGGTAGGTGAAGACCAGCAGCAGCTTTCAGGGCTGGCACCTTCCTTGTGGGAGAAGAGGCCGGACGTTTGCACTTTCAGAAATTGTTTCTGCCGGGCACAGGAACCGCGAGATGCTCCATCTCTGGGAAAGCACAGATCCCCAGTGCTGTTGTGCCTGTGAATAGGCTGCAGTGGGTAGGTGAAGACCAGCAGCAGCTTTCAGGGCTGGCACCTTCCTTGTGGGAGAAGAGGCCGGACGTTTGCACTTTCGGAAAAATGCATCTGCCGAGAATGAGAACGTTGAGCTGCTCCATCCCTGGGAAAGCACACATCCCCAGTGCTGTTGTGCCTGTGAATAGGCTGCAGTGGGTAGGTGAAGACCAGCAGCAGCTTTCAGGGCTGGCACCTTCCTTGTGGGAGAAGAGGCCGGACGTTTGCACTTTCGGAAAAATGCATCTGCCGAGAATGAGAACGTTGAGATGCTCCATCTCTGGGAAAGCACAGATCCCCAGTGCTGTTGTGCCTGTGAATAGGCTGCAGTGGGTAGGTGAAGACCAGCAGCAGCTTTCAGGGCTGGCACCTTCCTTGTGGGAGAAGAGGCCGGACGTTTGCACTTTCAGAAATTGTTTCTGCCGGGCACAGGAACCGCGAGATGCTCCATCTCTGGGAAAGCACAGATCCCCAGTGCTGTTGTGCCTGTGAATAGGCTGCAGTGGGTAGGTGAAGACCAGCAGCAGCTTTCAGGGCTGGCACCTTCCTTGTGGGAGAAGAGGCCGGACGTTTGCACTTTCAGAAATTGTTTCTGCCGGGCACAGGAACCGCGAGATGCTCCATCTCTGGGAAAGCACAGATCCCCAGTGCTGTTGTGCCTGTGAATAGGCTGCAGTGGGTAGGTGAAGACCAGCAGCAGCTTTCAGGGCTGGCACCTTCCTTGTGGGAGAAGAGGCCGGACGTTTGCACTTTCAGAAATTGTTTCTGCCGGGCACAGGAACCGCGAGATGCTCCATCTCTGGGAAAGCACAGATCCCCAGTGCTGTTGTGCCTGTGAATAGGCTGCAGTGGGTAGGTGAAGACCAGCAGCAGCTTTCAGGGCTGGCACCTTCCTTGTGGGAGAAGAGGCCGGACGTTTGCACTTTCGGAAAAATGCATCTGCCGAGAATGAGAACGTTGAGCTGCTCCATCCCTGGGAAAGCACAGATCCCCAGTGCTGTTGTGCCTGTGAATAGGCTGCAGTGGGTAGGTGAAGACCAGCAGCAGCTTTCAGGGCTGGCACCTTCCTTGTGGGAGAAGAGGCCGGACGTTTGCACTTTCGGAAAAATGCATCTGCCGAGAATGAGAACGTTGAGATGCTCCATCCCTGGGAAAGCACAGATCCCCAGTGCTGTTGTGCCTGTGAATAGGCTGCAGTGGGTAGGTGAAGACCAGCAGCAGCTTTCAGGGCTGGCAACTTCCTTGTGGGAGAAGAGGCCGGACGTTTGCACTTTCGGAAAAATGCATCTGCCGAGAATGAGAACGTTGAGCTGCTCCATCCCTGGGAAAGCACAGATCCCCAGTGCTGTTGTGCCTGTGAATAGGCTGCAGTGGGTAGGTGAAGACCAGCAGCAGCTTTCAGGGCTGGCACCTTCCTTGTGGGAGAAGAGGCCGGACGTTTGCACTTTCGGAAAAATGCATCTGCCGAGAATGAGAACGTTGAGCTGCTCCATCCCTGGGAAAGCACAGATCCCCAGTGCTGTTGTGCCTGTGAATAGGCTGCAGTGGGTAGGTGAAGACCAGCAGCAGCTTTCAGGGCTGGCACCTTCCTTGTGGGAGAAGAGGCCGGACGTTTGCACTTTCAGAAATTGTTTCTGCCGGGCACAGGAACCGCGAGATGCTCCATCTCTGGGAAAGCACAGATCCCCAGTGCTGTTGTGCCTGTGAATAGGCTGCAGTGGGTAGGTGAAGACCAGCAGCAGCTTTCAGGGCTGGCACCTTCCTTGTGGGAGAAGAGGCCGGACGTTTGCACTTTCAGAAATTGTTTCTGCCGGGCGCAGGAACCGCGAGATGCTCCATCTCTGGGAAAGCACAGATCCCCAGTGCTGTTGTGCCTGTGAATAGGCTGCAGTGGGTAGGTGAAGACCAGCAGCAGCTTTCAGGGCTGGCACCTTCCTTGTGGGAGAAGAGGCCGGACGTTTGCACTTTCAGAAATTGTTTCTGCCGGGCACAGGAACCGCGAGATGCTCCATCTCTGGGAAAGCACAGATCCCCAGTGCTGTTGTGCCTGTGAATAGGCTGCAGTGGGTAGGTGAAGACCAGCAGCAGCTTTCAGGGCTGGCACCTTCCTTGTGGGAGAAGAGGCCGGACGTTTGCACTTTCGGAAAAATGCATCTGCCGAGAATGAGAACGTTGAGATGCTCCATCCCTGGGAAAGCACAGATCCCCAGTGCTGTTGTGCCTGTGAATAGGCTGCAGTGGGTAGGTGAAGACCAGCAGCAGCTTTCAGGGCTGGCACCTTCCTTGTGGGAGAAGAGGCCGGACGTTTGCACTTTCGGAAAAATGCATCTGCCGAGAATGAGAACGTTGAGATGCTCCATCCCTGGGAAAGCACACATCCCCAGTGCTGTTGTGCCTGTGAATAGGCTGCAGTGGGTAGGTGAAGACCAGCAGCAGCTTTCAGGGCTGGCACCTTCCTTGTGGGAGAAGAGGCCGGACGTTTGCACTTTCGGAAAAATGCATCTGCCGAGAATGAGAACGTTGAGATGCTCCATCCCTGGGAAAGCACAGATCCCCAGTGCTGTTGTGCCTGTGAATAGGCTGCAGTGGGTAGGTGAAGACCAGCAGCAGCTTTCAGGGCTGGCACCTTCCTTGTGGGAGAAGAGGCCGGACGTTTGCACTTTCAGAAATTGTTTCTGCCGGGCACAGGAACCGCGAGATGCTCCATCCCTGGGAAAGCACAGATCCCCAGTGCTGTTGTGCCTGTGAATAGGCTGCAGTGGGTAGGTGAAGACCAGCAGCAGCTTTCAGGGCTGGCACCTTCCTTGTGGGAGAAGAGGCCGGACGTTTGCACTTTCGGAAAAATGCATCTGCCGAGAATGAGAACGTTGAGATGCTCCATCTCTGGGAAAGCACAGATGCCCAGTGCTGTTGTGCCTGTGAATAGGCTGCAGTGGGTAGGTGAAGACCAGCAGCAGCTTTCAGGGCTGGCACCTTCCTTGTGGGAGAAGAGGCCGGACGTTTGCACTTTCAGAAATTGTTTCTGCCGGGCACAGGAACCGCGAGATGCTCCATCTCTGGGAAAGCACAGATCCCCAGTGCTGTTGTGCCTGTGAATAGGCTGCAGTGGGTAGGTGAAGACCAGCAGCAGCTTTCAGGGCTGGCACCTTCCTTGTGGGAGAAGAGGCCGGACGTTTGCACTTTCAGAAATTGTTTCTGCCGGGCACAGGAACCGCGAGATGCTCCATCTCTGGGAAAGCACAGATCCCCAGTGCTGTTGTGCCTGTGAATAGGCTGCAGTGGGTAGGTGAAGACCAGCAGCAGCTTTCAGGGCTGGCACCTTCCTTGTGGGAGAAGAGGCCGGACGTTTGCACTTTCGGAAAAATGCATCTGCCGAGAATGAGAACGTTGAGATGCTCCATCCCTGGGAAAGCACAGATCCCCAGTGCTGTTGTGCCTGTGAATAGGCTGCAGTGGGTAGGTGAAGACCAGCAGCAGCTTTCAGGGCTGGCACCTTCCTTGTGGGAGAAGAGGCCGGACGTTTGCACTTTCAGAAATTGTTTCTGCCGGGCACAGGAACCGCGAGATGCTCCATCTCTGGGAAAGCACAGATCCCCAGTGCTGTTGTGCCTGTGAATAGGCTGCAGTGGGTAGGTGAAGACCAGCAGCAGCTTTCAGGGCTGGCACCTTCCTTGTGGGAGAAGAGGCCGGACGTTTGCACTTTCAGAAATTGTTTCTGCCGGGCACAGGAACCGCGAGATGCTCCATCTCTGGGAAAGCACAGATCCCCAGTGCTGTTGTGCCTGTGAATAGGCTGCAGTGGGTAGGTGAAGACCAGCAGCAGCTTTCAGGGCTGGCACCTTCCTTGTGGGAGAAGAGGCCGGACGTTTGCACTTTCGGAAAAATGCATCTGCCGAGAATGAGAACGTTGAGATGCTCCATCCCTGGGAAAGCACAGATCCCCAGTGCTGTTGTGCCTGTGAATAGGCTGCAGTGGGTAGGTGAAGACCAGCAGCAGCTTTCAGGGCTGGCACCTTCCTTGTGGGAGAAGAGGCCGGACGTTTGCACTTTCAGAAATTGTTTCTGCCGGGCACAGGAACCGCGAGATGCTCCATCTCTGGGAAAGCACAGATCCCCAGTGCTGTTGTGCCTGTGAATAGGCTGCAGTGGGTAGGTGAAGACCAGCAGCAGCTTTCAGGGCTGGCACCTTCCTTGTGGGAGAAGAGGCCGGACGTTTGCACTTTCGGAAAAATGCATCTGCCGAGAATGAGAACGTTGAGCTGCTCCATCCCTGGGAAAGCACAGATCCCCAGTGCTGTTGTGCCTGTGAATAGGCTGCAGTGGGTAGGTGAAGACCAGCAGCAGCTTTCAGGGCTGGCACCTTCCTTGTGGGAGAAGAGGCCGGACGTTTGCACTTTCGGAAAAATGCATCTGCCGAGAATGAGAACGTTGAGATGCTCCATCTCTGGGAAAGCACAGATCCCCAGTGCTGTTGTGCCTGTGAATAGGCTGCAGTGGGTAGGTGAAGACCAGCAGCAGCTTTCAGGGCTGGCACCTTCCTTGTGGGAGAAGAGGCCGGACGTTTGCACTTTCAGAAATTGTTTCTGCCGGGCACAGGAACCGCGAGATGCTCCATCTCTGGGAAAGCACAGATCCCCAGTGCTGTTGTGCCTGTGAATAGGCTGCAGTGGGTAGGTGAAGACCAGCAGCAGCTTTCAGGGCTGGCACCTTCCTTGTGGGAGAAGAGGCCGGACGTTTGCACTTTCAGAAATTGTTTCTGCCGGGCACAGGAACCGCGAGATGCTCCATCTCTGGGAAAGCACAGATCCCCAGTGCTGTTGTGCCTGTGAATAGGCTGCAGTGGGTAGGTGAAGACCAGCAGCAGCTTTCAGGGCTGGCACCTTCCTTGTGGGAGAAGAGGCCGGACGTTTGCACTTTCAGAAATTGTTTCTGCCGGGCACAGGAACCGCGAGATGCTCCATCTCTGGGAAAGCACAGATCCCCAGTGCTGTTGTGCCTGTGAATAGGCTGCAGTGGGTAGGTGAAGACCAGCAGCAGCTTTCAGGGCTGGCACCTTCCTTGTGGGAGAAGAGGCCGGACGTTTGCACTTTCAGAAATTGTTTCTGCCGGGCACAGGAACCGCGAGATGCTCCATCTCTGGGAAAGCACAGATCCCCAGTGCTGTTGTGCCTGTGAATAGGCTGCAGTGGGTAGGTGAAGACCAGCAGCAGCTTTCAGGGCTGGCACCTTCCTTGTGGGAGAAGAGGCCGGACGTTTGCACTTTCGGAAAAATGCATCTGCCGAGAATGAGAACGTTGAGATGCTCCATCCCTGGGAAAGCACAGATCCCCAGTGCTGTTGTGCCTGTGAATAGGCTGCAGTGGGTAGGTGAAGACCAGCAGCAGCTTTCAGGGCTGGCACCTTCCTTGTGGGAGAAGAGGCCGGACGTTTGCACTTTCGGAAAAATGCATCTGCCGAGAATGAGAACGTTGAGCTGCTCCATCCCTGGGAAAGCACAGATCCCCAGTGCTGTTGTGCCTGTGAATAGGCTGCAGTGGGTAGGTGAAGACCAGCAGCAGCTTTCAGGGCTGGCACCTTCCTTGTGGGAGAAGAGGCCGGACGTTTGCACTTTCGGAAAAATGCATCTGCCGAGAATGAGAACGTTGAGATGCTCCATCCCTGGGAAAGCACAGATCCCCAGTGCTGTTGTGCCTGTGAATAGGCTGCAGTGGGTAGGTGAAGACCAGCAGCAGCTTTCAGGGCTGGCACCTTCCTTGTGGGAGAAGAGGCCGGACGTTTACACTTTCAGAAATTGTTTCTGCCGGGCACAGGAACCGCGAGATGCTCCATCTCTGGGAAAGCACAGATCCCCAGTGCTGTTGTGCCTGTGAATAGGCTGCAGTGGGTAGGTGAAGACCAGCAGCAGCTTTCAGGGCTGGCACCTTCCTTGTGGGAGAAGAGGCCGGACGTTTGCACTTTCAGAAATTGTTTCTGCCGGGCACAGGAACCGCGAGATGCTCCATCTCTGGGAAAGCACAGATCCCCAGTGCTGTTGTGCCTGTGAATAGGCTGCAGTGGGTAGGTGAAGACCAGCAGCAGCTTTCAGGGCTGGCACCTTCCTTGTGGGAGAAGAGGCCGGACGTTTGCACTTTCGGAAAAATGCATCTGCCGAGAATGAGAACGTTGAGATGCTCCATCCCTGGGAAAGCACAGATCCCCAGTGCTGTTGTGCCTGTGAATAGGCTGCAGTGGGTAGGTGAAGACCAGCAGCAGCTTTCAGGGCTGGCACCTTCCTTGTGGGAGAAGAGGCCGGACGTTTGCACTTTCAGAAATTGTTTCTGCCGGGCACAGGAACCGCGAGATGCTCCATCTCTGGGAAAGCACAGATCCCCAGTGCTGTTGTGCCTGTGAATAGGCTGCAGTGGGTAGGTGAAGACCAGCAGCAGCTTTCAGGGCTGGCACCTTCCTTGTGGGAGAAGAGGCCGGACGTTTGCACTTTCGGAAAAATGCATCTGCCGAGAATGAGAACGTTGAGCTGCTCCATCCCTGGGAAAGCACAGATCCCCAGTGCTGTTGTGCCTGTGAATAGGCTGCAGTGGGTAGGTGAAGACCAGCAGCAGCTTTCAGGGCTGGCACCTTCCTTGTGGGAGAAGAGGCCGGACGTTTGCACTTTCGGAAAAATGCATCTGCCGAGAATGAGAACGTTGAGATGCTCCATCTCTGGGAAAGCACAGATCCCCAGTGCTGTTGTGCCTGTGAATAGGCTGCAGTGGGTAGGTGAAGACCAGCAGCAGCTTTCAGGGCTGGCACCTTCCTTGTGGGAGAAGAGGCCGGACGTTTGCACTTTCAGAAATTGTTTCTGCCGGGCACAGGAACCGCGAGATGCTCCATCTCTGGGAAAGCACAGATCCCCAGTGCTGTTGTGCCTGTGAATAGGCTGCAGTGGGTAGGTGAAGACCAGCAGCAGCTTTCAGGGCTGGCACCTTCCTTGTGGGAGAAGAGGCCGGACGTTTGCACTTTCAGAAATTGTTTCTGCCGGGCACAGGAACCGCGAGATGCTCCATCTCTGGGAAAGCACAGATGCCCAGTGCTGTTGTGCCTGTGAATAGGCTGCAGTGGGTAGGTGAAGACCAGCAGCAGCTTTCAGGGCTGGCACCTTCCTTGTGGGAGAAGAGGCCGGACGTTTGCACTTTCAGAAATTGTTTCTGCCGGGCACAGGAACCGCGAGATGCTCCATCTCTGGGAAAGCACAGATCCCCAGTGCTGTTGTGCCTGTGAATAGGCTGCAGTGGGTAGGTGAAGACCAGCAGCAGCTTTCAGGGCTGGCACCTTCCTTGTGGGAGAAGAGGCCGGACGTTTGCACTTTCAGAAATTGTTTCTGCCGGGCACAGGAACCGCGAGATGCTCCATCTCTGGGAAAGCACAGATCCCCAGTGCTGTTGTGCCTGTGAATAGGCTGCAGTGGGTAGGTGAAGACCAGCAGCAGCTTTCAGGGCTGGCACCTTCCTTGTGGGAGAAGAGGCCGGACGTTTGCACTTTCGGAAAAATGCATCTGCCGAGAATGAGAACGTTGAGATGCTCCATCCCTGGGAAAGCACAGATCCCCAGTGCTGTTGTGCCTGTGAATAGGCTGCAGTGGGTAGGTGAAGACCAGCAGCAGCTTTCAGGGCTGGCACCTTCCTTGTGGGAGAAGAGGCCGGACGTTTGCACTTTCGGAAAAATGCATCTGCCGAGAATGAGAACGTTGAGCTGCTCCATCCCTGGGAAAGCACAGATCCCCAGTGCTGTTGTGCCTGTGAATAGGCTGCAGTGGGTAGGTGAAGACCAGCAGCAGCTTTCAGGGCTGGCACCTTCCTTGTGGGAGAAGAGGCCGGACGTTTGCACTTTCGGAAAAATGCATCTGCCGAGAATGAGAACGTTGAGATGCTCCATCCCTGGGAAAGCACAGATCCCCAGTGCTGTTGTGCCTGTGAATAGGCTGCAGTGGGTAGGTGAAGACCAGCAGCAGCTTTCAGGGCTGGCACCTTCCTTGTGGGAGAAGAGGCCGGACGTTTGCACTTTCAGAAATTGTTTCTGCCGGGCACAGGAACCGCGAGATGCTCCATCTCTGGGAAAGCACAGATCCCCAGTGCTGTTGTGCCTGTGAATAGGCTGCAGTGGGTAGGTGAAGACCAGCAGCAGCTTTCAGGGCTGGCACCTTCCTTGTGGGAGAAGAGGCCGGACGTTTGCACTTTCGGAAAAATGCATCTGCCGAGAATGAGAACGTTGAGATGCTCCATCCCTGGGAAAGCACAGATCCCCAGTGCTGTTGTGCCTGTGAATAGGCTGCAGTGGGTAGGTGAAGACCAGCAGCAGCTTTCAGGGCTGGCACCTTCCTTGTGGGAGAAGAGGCCGGACGTTTGCACTTTCGGAAAAATGCATCTGCCGAGAATGAGAACGTTGAGCTGCTCCATCCCTGGGAAAGCACAGATCCCCAGTGCTGTTGTGCCTGTGAATAGGCTGCAGTGGGTAGGTGAAGACCAGCAGCAGCTTTCAGGGCTGGCACCTTCCTTGTGGGAGAAGAGGCCGGACGTTTGCACTTTCGGAAAAATGCATCTGCCGAGAATGAGAACGTTGAGATGCTCCATCCCTGGGAAAGCACAGATCCCCAGTGCTGTTGTGCCTGTGAATAGGCTGCAGTGGGTAGGTGAAGACCAGCAGCAGCTTTCAGGGCTGGCACCTTCCTTGTGGGAGAAGAGGCCGGACGTTTGCACTTTCGGAAAAATGCATCTGCCGAGAATGAGAACGTTGAGCTGCTCCATCCCTGGGAAAGCACAGATCCCCAGTGCTGTTGTGCCTGTGAATAGGCTGCAGTGGGTAGGTGAAGACCAGCAGCAGCTTTCAGGGCTGGCACCTTCCTTGTGGGAGAAGAGGCCGGACGTTTGCACTTTCGGAAAAATGCATCTGCCGAGAATGAGAACGTTGAGATGCTCCATCCCTGGGAAAGCACAGATCCCCAGTGCTGTTGTGCCTGTGAATAGGCTGCAGTGGGTAGGTGAAGACCAGCAGCAGCTTTCAGGGCTGGCACCTTCCTTGTGGGAGAAGAGGCCGGACGTTTGCACTTTCAGAAATTGTTTCTGCCGGGCACAGGAACCGCGAGATGCTCCATCTCTGGGAAAGCACAGATCCCCAGTGCTGTTGTGCCTGTGAATAGGCTGCAGTGGGTAGGTGAAGACCAGCAGCAGCTTTCAGGGCTGGCACCTTCCTTGTGGGAGAAGAGGCCGGACGTTTGCACTTTCAGAAATTGTTTCTGCCGGGCACAGGAACCGCGAGATGCTCCATCCCTGGGAAAGCACAGATCCCCAGTGCTGTTGTGCCTGTGAATAGGCTGCAGTGGGTAGGTGAAGACCAGCAGCAGCTTTCAGGGCTGGCACCTTCCTTGTGGGAGAAGAGGCCGGACGTTTGCACTTTCAGAAATTGTTTCTGCCGGGCACAGGAACCGCGAGATGCTCCATCTCTGGGAAAGCACAGATCCCCAGTGCTGTTGTGCCTGTGAATAGGCTGCAGTGGGTAGGTGAAGACCAGCAGCAGCTTTCAGGGCTGGCACCTTCCTTGTGGGAGAAGAGGCCGGACGTTTGCACTTTCAGAAATTGTTTCTGCCGGGCACAGGAACCGCGAGATGCTCCATCTCTGGGAAAGCACAGATCCCCAGTGCTGTTGTGCCTGTGAATAGGCTGCAGTGGGTAGGTGAAGACCAGCAGCAGCTTTCAGGGCTGGCACCTTCCTTGTGGGAGAAGAGGCCGGACGTTTGCACTTTCGGAAAAATGCATCTGCCGAGAATGAGAACGTTGAGATGCTCCATCCCTGGGAAAGCACAGATCCCCAGTGCTGTTGTGCCTGTGAATAGGCTGCAGTGGGTAGGTGAAGACCAGCAGCAGCTTTCAGGGCTGGCACCTTCCTTGTGGGAGAAGAGGCCGGACGTTTGCACTTTCGGAAAAATGCATCTGCCGAGAATGAGAACGTTGAGATGCTCCATCTCTGGGAAAGCACAGATCCCCAGTGCTGTTGTGCCTGTGAATAGGCTGCAGTGGGTAGGTGAAGACCAGCAGCAGCTTTCAGGGCTGGCACCTTCCTTGTGGGAGAAGAGGCCGGACGTTTGCACTTTCAGAAATTGTTTCTGCCGGGCACAGGAACCGCGAGATGCTCCATCTCTGGGAAAGCACAGATCCCCAGTGCTGTTGTGCCTGTGAATAGGCTGCAGTGGGTAGGTGAAGACCAGCAGCAGCTTTCAGGGCTGGCACCTTCCTTGTGGGAGAAGAGGCCGGACGTTTGCACTTTCAGAAATTGTTTCTGCCGGGCACAGGAACCGCGAGATGCTCCATCTCTGGGAAAGCACAGATGCCCAGTGCTGTTGTGCCTGTGAATAGGCTGCAGTGGGTAGGTGAAGACCAGCAGCAGCTTTCAGGGCTGGCACCTTCCTTGTGGGAGAAGAGGCCGGACGTTTGCACTTTCAGAAATTGTTTCTGCCGGGCACAGGAACCGCGAGATGCTCCATCTCTGGGAAAGCACAGATCCCCAGTGCTGTTGTGCCTGTGAATAGGCTGCAGTGGGTAGGTGAAGACCAGCAGCAGCTTTCAGGGCTGGCACCTTCCTTGTGGGAGAAGAGGCCGGACGTTTGCACTTTCAGAAATTGTTTCTGCCGGGCACAGGAACCGCGAGATGCTCCATCTCTGGGAAAGCACAGATCCCCAGTGCTGTTGTGCCTGTGAATAGGCTGCAGTGGGTAGGTGAAGACCAGCAGCAGCTTTCAGGGCTGGCACCTTCCTTGTGGGAGAAGAGGCCGGACGTTTGCACTTTCGGAAAAATGCATCTGCCGAGAATGAGAACGTTGAGATGCTCCATCCCTGGGAAAGCACAGATCCCCAGTGCTGTTGTGCCTGTGAATAGGCTGCAGTGGGTAGGTGAAGACCAGCAGCAGCTTTCAGGGCTGGCACCTTCCTTGTGGGAGAAGAGGCCGGACGTTTGCACTTTCGGAAAAATGCATCTGCCGAGAATGAGAACGTTGAGCTGCTCCATCCCTGGGAAAGCACAGATCCCCAGTGCTGTTGTGCCTGTGAATAGGCTGCAGTGGGTAGGTGAAGACCAGCAGCAGCTTTCAGGGCTGGCACCTTCCTTGTGGGAGAAGAGGCCGGACGTTTGCACTTTCGGAAAAATGCATCTGCCGAGAATGAGAACGTTGAGATGCTCCATCCCTGGGAAAGCACAGATCCCCAGTGCTGTTGTGCCTGTGAATAGGCTGCAGTGGGTAGGTGAAGACCAGCAGCAGCTTTCAGGGCTGGCACCTTCCTTGTGGGAGAAGAGGCCGGACGTTTGCACTTTCAGAAATTGTTTCTGCCGGGCACAGGAACCGCGAGATGCTCCATCTCTGGGAAAGCACAGATCCCCAGTGCTGTTGTGCCTGTGAATAGGCTGCAGTGGGTAGGTGAAGACCAGCAGCAGCTTTCAGGGCTGGCACCTTCCTTGTGGGAGAAGAGGCCGGACGTTTGCACTTTCGGAAAAATGCATCTGCCGAGAATGAGAACGTTGAGATGCTCCATCCCTGGGAAAGCACAGATCCCCAGTGCTGTTGTGCCTGTGAATAGGCTGCAGTGGGTAGGTGAAGACCAGCAGCAGCTTTCAGGGCTGGCACCTTCCTTGTGGGAGAAGAGGCCGGACGTTTGCACTTTCGGAAAAATGCATCTGCCGAGAATGAGAACGTTGAGCTGCTCCATCCCTGGGAAAGCACAGATCCCCAGTGCTGTTGTGCCTGTGAATAGGCTGCAGTGGGTAGGTGAAGACCAGCAGCAGCTTTCAGGGCTGGCACCTTCCTTGTGGGAGAAGAGGCCGGACGTTTGCACTTTCGGAAAAATGCATCTGCCGAGAATGAGAACGTTGAGATGCTCCATCCCTGGGAAAGCACAGATCCCCAGTGCTGTTGTGCCTGTGAATAGGCTGCAGTGGGTAGGTGAAGACCAGCAGCAGCTTTCAGGGCTGGCACCTTCCTTGTGGGAGAAGAGGCCGGACGTTTGCACTTTCGGAAAAATGCATCTGCCGAGAATGAGAACGTTGAGCTGCTCCATCCCTGGGAAAGCACAGATCCCCAGTGCTGTTGTGCCTGTGAATAGGCTGCAGTGGGTAGGTGAAGACCAGCAGCAGCTTTCAGGGCTGGCACCTTCCTTGTGGGAGAAGAGGCCGGACGTTTGCACTTTCGGAAAAATGCATCTGCCGAGAATGAGAACGTTGAGATGCTCCATCCCTGGGAAAGCACAGATCCCCAGTGCTGTTGTGCCTGTGAATAGGCTGCAGTGGGTAGGTGAAGACCAGCAGCAGCTTTCAGGGCTGGCACCTTCCTTGTGGGAGAAGAGGCCGGACGTTTGCACTTTCAGAAATTGTTTCTGCCGGGCACAGGAACCGCGAGATGCTCCATCTCTGGGAAAGCACAGATCCCCAGTGCTGTTGTGCCTGTGAATAGGCTGCAGTGGGTAGGTGAAGACCAGCAGCAGCTTTCAGGGCTGGCACCTTCCTTGTGGGAGAAGAGGCCGGACGTTTGCACTTTCAGAAATTGTTTCTGCCGGGCACAGGAACCGCGAGATGCTCCATCCCTGGGAAAGCACAGATCCCCAGTGCTGTTGTGCCTGTGAATAGGCTGCAGTGGGTAGGTGAAGACCAGCAGCAGCTTTCAGGGCTGGCACCTTCCTTGTGGGAGAAGAGGCCGGACGTTTGCACTTTCAGAAATTGTTTCTGCCGGGCACAGGAACCGCGAGATGCTCCATCTCTGGGAAAGCACAGATCCCCAGTGCTGTTGTGCCTGTGAATAGGCTGCAGTGGGTAGGTGAAGACCAGCAGCAGCTTTCAGGGCTGGCACCTTCCTTGTGGGAGAAGAGGCCGGACGTTTGCACTTTCAGAAATTGTTTCTGCCGGGCACAGGAACCGCGAGATGCTCCATCTCTGGGAAAGCACAGATCCCCAGTGCTGTTGTGCCTGTGAATAGGCTGCAGTGGGTAGGTGAAGACCAGCAGCAGCTTTCAGGGCTGGCACCTTCCTTGTGGGAGAAGAGGCCGGACGTTTGCACTTTCGGAAAAATGCATCTGCCGAGAATGAGAACGTTGAGATGCTCCATCCCTGGGAAAGCACAGATCCCCAGTGCTGTTGTGCCTGTGAATAGGCTGCAGTGGGTAGGTGAAGACCAGCAGCAGCTTTCAGGGCTGGCACCTTCCTTGTGGGAGAAGAGGCCGGACGTTTGCAATTTCGGAAAAATGCATCTGCCGAGAATGAGAACGTTGAGATGCTCCATCCCTGGGAAAGCACACATCCCCAGTGCTGTTGTGCCTGTGAATAGGCTGCAGTGGGTAGGTGAAGACCAGCAGCAGCTTTCAGGGCTGGCACCTTCCTTGTGGGAGAAGAGGCCGGACGTTTGCACTTTCGGAAAAATGCATCTGCCGAGAATGAGAACGTTGAGATGCTCCATCCCTGGGAAAGCACAGATCCCCAGTGCTGTTGTGCCTGTGAATAGGCTGCAGTGGGTAGGTGAAGACCAGCAGCAGCTTTCAGGGCTGGCACCTTCCTTGTGGGAGAAGAGGCCGGACGTTTGCACTTTCAGAAATTGTTTCTGCCGGGCACAGGAACCGCGAGATGCTCCATCCCTGGGAAAGCACAGATCCCCAGTGCTGTTGTGCCTGTGAATAGGCTGCAGTGGGTAGGTGAAGACCAGCAGCAGCTTTCAGGGCTGGCACCTTCCTTGTGGGAGAAGAGGCCGGACGTTTGCACTTTCGGAAAAATGCATCTGCCGAGAATGAGAACGTTGAGATGCTCCATCTCTGGGAAAGCACAGATCCCCAGTGCTGTTGTGCCTGTGAATAGGCTGCAGTGGGTAGGTGAAGACCAGCAGCAGCTTTCAGGGCTGGCACCTTCCTTGTGGGAGAAGAGGCCGGACGTTTGCACTTTCGGAAAAATGCATCTGCCGAGAATGAGAACGTTGAGATGCTCCATCCCTGGGAAAGCACAGATCCCCAGTGCTGTTGTGCCTGTGAATAGGCTGCAGTGGGTAGGTGAAGACCAGCAGCAGCTTTCAGGGCTGGCACCTTCCTTGTGGGAGAAGAGGCCGGACGTTTGCACTTTCAGAAATTGTTTCTGCCGGGCACAGGAACCGCGAGATGCTCCATCTCTGGGAAAGCACAGATCCCCAGTGCTGTTGTGCCTGTGAATAGGCTGCAGTGGGTAGGTGAAGACCAGCAGCAGCTTTCAGGGCTGGCACCTTCCTTGTGGGAGAAGAGGCCGGACGTTTGCACTTTCGGAAAAATGCATCTGCCGAGAATGAGAACGTTGAGATGCTCCATCCCTGGGAAAGCACAGATCCCCAGTGCTGTTGTGCCTGTGAATAGGCTGCAGTGGGTAGGTGAAGACCAGCAGCAGCTTTCAGGGCTGGCACCTTCCTTGTGGGAGAAGAGGCCGGACGTTTGCACTTTCAGAAATTGTTTCTGCCGGGCACAGGAACCGCGAGATGCTCCATCTCTGGGAAAGCACAGATCCCCAGTGCTGTTGTGCCTGTGAATAGGCTGCAGTGGGTAGGTGAAGACCAGCAGCAGCTTTCAGGGCTGGCACCTTCCTTGTGGGAGAAGAGGCCGGACGTTTGCACTTTCAGAAATTGTTTCTGCCGGGCACAGGAACCGTGAGATGCTCCATCTCTGGGAAAGCACAGATCCCCAGTGCTGTTGTGCCTGTGAATAGGCTGCAGTGGGTAGGTGAAGACCAGCAGCAGCTTTCAGGGCTGGCACCTTCCTTGTGGGAGAAGAGGCTGGACGTTTGCACTTTCGGAAATTGTTTCTGCCGGGCACAGGAACCGCGAGATGCTCCATCTCTGGGAAAGCACAGATCCCCAGTGCTGTTGTGCCTGTGAATAGGCTGCAGTGGGTAGGTGAAGACCAGCAGCAGCTTTCAGGGCTGGCACCTTCCTTGTGGGAGAAGAGGCCGGACGTTTGCACTTTCGGAAAAATGCATCTGCCGAGAATGAGAACGTTGAGATGCTCCATCCCTGGGAAAGCACAGATCCCCAGTGCTGTTGTGCCTGTGAATAGGCTGCAGTGGGTAGGTGAAGACCAGCAGCAGCTTTCAGGGCTGGCACCTTCCTTGTGGGAGAAGAGGCCGGACGTTTGCACTTTCGGAAAAATGCATCTGCCGAGAATGAGAACGTTGAGCTGCTCCATCCCTGGGAAAGCACAGATCCCCAGTGCTGTTGTGCCTGTGAATAGGCTGCAGTGGGTAGGTGAAGACCAGCAGCAGCTTTCAGGGCTGGCACCTTCCTTGTGGGAGAAGAGGCCGGACGTTTGCACTTTCGGAAAAATGCATCTGCCGAGAATGAGAACGTTGAGATGCTCCATCCCTGGGAAAGCACAGATCCCCAGTGCTGTTGTGCCTGTGAATAGGCTGCAGTGGGTAGGTGAAGACCAGCAGCAGCTTTCAGGGCTGGCACCTTCCTTGTGGGAGAAGAGGCCGGACGTTTGCACTTTCGGAAAAATGCATCTGCCGAGAATGAGAACGTTGAGCTGCTCCATCCCTGGGAAAGCACAGATCCCCAGTGCTGTTGTGCCTGTGAATAGGCTGCAGTGGGTAGGTGAAGACCAGCAGCAGCTTTCAGGGCTGGCACCTTCCTTGTGGGAGAAGAGGCCGGACGTTTGCACTTTCGGAAAAATGCATCTGCCGAGAATGAGAACGTTGAGATGCTCCATCCCTGGGAAAGCACAGATCCCCAGTGCTGTTGTGCCTGTGAATAGGCTGCAGTGGGTAGGTGAAGACCAGCAGCAGCTTTCAGGGCTGGCACCTTCCTTGTGGGAGAAGAGGCCGGACGTTTGCACTTTCAGAAATTGTTTCTGCCGGGCACAGGAACCGCGAGATGCTCCATCTCTGGGAAAGCACAGATCCCCAGTGCTGTTGTGCCTGTGAATAGGCTGCAGTGGGTAGGTGAAGACCAGCAGCAGCTTTCAGGGCTGGCACCTTCCTTGTGGGAGAAGAGGCCGGACGTTTGCACTTTCAGAAATTGTTTCTGCCGGGCACAGGAACCGCGAGATGCTCCATCCCTGGGAAAGCACAGATCCCCAGTGCTGTTGTGCCTGTGAATAGGCTGCAGTGGGTAGGTGAAGACCAGCAGCAGCTTTCAGGGCTGGCACCTTCCTTGTGGGAGAAGAGGCCGGACGTTTGCACTTTCAGAAATTGTTTCTGCCGGGCACAGGAACCGCGAGATGCTCCATCTCTGGGAAAGCACAGATCCCCAGTGCTGTTGTGCCTGTGAATAGGCTGCAGTGGGTAGGTGAAGACCAGCAGCAGCTTTCAGGGCTGGCACCTTCCTTGTGGGAGAAGAGGCCGTACGTTTGCACTTTCAGAAATTGTTTCTGCCGGGCACAGGAACCGCGAGATGCTCCATCTCTGGGAAAGCACAGATCCCCAGTGCTGTTGTGCCTGTGAATAGGCTGCAGTGGGTAGGTGAAGACCAGCAGCAGCTTTCAGGGCTGGCACCTTCCTTGTGGGAGAAGAGGCCGGACGTTTGCACTTTCGGAAAAATGCATCTGCCGAGAATGAGAACGTTGAGATGCTCCATCCCTGGGAAAG
Source organism: Gypaetus barbatus (assembly GCA_028022735.1). NCBI lineage: Eukaryota > Metazoa > Chordata > Aves > Accipitriformes > Accipitridae > Gypaetus > Gypaetus barbatus. The sequence continues at coordinate 20,120,283 of CM051533.1, forward strand.
CACAGATCCCCAGTGCTGTTGTGCCTGTGAATAGGCTGCAGTGGGTAGGTGAAGACCAGCAGCAGCTTTCAGGGCTGGCACCTTCCTTGTGGGAGAAGAGGCCGGACGTTTGCACTTTCGGAAAAATGCATCTGCCGAGAATGAGAACGTTGAGATGCTCCATCCCTGGGAAAGCACACATCCCCAGTGCTGTTGTGCCTGTGAATAGGCTGCAGTGGGTAGGTGAAGACCAGCAGCAGCTTTCAGGGCTGGCACCTTCCTTGTGGGAGAAGAGGCCGGACGTTTGCACTTTCGGAAAAATGCATCTGCCGAGAATGAGAACGTTGAGCTGCTCCATCCCTGGGAAAGCACAGATCCCCAGTGCTGTTGTGCCTGTGAATAGGCTGCAGTGGGTAGGTGAAGACCAGCAGCAGCTTTCAGGGCTGGCACCTTCCTTGTGGGAGAAGAGGCCGGACGTTTGCACTTTCAGAAATTGTTTCTGCCGGGCACAGGAACCACGAGATGCTCCATCCCTGGGAAAGCACAGATCCCCAGTGCTGTTGTGCCTGTGAATAGGCTGCAGTGGGTAGGTGAAGACCAGCAGCAGCTTTCAGGGCTGGCACCTTCCTTGTGGGAGAAGTGGCCGGACGTTTGCACTTTCGGAAAAATGCATCTGCCGAGAATGAGAACGTTGAGATGCTCCATCTCTGGGAAAGCACAGATCCCCAGTGCTGTTGTGCCTGTGAATAGGCTGCAGTGGGTAGGTGAAGACCAGCAGCAGCTTTCAGGGCTGGCACCTTCCTTGTGGGAGAAGAGGCCGGACGTTTGCACTTTCAGAAATTGTTTCTGCCGGGCACAGGAACCGCGAGATGCTCCATCTCTGGGAAAGCACAGATCCCCAGTGCTGTTGTGCCTGTGAATAGGCTGCAGTGGGTAGGTGAAGACCAGCAGCAGCTTTCAGGGCTGGCACCTTCCTTGTGGGAGAAGAGGCCGGACGTTTGCACTTTCGGAAAAATGCATCTGCCGAGAATGAGAACGTTGAGATGCTCCATCCCTGGGAAAGCACAGATCCCCAGTGCTGTTGTGCCTGTGAATAGGCTGCAGTGGGTAGGTGAAGACCAGCAGCAGCTTTCAGGGCTGGCACCTTCCTTGTGGGAGAAGAGGCCGGACGTTTGCACTTTCGGAAAAATGCATCTGCCGAGAATGAGAACGTTGAGATGCTCCATCTCTGGGAAAGCACAGATCCCCAGTGCTGTTGTGCCTGTGAATAGGCTGCAGTGGGTAGGTGAAGACCAGCAGCAGCTTTCAGGGCTGGCACCTTCCTTGTGGGAGAAGAGGCCGGACGTTTGCACTTTCAGAAATTGTTTCTGCCGGGCACAGGAACCGCGAGATGCTCCATCTCTGGGAAAGCACAGATCCCCAGTGCTGTTGTGCCTGTGAATAGGCTGCAGTGGGTAGGTGAAGACCAGCAGCAGCTTTCAGGGCTGGCACCTTCCTTGTGGGAGAAGAGGCCGGACGTTTGCACTTTCAGAAATTGTTTCTGCCGGGCACAGGAACCGCGAGATGCTCCATCTCTGGGAAAGCACAGATCCCCAGTGCTGTTGTGCCTGTGAATAGGCTGCAGTGGGTAGGTGAAGACCAGCAGCAGCTTTCAGGGCTGGCACCTTCCTTGTGGGAGAAGAGGCCGGACGTTTGCACTTTCGGAAAAATGCATCTGCCGAGAATGAGAACGTTGAGATGCTCCATCCCTGGGAAAGCACAGATCCCCAGTGCTGTTGTGCCTGTGAATAGGCTGCAGTGGGTAGGTGAAGACCAGCAGCAGCTTTCAGGGCTGGCACCTTCCTTGTGGGAGAAGAGGCCGGACGTTTGCACTTTCAGAAATTGTTTCTGCCGGGCACAGGAACCGCGAGATGCTCCATCTCTGGGAAAGCACAGATCCCCAGTGCTGTTGTGCCTGTGAATAGGCTGCAGTGGGTAGGTGAAGACCAGCAGCAGCTTTCAGGGCTGGCACCTTCCTTGTGGGAGAAGAGGCCGGACGTTTGCACTTTCAGAAATTGTTTCTGCCGGGCACAGGAACCGCGAGATGCTCCATCTCTGGGAAAGCACAGATCCCCAGTGCTGTTGTGCCTGTGAATAGGCTGCAGTGGGTAGGTGAAGACCAGCAGCAGCTTTCAGGGCTGGCACCTTCCTTGTGGGAGAAGAGGCCGGACGTTTGCACTTTCGGAAAAATGCATCTGCCGAGAATGAGAACGTTGAGATGCTCCATCCCTGGGAAAGCACAGATCCCCAGTGCTGTTGTGCCTGTGAATAGGCTGCAGTGGGTAGGTGAAGACCAGCAGCAGCTTTCAGGGCTGGCACCTTCCTTGTGGGAGAAGAGGCCGGACGTTTGCACTTTCAGAAATTGTTTCTGCCGGGCACAGGAACCGCGAGATGCTCCATCTCTGGGAAAGCACAGATCCCCAGTGCTGTTGTGCCTGTGAATAGGCTGCAGTGGGTAGGTGAAGACCAGCAGCAGCTTTCAGGGCTGGCACCTTCCTTGTGGGAGAAGAGGCCGGACGTTTGCACTTTCGGAAAAATGCATCTGCCGAGAATGAGAACGTTGAGCTGCTCCATCCCTGGGAAAGCACAGATCCCCAGTGCTGTTGTGCCTGTGAATAGGCTGCAGTGGGTAGGTGAAGACCAGCAGCAGCTTTCAGGGCTGGCACCTTCCTTGTGGGAGAAGAGGCCGGACGTTTGCACTTTCGGAAAAATGCATCTGCCGAGAATGAGAACGTTGAGATGCTCCATCTCTGGGAAAGCACAGATCCCCAGTGCTGTTGTGCCTGTGAATAGGCTGCAGTGGGTAGGTGAAGACCAGCAGCAGCTTTCAGGGCTGGCACCTTCCTTGTGGGAGAAGAGGCCGGACGTTTGCACTTTCAGAAATTGTGTCTGCCGGGCACAGGAACCGCGAGATGCTCCATCTCTGGGAAAGCACAGATCCCCAGTGCTGTTGTGCCTGTGAATAGGCTGCAGTGGGTAGGTGAAGACCAGCAGCAGCTTTCAGGGCTGGCACCTTCCTTGTGGGAGAAGAGGCCGGACGTTTGCACTTTCAGAAATTGTTTCTGCCGGGCACAGGAACCGCGAGATGCTCCATCTCTGGGAAAGCACAGATCCCCAGTGCTGTTGTGCCTGTGAATAGGCTGCAGTGGGTAGGTGAAGACCAGCAGCAGCTTTCAGGGCTGGCACCTTCCTTGTGGGAGAAGAGGCCGGACGTTTGCACTTTCAGAAATTGTTTCTGCCGGGCACAGGAACCGCGAGATGCTCCATCTCTGGGAAAGCACAGATCCCCAGTGCTGTTGTGCCTGTGAATAGGCTGCAGTGGGTAGGTGAAGACCAGCAGCAGCTTTCAGGGCTGGCACCTTCCTTGTGGGAGAAGAGGCCGGACGTTTGCACTTTCAGAAATTGTTTCTGCCGGGCACAGGAACCGCGAGATGCTCCATCTCTGGGAAAGCACAGATCCCCAGTGCTGTTGTGCCTGTGAATAGGCTGCAGTGGGTAGGTGAAGACCAGCAGCAGCTTTCAGGGCTGGCACCTTCCTTGTGGGAGAAGAGGCCGGACGTTTGCACTTTCGGAAAAATGCATCTGCCGAGAATGAGAACGTTGAGATGCTCCATCCCTGGGAAAGCACAGATCCCCAGTGCTGTTGTGCCTGTGAATAGGCTGCAGTGGGTAGGTGAAGACCAGCAGCAGCTTTCAGGGCTGGCACCTTCCTTGTGGGAGAAGAGGCCGGACGTTTGCACTTTCGGAAAAATGCATCTGCCGAGAATGAGAACGTTGAGATGCTCCATCCCTGGGAAAGCACACATCCCCAGTGCTGTTGTGCCTGTGAATAGGCTGCAGTGGGTAGGTGAAGACCAGCAGCAGCTTTCAGGGCTGGCACCTTCCTTGTGGGAGAAGAGGCCGGACGTTTGCACTTTCGGAAAAATGCATCTGCCGAGAATGAGAACGTTGAGATGCTCCATCCCTGGGAAAGCACAGATCCCCAGTGCTGTTGTGCCTGTGAATAGGCTGCAGTGGGTAGGTGAAGACCAGCAGCAGCTTTCAGGGCTGGCAACTTCCTTGTGGGAGAAGAGGCCGGACGTTTGCACTTTCGGAAAAATGCATCTGCCGAGAATGAGAACGTTGAGCTGCTCCATCCCTGGGAAAGCACAGATCCCCAGTGCTGTTGTGCCTGTGAATAGGCTGCAGTGGGTAGGTGAAGACCAGCAGCAGCTTTCAGGGCTGGCACCTTCCTTGTGGGAGAAGAGGCCGGAGGTTTGCACTTTCGGAAAAATGCATCTGCCGAGAATGAGAACGTTGAGATGCTCCATCCCTGGGAAAGCACAGATCCCCAGTGCTGTTGTGCCTGTGAATAGGCTGCAGTGGGTAGGTGAAGACCAGCAGCAGCTTTCAGGGCTGGCACCTTCCTTGTGGGAGAAGAGGCCGGACGTTTGCACTTTCAGAAATTGTTTCTGCCGGGCACAGGAACCGCGAGATGCTCCATCTCTGGGAAAGCACAGATCCCCAGTGCTGTTGTGCCTGTGAATAGGCTGCAGTGGGTAGGTGAAGACCAGCAGCAGCTTTCAGGGCTGGCACCTTCCTTGTGGGAGAAGAGGCCGGACGTTTGCACTTTCGGAAAAATGCATCTGCCGAGAATGAGAACGTTGAGATGCTCCATCCCTGGGAAAGCACAGATCCCCAGTGCTGTTGTGCCTGTGAATAGGCTGCAGTGGGTAGGTGAAGACCAGCAGCAGCTTTCAGGGCTGGCACCTTCCTTGTGGGAGAGAGGACGGACGTTTGCACTTTCGGAAAAATGCATCTGCCGAGAATGAGAACGTTGAGATGCTCCATCTCTGGTAAAGCACAGATCCCCAGTGCTGTTGTGCCTGTGAATAGGCTGCAGTGGGTAGGTGAAGACCAGCAGCAGCTTTCAGGGCTGGCACCTTCCTTGTGGGAGAAGAGGCCGGACGTTTGCACTTTCGGAAAAATGCATCTGCCGAGAATGAGAACGTTGAGATGCTCCATCCCTGGGAAAGCACAGATCCCCAGTGCTGTTGTGCCTGTGAATAGGCTGCAGTGGGTAGGTGAAGACCAGCAGCAGCTTTCAGGGCTGGCACCTTCCTTGTGGGAGAAGAGGCCGGACGTTTGCACTTTCAGAAATTGTTTCTGCCGGGCACAGGAACCGCGAGATGCTCCATCCCTGGGAAAGCACAGATCCCCAGTGCTGTTGTGCCTGTGAATAGGCTGCAGTGGGTAGGTGAAGACCAGCAGCAGCTTTCAGGGCTGGCACCTTCCTTGTGGGAGAAGAGGCCGGACGTTTGCACTTTCAGAAATTGTTTCTGCCGGGCACAGGAACCGCGAGATGCTCCATCTCTGGGAAAGCACAGATCCCCAGTGCTGTTGTGCCTGTGAATAGGCTGCAGTGGGTAGGCGAAGACCAGCAGCAGCTTTCAGGGCTGGCACCTTCCTTGTGGGAGAAGAGGCCGGACGTTTGCACTTTCGGAAAAATGCATCTGCCGAGAATGAGAACGTTGAGATGCTCCATCTCTGGGAAAGCACAGATCCCCAGTGCTGTTGTGCCTGTGAATAGGCTGCAGTGGGTAGGTGAAGACCAGCAGCAGCTTTCAGGGCTGGCACCTTCCTTGTGGGAGAAGAGGCCGGACGTTTGCACTTTCAGAAATTGTTTCTGCCGGGCACAGGAACCGCGAGATGCTCCATCTCTGGGAAAGCACAGATCCCCAGTGCTGTTGTGCCTGTGAATAGGCTGCAGTGGGTAGGTGAAGACCAGCAGCAGCTTTCAGGGCTGGCACCTTCCTTGTGGGAGAAGAGGCCGGACGTTTGCACTTTCGGAAAAATGCATCTGCCGAGAATGAGAACGTTGAGATGCTCCATCTCTGGGAAAGCACAGATCCCCAGTGCTGTTGTGCCTGTGAATAGGCTGCAGTGGGTAGGTGAAGACCAGCAGCAGCTTTCAGGGCTGGCACCTTCCTTGTGGGAGAAGAGGCCGGACGTTTGCACTTTCAGAAATTGTTTCTGCCGGGCACAGGAACCGCGAGATGCTCCATCTCTGGGAAAGCACAGATCCCCAGTGCTGTTGTGCCTGTGAATAGGCTGCAGTGGGTAGGTGAAGACCAGCAGCAGCTTTCAGGGCTGGCACCTTCCTTGTGGGAGAAGAGGCCGGACGTTTGCACTTTCGGAAAAATGCATCTGCCGAGAATGAGAACGTTGAGATGCTCCATCCCTGGGAAAGCACAGATCCCCAGTGCTGTTGTGCCTGTGAATAGGCTGCAGTGGGTAGGTGAAGACCAGCAGCAGCTTTCAGGGCTGGCACCTTCCTTGTGGGAGAAGAGGCCGGACGTTTGCACTTTCGGAAAAATGCATCTGCCGAGAATGAGAACGTTGAGATGCTCCATCTCTGGGAAAGCACAGATCCCCAGTGCTGTTGTGCCTGTGAATAGGCTGCAGTGGGTAGGTGAAGACCAGCAGCAGCTTTCAGGGCTGGCACCTTCCTTGTGGGAGAAGAGGCCGGACGTTTGCACTTTCAGAAATTGTTTCTGCCGGGCACAGGAACCGCGAGATGCTCCATCCCTGGGAAAGCACAGATCCCCAGTGCTGTTGTGCCTGTGAATAGGCTGCAGTGGGTAGGTGAAGACCAGCAGCAGCTTTCAGGGCTGGCACCTTCCTTGTGGGAGAAGAGGCCGGACGTTTGCACTTTCGGAAAAATGCATCTGCCGAGAATGAGAACGTTGAGATGCTCCATCTCTGGGAAAGCACAGATCCCCAGTGCTGTTGTGCCTGTGAATAGGCTGCAGTGGGTAGGTGAAGACCAGCAGCAGCTTTCAGGGCTGGCACCTTCCTTGTGGGAGAAGAGGCCGGACGTTTGCACTTTCAGAAATTGTTTCTGCCGGGCACAGGAACCGCGAGATGCTCCATCTCTGGGAAAGCACAGATCCCCAGTGCTGTTGTGCCTGTGAATAGGCTGCAGTGGGTAGGTGAAGACCAGCAGCAGCTTTCAGGGCTGGCACCTTCCTTGTGGGAGAAGAGGCCGGACGTTTGCACTTTCGGAAAAATGCATCTGCCGAGAATGAGAACGTTGAGATGCTCCATCCCTGGGAAAGCACAGATCCCCAGTGCTGTTGTGCCTGTGAATAGGCTGCAGTGGGTAGGTGAAGACCAGCAGCAGCTTTCAGGGCTGGCACCTTCCTTGTGGGAGAAGAGGCCGGACGTTTGCACTTTCGGAAAAATGCATCTGCCGAGAATGAGAACGTTGAGATGCTCCATCCCTGGGAAAGCACACATCCCCAGTGCTGTTGTGCCTGTGAATAGGCTGCAGTGGGTAGGTGAAGACCAGCAGCAGCTTTCAGGGCTGGCACCTTCCTTGTGGGAGAAGAGGCCGGACGTTTGCACTTTCGGAAAAATGCATCTGCCGAGAATGAGAACGTTGAGATGCTCCATCCCTGGGAAAGCACAGATCCCCAGTGCTGTTGTGCCTGTGAATAGGCTGCAGTGGGTAGGTGAAGACCAGCAGCAGCTTTCAGGGCTGGCACCTTCCTTGTGGGAGAAGAGGCCGGACGTTTGCACTTTCAGAAATTGTTTCTGCCGGGCACAGGAACCGCGAGATGCTCCATCTCTGGGAAAGCACAGATCCCCAGTGCTGTTGTGCCTGTGAATAGGCTGCAGTGGGTAGGTGAAGACCAGCAGCAGCTTTCAGGGCTGGCACCTTCCTTGTGGGAGAAGAGGCCGGACGTTTGCACTTTCAGAAATTGTTTCTGCCGGGCACAGGAACCGCGAGATGCTCCATCTCTGGGAAAGCACAGATCCCCAGTGCTGTTGTGCCTGTGAATAGGCTGCAGTGGGTAGGTGAAGACCAGCAGCAGCTTTCAGGGCTGGCACCTTCCTTGTGGGAGAAGAGGCCGGACGTTTGCACTTTCAGAAATTGTTTCTGCCGGGCACAGGAACCGCGAGATGCTCCATCTCTGGGAAAGCACAGATCCCCAGTGCTGTTGTGCCTGTGAATAGGCTGCAGTGGGTAGGTGAAGACCAGCAGCAGCTTTCAGGGCTGGCACCTTCCTTGTGGGAGAAGAGGCCGGACGTTTGCACTTTCGGAAAAATGCATCTGCCGAGAATGAGAACGTTGAGATGCTCCATCCCTGGGAAAGCACAGATCCCCAGTGCTGTTGTGCCTGTGAATAGGCTGCAGTGGGTAGGTGAAGACCAGCAGCAGCTTTCAGGGCTGGCACCTTCCTTGTGGGAGAAGAGGCCGGACGTTTGCACTTTCGGAAAAATGCATCTGCCGAGAATGAGAACGTTGAGATGCTCCATCCCTGGGAAAGCACACATCCCCAGTGCTGTTGTGCCTGTGAATAGGCTGCAGTGGGTAGGTGAAGACCAGCAGCAGCTTTCAGGGCTGGCACCTTCCTTGTGGGAGAAGAGGCCGGACGTTTGCACTTTCGGAAAAATGCATCTGCCGAGAATGAGAACGTTGAGATTCTCCATCCCTGGGAAAGCACAGATGCCCAGTGCTGTTGTGCCTGTGAATAGGCTGCAGTGGGTAGGTGAAGACCAGCAGCAGCTTTCAGGGCTGGCACCTTCCTTGTGGGAGAAGAGGCCGGACGTTTGCACTTTCGGAAAAATGCATCTGCCGAGAATGAGAACGTTGAGCTGCTCCATCCCTGGGAAAGCACAGATCCCCAGTGCTGTTGTGCCTGTGAATAGGCTGCAGTGGGTAGGTGAAGACCAGCAGCAGCTTTCAGGGCTGGCACCTTCCTTGTGGGAGAAGAGGCCGGACGTTTGCACTTTCGGAAAAATGCATCTGCCGAGAATGAGAACGTTGAGATGCTCCATCCCTGGGAAAGCACAGATCCCCAGTGCTGTTGTGCCTGTGAATAGGCTGCAGTGGGTAGGTGAAGACCAGCAGCAGCTTTCAGGGCTGGCACCTTCCTTGTGGGAGAAGAGGCCGGACGTTTGCACTTTCAGAAATTGTTTCTGCCGGGCACAGGAACCGCGAGATGCTCCATCTCTGGGAAAGCACAGATCCCCAGTGCTGTTGTGCCTGTGAATAGGCTGCAGTGGGTAGGTGAAGACCAGCAGCAGCTTTCAGGGCTGGCACCTTCCTTGTGGGAGAAGAGGCCGGACGTTTGCACTTTCGGAAAAATGCATCTGCCGAGAATGAGAACGTTGAGATGCTCCATCCCTGGGAAAGCACAGATCCCCAGTGCTGTTGTGCCTGTGAATAGGCTGCAGTGGGTAGGTGAAGACCAGCAGCAGCTTTCAGGGCTGGCACCTTCCTTGTGGGAGAAGAGGACGGACGTTTGCACTTTCGGAAAAATGCATCTGCCGAGAATGAGAACGTTGAGATGCTCCATCTCTGGGAAAGCACAGATCCCCAGTGCTGTTGTGCCTGTGAATAGGCTGCAGTGGGTAGGTGAAGACCAGCAGCAGCTTTCAGGGCTGGCACCTTCCTTGTGGGAGAAGAGGCCGGACGTTTGCACTTTCGGAAAAATGCATCTGCCGAGAATGAGAACGTTGAGATGCTCCATCCCTGGGAAAGCACAGATCCCCAGTGCTGTTGTGCCTGTGAATAGGCTGCAGTGGGTAGGTGAAGACCAGCAGCAGCTTTCAGGGCTGGCACCTTCCTTGTGGGAGAAGAGGCCGGACGTTTGCACTTTCAGAAATTGTTTCTGCCGGGCACAGGAACCGCGAGATGCTCCATCCCTGGGAAAGCACAGATCCCCAGTGCTGTTGTGCCTGTGAATAGGCTGCAGTGGGTAGGTGAAGACCAGCAGCAGCTTTCAGGGCTGGCACCTTCCTTGTGGGAGAAGAGGCCGGACGTTTGCACTTTCAGAAATTGTTTCTGCCGGGCACAGGAACCGCGAGATGCTCCATCTCTGGGAAAGCACAGATCCCCAGTGCTGTTGTGCCTGTGAATAGGCTGCAGTGGGTAGGTGAAGACCAGCAGCAGCTTTCAGGGCTGGCACCTTCCTTGTGGGAGAAGAGGCCGGACGTTTGCACTTTCAGAAATTGTTTCTGCCGGGCACAGGAACCGCGAGATGCTCCATCTCTGGGAAAGCACAGATCCCCAGTGCTGTTGTGCCTGTGAATAGGCTGCAGTGGGTAGGCGAAGACCAGCAGCAGCTTTCAGGGCTGGCACCTTCCTTGTGGGAGAAGAGGCCGGACGTTTGCACTTTCGGAAAAATGCATCTGCCGAGAATGAGAACGTTGAGATGCTCCATCTCTGGGAAAGCACAGATCCCCAGTGCTGTTGTGCCTGTGAATAGGCTGCAGTGGGTAGGTGAAGACCAGCAGCAGCTTTCAGGGCTGGCACCTTCCTTGTGGGAGAAGAGGCCGGACGTTTGCACTTTCAGAAATTGTTTCTGCCGGGCACAGGAACCGCGAGATGCTCCATCTCTGGGAAAGCACAGATCCCCAGTGCTGTTGTGCCTGTGAATAGGCTGCAGTGGGTAGGTGAAGACCAGCAGCAGCTTTCAGGGCTGGCACCTTCCTTGTGGGAGAAGAGGCCGGACGTTTGCACTTTCGGAAAAATGCATCTGCCGAGAATGAGAACGTTGAGATGCTCCATCCCTGGGAAAGCACAGATCCCCAGTGCTGTTGTGCCTGTGAATAGGCTGCAGTGGGTAGGTGAAGACCAGCAGCAGCTTTCAGGGCTGGCACCTTCCTTGTGGGAGAAGAGGCCGGACGTTTGCACTTTCAGAAATTGTTTCTGCCGGGCACAGGAACCGCGAGATGCTCCATCTCTGGGAAAGCACAGATCCCCAGTGCTGTTGTGCCTGTGAATAGGCTGCAGTGGGTAGGTGAAGACCAGCAGCAGCTTTCAGGGCTGGCACCTTCCTTGTGGGAGAAGAGGCCGGACGTTTGCACTTTCGGAAAAATGCATCTGCCGAGAATGAGAACGTTGAGATGCTCCATCCCTGGGAAAGCACAGATCCCCAGTGCTGTTGTGCCTGTGAATAGGCTGCAGTGGGTAGGTGAAGACCAGCAGCAGCTTTCAGGGCTGGCACCTTCCTTGTGGGAGAAGAGGACGGACGTTTGCACTTTCGGAAAAATGCATCTGCCGAGAATGAGAACGTTGAGATGCTCCATCTCTGGGAAAGCACAGATCCCCAGTGCTGTTGTGCCTGTGAATAGGCTGCAGTGGGTAGGTGAAGACCAGCAGCAGCTTTCAGGGCTGGCACCTTCCTTGTGGGAGAAGAGGCCGGACGTTTGCACTTTCGGAAAAATGCATCTGCCGAGAATGAGAACGTTGAGATGCTCCATCCCTGGGAAAGCACAGATCCCCAGTGCTGTTGTGCCTGTGAATAGGCTGCAGTGGGTAGGTGAAGACCAGCAGCAGCTTTCAGGGCTGGCACCTTCCTTGTGGGAGAAGAGGCCGGACGTTTGCACTTTCAGAAATTGTTTCTGCCGGGCACAGGAACCGCGAGATGCTCCATCCCTGGGAAAGCACAGATCCCCAGTGCTGTTGTGCCTGTGAATAGGCTGCAGTGGGTAGGTGAAGACCAGCAGCAGCTTTCAGGGCTGGCACCTTCCTTGTGGGAGAAGAGGCCGGACGTTTGCACTTTCAGAAATTGTTTCTGCCGGGCACAGGAACCGCGAGATGCTCCATCTCTGGGAAAGCACAGATCCCCAGTGCTGTTGTGCCTGTGAATAGGCTGCAGTGGGTAGGTGAAGACCAGCAGCAGCTTTCAGGGCTGGCACCTTCCTTGTGGGAGAAGAGGCCGGACGTTTGCACTTTCAGAAATTGTTTCTGCCGGGCACAGGAACCGCGAGATGCTCCATCTCTGGGAAAGCACAGATCCCCAGTGCTGTTGTGCCTGTGAATAGGCTGCAGTGGGTAGGCGAAGACCAGCAGCAGCTTTCAGGGCTGGCACCTTCCTTGTGGGAGAAGAGGCCGGACGTTTGCACTTTCGGAAAAATGCATCTGCCGAGAATGAGAACGTTGAGATGCTCCATCTCTGGGAAAGCACAGATCCCCAGTGCTGTTGTGCCTGTGAATAGGCTGCAGTGGGTAGGTGAAGACCAGCAGCAGCTTTCAGGGCTGGCACCTTCCTTGTGGGAGAAGAGGCCGGACGTTTGCACTTTCAGAAATTGTTTCTGCCGGGCACAGGAACCGCGAGATGCTCCATCTCTGGGAAAGCACAGATCCCCAGTGCTGTTGTGCCTGTGAATAGGCTGCAGTGGGTAGGTGAAGACCAGCAGCAGCTTTCAGGGCTGGCACCTTCCTTGTGGGAGAAGAGGCCGGACGTTTGCACTTTCGGAAAAATGCATCTGCCGAGAATGAGAACGTTGAGATGCTCCATCCCTGGGAAAGCACAGATCCCCAGTGCTGTTGTGCCTGTGAATAGGCTGCAGTGGGTAGGTGAAGACCAGCAGCAGCTTTCAGGGCTGGCACCTTCCTTGTGGGAGAAGAGGCCGGACGTTTGCACTTTCGGAAAAATGCATCTGCCGAGAATGAGAACGTTGAGATGCTCCATCCCTGGGAAAGCACAGATCCCCAGTGCTGTTGTGCCTGTGAATAGGCTGCAGTGGGTAGGTGAAGACCAGCAGCAGCTTTCAGGGCTGGCACCTTCCTTGTGGGAGAAGAGGCCGGACGTTTGCACTTTCGGAAATTGTTTCTGCCGGGCACAGGAACCGCGAGATGCTCCATCTCTGGGAAAGCACAGATCCCCAGTGCTGTTGTGCCTGTGAATAGGCTGCAGTGGGTAGGTGAAGACCAGCAGCAGCTTTCAGGGCTGGCACCTTCCTTGTGGGAGAAGAGGCCGGACGTTTGCACTTTCGGAAAAATGCATCTGCCGAGAATGAGAACGTTGAGCTGCTCCATCCCTGGGAAAGCACAGATCCCCAGTGCTGTTGTGCCTGTGAATAGGCTGCAGTGGGTAGGTGAAGACCAGCAGCAGCTTTCAGGGCTGGCACCTTCCTTGTGGGAGAAGAGGCCGGACGTTTGCACTTTCAGAAATTGTTTCTGCCGGGCACAGGAACCGCGAGATGCTCCATCTCTGGGAAAGCACAGATCCCCAGTGCTGTTGTGCCTGTGAATAGGCTGCAGTGGGTAGGTGAAGACCAGCAGCAGCTTTCAGGGCTGGCACCTTCCTTGTGGGAGAAGAGGCCGGACGTTTGCACTTTCGGAAAAATGCATCTGCCGAGAATGAGAACGTTGAGCTGCTCCATCCCTGGGAAAGCACAGATCCCCAGTGCTGTTGTGCCTGTGAATAGGCTGCAGTGGGTAGGTGAAGACCAGCAGCAGCTTTCAGGGCTGGCACCTTCCTTGTGGGAGAAGAGGCCGGACGTTTGCACTTTCAGAAATTGTTTCTGCCGGGCACAGGAACCGCGAGATGCTCCATCTCTGGGAAAGCACAGATCCCCAGTGCTGTTGTGCCTGTGAATAGGCTGCAGTGGGTAGGTGAAGACCAGCAGCAGCTTTCAGGGCTGGCACCTTCCTTGTGGGAGAAGAGGCCGGACGTTTGCACTTTCGGAAAAATGCATCTGCCGAGAATGAGAACGTTGAGCTGCTCCATCCCTGGGAAAGCACAGATCCCCAGTGCTGTTGTGCCTGTGAATAGGCTGCAGTGGGTAGGTGAAGACCAGCAGCAGCTTTCAGGGCTGGCACCTTCCTTGTGGGAGAAGAGGCCGGACGTTTGCACTTTCGGAAAAATGCATCTGCCGAGAATGAGAACGTTGAGATGCTCCATCTCTGGGAAAGCACAGATCCCCAGTGCTGTTGTGCCTGTGAATAGGCTGCAGTGGGTAGGTGAAGACCAGCAGCAGCTTTCAGGGCTGGCACCTTCCTTGTGGGAGAAGAGGCCGGACGTTTGCACTTTCAGAAATTGTTTCTGCCGGGCACAGGAACCGCGAGATGCTCCATCTCTGGGAAAGCACAGATCCCCAGTGCTGTTGTGCCTGTGAATAGGCTGCAGTGGGTAGGTGAAGACCAGCAGCAGCTTTCAGGGCTGGCACCTTCCTTGTGGGAGAAGAGGCCGGACGTTTGCACTTTCAGAAATTGTTTCTGCCGGGCACAGGAACCGCGAGATGCTCCATCCCTGGGAAAGCACAGATCCCCAGTGCTGTTGTGCCTGTGAATAGGCTGCAGTGGGTAGGTGAAGACCAGCAGCAGCTTTCAGGGCTGGCACCTTCCTTGTGGGAGAAGAGGCCGGACGTTTGCAGTTTCAGAAATTGTTTCTGCCGGGCACAGGAACCGCGAGATGCTCCATCTCTGGGAAAGCACAGATCCCCAGTGCTGTTGTGCCTGTGAATAGGCTGCAGTGGGTAGGTGAAGACCAGCAGCAGCTTTCAGGGCTGGCACCTTCCTTGTGGGAGAAGAGGCCGGACGTTTGCACTTTCAGAAATTGTTTCTGCCGGGCACAGGAACCGCGAGATGCTCCATCTCTGGGAAAGCACAGATCCCCAGTGCTGTTGTGCCTGTGAATAGGCTGCAGTGGGTAGGTGAAGACCAGCAGCAGCTTTCAGGGCTGGCACCTTCCTTGTGGGAGAAGAGGCCGGACGTTTGCACTTTCGGAAAAATGCATCTGCCGAGAATGAGAACGTTGAGATGCTCCATCCCTGGGAAAGCACAGATCCCCAGTGCTGTTGTGCCTGTGAATAGGCTGCAGTGGGTAGGTGAAGACCAGCAGCAGCTTTCAGGGCTGGCACCTTCCTTGTGGGAGAAGAGGCCGGACGTTTGCACTTTCAGAAATTGTTTCTGCCGGGCACAGGAACCGCGAGATGCTCCATCCCTGGGAAAGCACAGATCCCCAGTGCTGTTGTGCCTGTGAATAGGCTGCAGTGGGTAGGTGAAGACCAGCAGCAGCTTTCAGGGCTGGCACCTTCCTTGTGGGAGAAGAGGCCGGACGTTTGCACTTTCGGAAAAATGCATCTGCCGAGAATGAGAACGTTGAGATGCTCCATCCCTGGGAAAGCACAGATCCCCAGTGCTGTTGTGCCTGTGAATAGGCTGCAGTGGGTAGGTGAAGACCAGCAGCAGCTTTCAGGGCTGGCAACTTCCTTGTGGGAGAAGAGGCCGGACGTTTGCACTTTCAGAAAAATGCATCTGCCGAGAATGAGAACGTTGAGCTGCTCCATCCCTGGGAAAGCACAGATCCCCAGTGCTGTTGTGCCTGTGAATAGGCTGCAGTGGGTAGGTGAAGACCAGCAGCAGCTTTCAGGGCTGGCACCTTCCTTGTGGGACAAGAGGCCGGACGTTTGCACTTTCGGAAAAATGCATCTGCCGAGAATGAGAACGTTGAGCTGCTCCATCCCTGGGAAAGCACAGATCCCCAGTGCTGTTGTGCCTGTGAATAGGCTGCAGTGGGTAGGTGAAGACCAGCAGCAGCTTTCAGGGCTGGCACCTTCCTTGTGGGAGAAGAGGCCGGACGTTTGCACTTTCAGAAATTGTTTCTGCCGGGCACAGGAACCGCGAGATGCTCCATCTCTGGGAAAGCACAGATCCCCAGTGCTGTTGTGCCTGTGAATAGGCTGCAGTGGGTAGGTGAAGACCAGCAGCAGCTTTCAGGGCTGGCACCTTCCTTGTGGGAGAAGAGGCCGGACGTTTGCACTTTCGGAAAAATGCATCTGCCGAGAATGAGAACGTTGAGCTGCTCCATCCCTGGGAAAGCACAGATCCCCAGTGCTGTTGTGCCTGTGAATAGGCTGCAGTGGGTAGGTGAAGACCAGCAGCAGCTTTCAGGGCTGGCACCTTCCTTGTGGGAGAAGAGGCCGGACGTTTGCACTTTCGGAAAAATGCATCTGCCGAGAATGAGAACGTTGAGATGCTCCATCTCTGGGAAAGCACAGATCCCCAGTGCTGTTGTGCCTGTGAATAGGCTGCAGTGGGTAGGTGAAGACCAGCAGCAGCTTTCAGGGCTGGCACCTTCCTTGTGGGAGAAGAGGCCGGACGTTTGCACTTTCAGAAATTGTTTCTGCCGGGCACAGGAACCGCGAGATGCTCCATCTCTGGGAAAGCACAGATCCCCAGTGCTGTTGTGCCTGTGAATAGGCTGCAGTGGGTAGGTGAAGACCAGCAGCAGCTTTCAGGGCTGGCACCTTCCTTGTGGGAGAAGAGGCCGGACGTTTGCACTTTCGGAAAAATGCATCTGCCGAGAATGAGAACGTTGAGCTGCTCCATCCCTGGGAAAGCACAGATCCCCAGTGCTGTTGTGCCTGTGAATAGGCTGCAGTGGGTAGGTGAAGACCAGCAGCAGCTTTCAGGGCTGGCACCTTCCTTGTGGGAGAAGAGGCCGGACGTTTGCACTTTCGGAAAAATGCATCTGCCGAGAATGAGAACGTTGAGATGCTCCATCTCTGGGAAAGCACAGATCCCCAGTGCTGTTGTGCCTGTGAATAGGCTGCAGTGGGTAGGTGAAGACCAGCAGCAGCTTTCAGGGCTGGCACCTTCCTTGTGGGAGAAGAGGCCGGACGTTTGCACTTTCGGAAAAATGCATCTGCCGAGAATGAGAACGTTGAGATGCTCCATCCCTGGGAAAGCACAGATCCCCAGTGCTGTTGTGCCTGTGAATAGGCTGCAGTGGGTAGGTGAAGACCAGCAGCAGCTTTCAGGGCTGGCACCTTCCTTGTGGGAGAAGAGGCCGGACGTTTGCACTTTCAGAAATTGTTTCTGCCGGGCACAGGAACCGCGAGATGCTCCATCCCTGGGAAAGCACAGATCCCCAGTGCTGTTGTGCCTGTGAATAGGCTGCAGTGGGTAGGTGAAGACCAGCAGCAGCTTTCAGGGCTGGCACCTTCCTTGTGGGAGAAGAGGCCGGACGTTTGCACTTTCGGAAAAATGCATCTGCCGAGAATGAGAACGTTGAGATGCTCCATCCCTGGGAAAGCACAGATCCCCAGTGCTGTTGTGCCTGTGAATAGGCTGCAGTGGGTAGGTGAAGACCAGCAGCAGCTTTCAGGGCTGGCAACTTCCTTGTGGGAGAAGAGGCCGGACGTTTGCACTTTCGGAAAAATGCATCTGCCGAGAATGAGAACGTTGAGCTGCTCCATCCCTGGGAAAGCACAGATCCCCAGTGCTGTTGTGCCTGTGAATAGGCTGCAGTGGGTAGGTGAAGACCAGCAGCAGCTTTCAGGGCTGGCACCTTCCTTGTGGGAGAAGAGGCCGGACGTTTGCACTTTCAGAAAAATGCATCTGCCGAGAATGAGAACGTTGAGATGCTCCATCCCTGGGAAAGCACAGATCCCCAGTGCTGTTGTGCCTGTGAATAGGCTGCAGTGGGTAGGTGAAGACCAGCAGCAGCTTTCAGGGCTGGCACCTTCCTTGTGGGAGAAGAGGCCGGACGTTTGCACTTTCAGAAATTGTTTCTGCCGGGCACAGGAACCGCGAGATGCTCCATCTCTGGGAAAGCACAGATCCCCAGTGCTGTTGTGCCTGTGAATAGGCTGCAGTGGGTAGGTGAAGACCAGCAGCAGCTTTCAGGGCTGGCACCTTCCTTGTGGGAGAAGAGGCCGGACGTTTGCACTTTCGGAAAAATGCATCTGCCGAGAATGAGAACGTTGAGCTGCTCCATCCCTGGGAAAGCACAGATCCCCAGTGCTGTTGTGCCTGTGAATAGGCTGCAGTGGGTAGGTGAAGACCAGCAGCAGCTTTCAGGGCTGGCACCTTCCTTGTGGGAGAAGAGGCCGGACGTTTGCACTTTCGGAAAAATGCATCTGCCGAGAATGAGAACGTTGAGATGCTCCATCCCTGGGAAAGCACAGATCCCCAGTGCTGTTGTGCCTGTGAATAGGCTGCAGTGGGTAGGTGAAGACCAGCAGCAGCTTTCAGGGCTGGCACCTTCCTTGTGGGAGAAGAGGCCGGACGTTTGCACTTTCAGAAATTGTTTCTGCCGGGCACAGGAACCGCGAGATGCTCCATCTCTGGGAAAGCACAGATCCCCAGTGCTGTTGTGCCTGTGAATAGGCTGCAGTGGGTAGGTGAAGACCAGCAGCAGCTTTCAGGGCTGGCACCTTCCTTGTGGGAGAAGAGGCCGGACGTTTGCACTTTCAGAAATTGTTTCTGCCGGGCACAGGAACCGCGAGATGCTCCATCTCTGGGAAAGCACAGATCCCCAGTGCTGTTGTGCCTGTGAATAGGCTGCAGTGGGTAGGTGAAGACCAGCAGCAGCTTTCAGGGCTGGCACCTTCCTTGTGGGAGAAGAGGCCGGACGTTTGCACTTTCAGAAATTGTTTCTGCCGGGCACAGGAACCGCGAGATGCTCCATCTCTGGGAAAGCACAGATCCCCAGTGCTGTTGTGCCTGTGAATAGGCTGCAGTGGGTAGGTGAAGACCAGCAGCAGCTTTCAGGGCTGGCACCTTCCTTGTGGGAGAAGAGGCCGGACGTTTGCACTTTCGGAAAAATGCATCTGCCGAGAATGAGAACGTTGAGCTGCTCCATCCCTGGGAAAGCACAGATCCCCAGTGCTGTTGTGCCTGTGAATAGGCTGCAGTGGGTAGGTGAAGACCAGCAGCAGCTTTCAGGGCTGGCACCTTCCTTGTGGGAGAAGAGGCCGGACGTTTGCACTTTCAGAAATTGTTTCTGCCGGGCACAGGAACCGCGAGATGCTCCATCTCTGGGAAAGCACAGATCCCCAGTGCTGTTGTGCCTGTGAATAGGCTGCAGTGGGTAGGTGAAGACCAGCAGCAGCTTTCAGGGCTGGCACCTTCCTTGTGGGAGAAGAGGCCGGACGTTTGCACTTTCGGAAAAATGCATCTGCCGAGAATGAGAACGTTGAGCTGCTCCATCCCTGGGAAAGCACAGATCCCCAGTGCTGTTGTGCCTGTGAATAGGCTGCAGTGGGTAGGTGAAGACCAGCAGCAGCTTTCAGGGCTGGCACCTTCCTTGTGGGAGAAGAGGCCGGACGTTTGCACTTTCGGAAAAATGCATCTGCCGAGAATGAGAACGTTGAGATGCTCCATCTCTGGGAAAGCACAGATCCCCAGTGCTGTTGTGCCTGTGAATAGGCTGCAGTGGGTAGGTGAAGACCAGCAGCAGCTTTCAGGGCTGGCACCTTCCTTGTGGGAGAAGAGGCCGGACGTTTGCACTTTCAGAAATTGTTTCTGCCGGGCACAGGAACCGCGAGATGCTCCATCTCTGGGAAAGCACAGATCCCCAGTGCTGTTGTGCCTGTGAATAGGCTGCAGTGGGTAGGTGAAGACCAGCAGCAGCTTTCAGGGCTGGCACCTTCCTTGTGGGAGAAGAGGCCGGACGTTTGCACTTTCAGAAATTGTTTCTGCCGGGCACAGGAACCGCGAGATGCTCCATCTCTGGGAAAGCACAGATCCCCAGTGCTGTTGTGCCTGTGAATAGGCTGCAGTGGGTAGGTGAAGACCAGCAGCAGCTTTCAGGGCTGGCACCTTCCTTGTGGGAGAAGAGGCCGTACGTTTGCAGTTTCAGAAATTGTTTCTGCCGGGCACAGGAACCGCGAGATGCTCCATCTCTGGGAAAGCACAGATCCCCAGTGCTGTTGTGCCTGTGAATAGGCTGCAGTGGGTAGGTGAAGACCAGCAGCAGCTTTCAGGGCTGGCACCTTCCTTGTGGGAGAAGAGGCCGGACGTTTGCACTTTCAGAAATTGTTTCTGCCGGGCACAGGAACCGCGAGATGCTCCATCTCTGGGAAAGCACAGATCCCCAGTGCTGTTGTGCCTGTGAATAGGCTGCAGTGGGTAGGTGAAGACCAGCAGCAGCTTTCAGGGCTGGCACCTTCCTTGTGGGAGAAGAGGCCGGACGTTTGCACTTTCGGAAAAATGCATCTGCCGAGAATGAGAACGTTGAGCTGCTCCATCCCTGGGAAAGCACAGATCCCCAGTGCTGTTGTGCCTGTGAATAGGCTGCAGTGGGTAGGTGAAGACCAGCAGCAGCTTTCAGGGCTGGCACCTTCCTTGTGGGAGAAGAGGCCGGACGTTTGCACTTTCAGAAATTGTTTCTGCCGGGCACAGGAACCGCGAGATGCTCCATCCCTGGGAAAGCACAGATCCCCAGTGCTGTTGTGCCTGTGAATAGGCTGCAGTGGGTAGGTGAAGACCAGCAGCAGCTTTCAGGGCTGGCACCTTCCTTGTGGGAGAAGAGGCCGGACGTTTGCACTTTCGGAAAAATGCATCTGCCGAGAATGAGAACGTTGAGATGCTCCATCCCTGGGAAAGCACAGATCCCCAGTGCTGTTGTGCCTGTGAATAGGCTGCAGTGGGTAGGTGAAGACCAGCAGCAGCTTTCAGGGCTGGCAACTTCCTTGTGGGAGAAGAGGCCGGACGTTTGCACTTTCGGAAAAATGCATCTGCCGAGAATGAGAACGTTGAGCTGCTCCATCCCTGGGAAAGCACAGATCCCCAGTGCTGTTGTGCCTGTGAATAGGCTGCAGTGAGTAGGTGAAGACCAGCAGCAGCTTTCAGGGCTGGCACCTTCCTTGTGGGAGAAGAGGCCGGACGTTTGCACTTTCGGAAAAATGCATCTGCCGAGAATGAGAACGTTGAGATGCTCCATCCCTGGGAAAGCACAGATCCCCAGTGCTGTTGTGCCTGTGAATAGGCTGCAGTGGGTAGGTGAAGACCAGCAGCAGCTTTCAGGGCTGGCACCTTCCTTGTGGGAGAAGAGGCCGGACGTTTGCACTTTCAGAAATTGTTTCTGCCGGGCACAGGAACCGCGAGATGCTCCATCTCTGGGAAAGCACAGATCCCCAGTGCTGTTGTGCCTGTGAATAGGCTGCAGTGGGTAGGTGAAGACCAGCAGCAGCTTTCAGGGCTGGCACCTTCCTTGTGGGAGAAGAGGCCGGACGTTTGCACTTTCGGAAAAATGCATCTGCCGAGAATGAGAACGTTGAGATGCTCCATCCCTGGGAAAGCACACATCCCCAGTGCTGTTGTGCCTGTGAATAGGCTGCAGTGGGTAGGTGAAGACCAGCAGCAGCTTTCAGGGCTGGCACCTTCCTTGTGGGAGAAGAGGCCGGACGTTTGCACTTTCGGAAAAATGCATCTGCCGAGAATGAGAACGTTGAGATGCTCCATCTCTGGGAAAGCACAGATCCCCAGTGCTGTTGTGCCTGTGAATAGGCTGCAGTGGGTAGGTGAAGACCAGCAGCAGCTTTCAGGGCTGGCACCTTCCTTGTGGGAGAAGAGGCCGGACGTTTGCACTTTCGGAAAAATGCATCTGCCGAGAATGAGAACGTTGAGATGCTCCATCCCTGGGAAAGCACAGATCCCCAGTGCTGTTGTGCCTGTGAATAGGCTGCAGTGGGTAGGTGAAGACCAGCAGCAGCTTTCAGGGCTGGCACCTTCCTTGTGGGAGAAGAGGCCGGACGTTTGCAGTTTCAGAAATTGTTTCTGCCGGGCACAGGAACCGCGAGATGCTCCATCTCTGGGAAAGCACAGATCCCCAGTGCTGTTGTGCCTGTGAATAGGCTGCAGTGGGTAGGTGAAGACCAGCAGCAGCTTTCAGGGCTGGCACCTTCCTTGTGGGAGAAGAGGCCGGACGTTTGCACTTTCAGAAATTGTTTCTGCCGGGCACAGGAACCGCGAGATGCTCCATCTCTGGGAAAGCACAGATCCCCAGTGCTGTTGTGCCTGTGAATAGGCTGCAGTGGGTAGGTGAAGACCAGCAGCAGCTTTCAGGGCTGGCACCTTCCTTGTGGGAGAAGAGGCCGGACGTTTGCACTTTCGGAAAAATGCATCTGCCGAGAATGAGAACGTTGAGATGCTCCATCCCTGGGAAAGCACACATCCCCAGTGCTGTTGTGCCTGTGAATAGGCTGCAGTGGGTAGGTGAAGACCAGCAGCAGCTTTCAGGGCTGGCACCTTCCTTGTGGGAGAAGAGGCCGGACGTTTGCACTTTCGGAAAAATGCATCTGCCGAGAATGAGAACGTTGAGATGCTCCATCCCTGGGAAAGCACAGATCCCCAGTGCTGTTGTGCCTGTGAATAGGCTGCAGTGGGTAGGTGAAGACCAGCAGCAGCTTTCAGGGCTGGCAACTTCCTTGTGGGAGAAGAGGCCGGACGTTTGCACTTTCGGAAAAATGCATCTGCCGAGAATGAGAACGTTGAGCTGCTCCATCCCTGGGAAAGCACAGATCCCCAGTGCTGTTGTGCCTGTGAATAGGCTGCAGTGAGTAGGTGAAGACCAGCAGCAGCTTTCAGGGCTGGCACCTTCCTTGTGGGAGAAGAGGCCGGAGGTTTGCACTTTCGGAAAAATGCATCTGCCGAGAATGAGAACGTTGAGATGCTCCATCCCTGGGAAAGCACAGATCCCCAGTGCTGTTGTGCCTGTGAATAGGCTGCAGTGGGTAGGTGAAGACCAGCAGCAGCTTTCAGGGCTGGCACCTTCCTTGTGGGAGAAGAGGCCGGACGTTTGCACTTTCAGAAATTGTTTCTGCCGGGCACAGGAACCGCGAGATGCTCCATCTCTGGGAAAGCACAGATCCCCAGTGCTGTTGTGCCTGTGAATAGGCTGCAGTGGGTAGGTGAAGACCAGCAGCAGCTTTCAGGGCTGGCACCTTCCTTGTGGGAGAAGAGGCCGGACGTTTGCACTTTCGGAAAAATGCATCTGCCGAGAATGAGAACGTTGAGATGCTCCATCCCTGGGAAAGCACAGATCCCCAGTGCTGTTGTGCCTGTGAATAGGCTGCAGTGGGTAGGTGAAGACCAGCAGCAGCTTTCAGGGCTGGCACCTTCCTTGTGGGAGAAGAGGCCGGACGTTTGCACTTTCGGAAAAATGCATCTGCCGAGAATGAGAACGTTGAGATGCTCCATCTCTGGGAAAGCACAGATCCCCAGTGCTGTTGTGCCTGTGAATAGGCTGCAGTGGGTAGGTGAAGACCAGCAGCAGCTTTCAGGGCTGGCACCTTCCTTGTGGGAGAAGAGGCCGGACGTTTGCACTTTCGGAAAAATGCATCTGCCGAGAATGAGAACGTTGAGATGCTCCATCCCTGGGAAAGCACAGATCCCCAGTGCTGTTGTGCCTGTGAATAGGCTGCAGTGGGTAGGTGAAGACCAGCAGCAGCTTTCAGGGCTGGCACCTTCCTTGTGGGAGAAGAGGCCGGACGTTTGCACTTTCAGAAATTGTTTCTGCCGGGCACAGGAACCGCGAGATGCTCCATCCCTGGGAAAGCACAGATCCCCAGTGCTGTTGTGCCTGTGAATAGGCTGCAGTGGGTAGGTGAAGACCAGCAGCAGCTTTCAGGGCTGGCACCTTCCTTGTGGGAGAAGAGGCCGGACGTTTGCACTTTCAGAAATTGTTTCTGCCGGGCACAGGAACCGCGAGATGCTCCATCTCTGGGAAAGCACAGATCCCCAGTGCTGTTGTGCCTGTGAATAGGCTGCAGTGGGTAGGTGAAGACCAGCAGCAGCTTTCAGGGCTGGCACCTTCCTTGTGGGAGAAGAGGCCGGACGTTTGCACTTTCGGAAAAATGCATCTGCCGAGAATGAGAACGTTGAGATGCTCCATCCCTGGGAAAGCACAGATCCCCAGTGCTGTTGTGCCTGTGAATAGGCTGCAGTGGGTAGGTGAAGACCAGCAGCAGCTTTCAGGGCTGGCACCTTCCTTGTGGGAGAAGAGGCCGGACGTTTGCACTTTCGGAAAAATGCATCTGCCGAGAATGAGAACGTTGAGATGCTCCATCCCTGGGAAAGCACACATCCCCAGTGCTGTTGTGCCTGTGAATAGGCTGCAGTGGGTAGGTGAAGACCAGCAGCAGCTTTCAGGGCTGGCACCTTCCTTGTGGGAGAAGAGGCCGGACGTTTGCACTTTCGGAAAAATGCATCTGCCGAGAATGAGAACGTTGAGATGCTCCATCCCTGGGAAAGCACAGATCCCCAGTGCTGTTGTGCCTGTGAATAGGCTGCAGTGGGTAGGTGAAGACCAGCAGCAGCTTTCAGGGCTGGCACCTTCCTTGTGGGAGAAGAGGCCGGACGTTTGCACTTTCAGAAATTGTTTCTGCCGGGCACAGGAACCGCGAGATGCTCCATCCCTGGGAAAGCACAGATCCCCAGTGCTGTTGTGCCTGTGAATAGGCTGCAGTGGGTAGGTGAAGACCAGCAGCAGCTTTCAGGGCTGGCACCTTCCTTGTGGGAGAAGAGGCCGGACGTTTGCACTTTCAGAAATTGTTTCTGCCGGGCACAGGAACCACGAGATGCTCCATCTCTGGGAAAGCACAGATCCCCAGTGCTGTTGTGCCTGTGAATAGGCTGCAGTGGGTAGGTGAAGACCAGCAGCAGCTTTCAGGGCTGGCACCTTCCTTGTGGGAGAAGAGGCCGGACGTTTGCACTTTCAGAAATTGTTTCTGCCGGGCACAGGAACCGCGAGATGCTCCATCTCTGGGAAAGCACAGATCCCCAGTGCTGTTGTGCCTGTGAATAGGCTGCAGTGGGTAGGTGAAGACCAGCAGCAGCTTTCAGGGCTGGCACCTTCCTTGTGGGAGAAGAGGCCGGACGTTTGCACTTTCAGAAATTGTTTCTGCCGGGCACAGGAACCGCGAGATGCTCCATCTCTGGGAAAGCACAGATCCCCAGTGCTGTTGTGCCTGTGAATAGGCTGCAGTGGGTAGGTGAAGACCAGCAGCAGCTTTCAGGGCTGGCACCTTCCTTGTGGGAGAAGAGGACGGACGTTTGCACTTTCGGAAAAATGCATCTGCCGAGAATGAGAACGTTGAGATGCTCCATCCCTGGGAAAGCACACATCCCCAGTGCTGTTGTGCCTGTGAATAGGCTGCAGTGGGTAGGTGAAGACCAGCAGCAGCTTTCAGGGCTGGCACCTTCCTTGTGGGAGAAGAGGCCGGACGTTTGCACTTTCAGAAATTGTTTCTGCCGGGCACAGGAACCGCGAGATGCTCCATCCCTGGGAAAGCACAGATCCCCAGTGCTGTTGTGCCTGTGAATAGGCTGCAGTGGGTAGGTGAAGACCAGCAGCAGCTTTCAGGGCTGGCACCTTCCTTGTGGGAGAAGAGGCCGGACGTTTGCACTTTCGGAAAAATGCATCTGCCGAGAATGAGAACGTTGAGATGCTCCATCCCTGGGAAAGCACAGATCCCCAGTGCTGTTGTGCCTGTGAATAGGCTGCAGTGGGTAGGTGAAGACCAGCAGCAGCTTTCAGGGCTGGCACCTTCCTTGTGGGAGAAGAGGCCGGACGTTTGCACTTTCAGAAATTGTTTCTGCCGGGCACAGGAACCGCGAGATGCTCCATCCCTGGGAAAGCACAGATCCCCAGTGCTGTTGTGCCTGTGAATAGGCTGCAGTGGGTAGGTGAAGACCAGCAGCAGCTTTCAGGGCTGGCACCTTCCTTGTGGGAGAAGAGGCCGGACGTTTGCACTTTCAGAAATTGTTTCTGCCGGGCACAGGAACCGCGAGATGCTCCATCTCTGGGAAAGCACAGATCCCCAGTGCTGTTGTGCCTGTGAATAGGCTGCAGTGGGTAGGTGAAGACCAGCAGCAGCTTTCAGGGCTGGCACCTTCCTTGTGGGAGAAGAGGCCGGACGTTTGCACTTTCAGAAATTGTTTCTGCCGGGCACAGGAACCGCGAGATGCTCCATCTCTGGGAAAGCACAGATCCCCAGTGCTGTTGTGCCTGTGAATAGGCTGCAGTGGGTAGGTGAAGACCAGCAGCAGCTTTCAGGGCTGGCACCTTCCTTGTGGGAGAAGAGGCCGGACGTTTGCACTTTCAGAAATTGTTTCTGCCGGGCACAGGAACCGCGAGATGCTCCATCTCTGGGAAAGCACAGATCCCCAGTGCTGTTGTGCCTGTGAATAGGCTGCAGTGGGTAGGTGAAGACCAGCAGCAGCTTTCAGGGCTGGCACCTTCCTTGTGGGAGAAGAGGCCGGACGTTTGCACTTTCGGAAAAATGCATCTGCCGAGAATGAGAACGTTGAGATGCTCCATCCCTGGGAAAGCACAGATCCCCAGTGCTGTTGTGCCTGTGAATAGGCTGCAGTGGGTAGGTGAAGACCAGCAGCAGCTTTCAGGGCTGGCACCTTCCTTGTGGGAGAAGAGGCCGGACGTTTGCACTTTCGGAAAAATGCATCTGCCGAGAATGAGAACGTTGAGCTGCTCCATCCCTGGGAAAGCACACATCCCCAGTGCTGTTGTGCCTGTGAATAGGCTGCAGTGGGTAGGTGAAGACCAGCAGCAGCTTTCAGGGCTGGCACCTTCCTTGTGGGAGAAGAGGCCGGACGTTTGCACTTTCGGAAAAATGCATCTGCCGAGAATGAGAACGTTGAGATGCTCCATCCCTGGGAAAGCACAGATCCCCAGTGCTGTTGTGCCTGTGAATAGGCTGCAGTGGGTAGGTGAAGACCAGCAGCAGCTTTCAGGGCTGGCACCTTCCTTGTGGGAGAAGAGGCCGGACGTTTGCACTTTCAGAAATTGTTTCTGCCGGGCACAGGAACCGCGAGATGCTCCATCTCTGGGAAAGCACAGATCCCCAGTGCTGTTGTGCCTGTGAATAGGCTGCAGTGGGTAGGTGAAGACCAGCAGCAGCTTTCAGGGCTGGCACCTTCCTTGTGGGAGAAGAGGCCGGACGTTTGCACTTTCGGAAAAATGCATCTGCCGAGAATGAGAACGTTGAGATGCTCCATCCCTGGGAAAGCACAGATCCCCAGTGCTGTTGTGCCTGTGAATAGGCTGCAGTGGGTAGGTGAAGACCAGCAGCAGCTTTCAGGGCTGGCACCTTCCTTGTGGGAGAAGAGGCCGGAGGTTTGCACTTTCGGAAAAATGCATCTGCCGAGAATGAGAACGTTGAGATGCTCCATCTCTGGGAAAGCACAGATCCCCAGTGCTGTTGTGCCTGTGAATAGGCTGCAGTGGGTAGGTGAAGACCAGCAGCAGCTTTCAGGGCTGGCACCTTCCTTGTGGGAGAAGAGGCCGGACGTTTGCACTTTCGGAAAAATGCATCTGCCGAGAATGAGAACGTTGAGATGCTCCATCCCTGGGAAAGCACAGATCCCCAGTGCTGTTGTGCCTGTGAATAGGCTGCAGTGGGTAGGTGAAGACCAGCAGCAGCTTTCAGGGCTGGCACCTTCCTTGTGGGAGAAGAGGCCGGACGTTTGCACTTTCAGAAATTGTTTCTGCCGGGCACAGGAACCGCGAGATGCTCCATCCCTGGGAAAGCACAGATCCCCAGTGCTGTTGTGCCTGTGAATAGGCTGCAGTGGGTAGGTGAAGACCAGCAGCAGCTTTCAGGGCTGGCACCTTCCTTGTGGGAGAAGAGGCCGGACGTTTGCACTTTCAGAAATTGTTTCTGCCGGGCACAGGAACCGCGAGATGCTCCATCTCTGGGAAAGCACAGATCCCCAGTGCTGTTGTGCCTGTGAATAGGCTGCAGTGGGTAGGTGAAGACCAGCAGCAGCTTTCAGGGCTGGCACCTTCCTTGTGGGAGAAGAGGCCGGACGTTTGCACTTTCAGAAATTGTTTCTGCCGGGCACAGGAACCGCGAGATGCTCCATCTCTGGGAAAGCACAGATCCCCAGTGCTGTTGTGCCTGTGAATAGGCTGCAGTGGGTAGGTGAAGACCAGCAGCAGCTTTCAGGGCTGGCACCTTCCTTGTGGGAGAAGAGGCCGGACGTTTGCACTTTCAGAAATTGTTTCTGCCGGGCACAGGAACCGCGAGATGCTCCATCTCTGGGAAAGCACAGATCCCCAGTGCTGTTGTGCCTGTGAATAGGCTGCAGTGGGTAGGTGAAGACCAGCAGCAGCTTTCAGGGCTGGCACCTTCCTTGTGGGAGAAGAGGCCGGACGTTTGCACTTTCGGAAAAATGCATCTGCCGAGAATGAGAACGTTGAGATGCTCCATCCCTGGGAAAGCACACATCCCCAGTGCTGTTGTGCCTGTGAATAGGCTGCAGTGGGTAGGTGAAGACCAGCAGCAGCTTTCAGGGCTGGCACCTTCCTTGTGGGAGAAGAGGCCGGACGTTTGCACTTTCGGAAAAATGCATCTGCCGAGAATGAGAACGTTGAGATGCTCCATCCCTGGGAAAGCACACATCCCCAGTGCTGTTGTGCCTGTGAATAGGCTGCAGTGGGTAGGTGAAGACCAGCAGCAGCTTTCAGGGCTGGCACCTTCCTTGTGGGAGAAGAGGCCGGACGTTTGCACTTTCGGAAAAATGCATCTGCCGAGAATGAGAACGTTGAGATGCTCCATCCCTGGGAAAGCACAGATCCCCAGTGCTGTTGTGCCTGTGAATAGGCTGCAGTGGGTAGGTGAAGACCAGCAGCAGCTTTCAGGGCTGGCACCTTCCTTGTGGGAGAAGAGGCCGGACGTTTGCACTTTCAGAAATTGTTTCTGCCGGGCACAGGAACCGCGAGATGCTCCATCCCTGGGAAAGCACAGATCCCCAGTGCTGTTGTGCCTGTGAATAGGCTGCAGTGGGTAGGTGAAGACCAGCAGCAGCTTTCAGGGCTGGCACCTTCCTTGTGGGAGAAGAGGCCGGACGTTTGCACTTTCGGAAAAATGCATCTGCCGAGAATGAGAACGTTGAGATGCTCCATCTCTGGGAAAGCACAGATCCCCAGTGCTGTTGTGCCTGTGAATAGGCTGCAGTGGGTAGGTGAAGACCAGCAGCAGCTTTCAGGGCTGGCACCTTCCTTGTGGGAGAAGAGGCCGGACGTTTGCACTTTCAGAAATTGTTTCTGCCGGGCACAGGAACCGCGAGATGCTCCATCTCTGGGAAAGCACAGATCCCCAGTGCTGTTGTGCCTGTGAATAGGCTGCAGTGGGTAGGTGAAGACCAGCAGCAGCTTTCAGGGCTGGCACCTTCCTTGTGGGAGAAGAGGCCGGACGTTTGCACTTTCAGAAATTGTTTCTGCCGGGCACAGGAACCGCGAGATGCTCCATCTCTGGGAAAGCACAGATCCCCAGTGCTGTTGTGCCTGTGAATAGGCTGCAGTGGGTAGGTGAAGACCAGCAGCAGCTTTCAGGGCTGGCACCTTCCTTGTGGGAGAAGAGGCCGGACGTTTGCACTTTCGGAAAAATGCATCTGCCGAGAATGAGAACGTTGAGATGCTCCATCTCTGGGAAAGCACAGATCCCCAGTGCTGTTGTGCCTGTGAATAGGCTGCAGTGGGTAGGTGAAGACCAGCAGCAGCTTTCAGGGCTGGCACCTTCCTTGTGGGAGAAGAGGCCGGACGTTTGCACTTTCGGAAAAATGCATCTGCCGAGAATGAGAACGTTGAGATGCTCCATCCCTGGGAAAGCACAGATCCCCAGTGCTGTTGTGCCTGTGAATAGGCTGCAGTGGGTAGGTGAAGACCAGCAGCAGCTTTCAGGGCTGGCACCTTCCTTGTGGGAGAAGAGGCCGGACGTTTGCACTTTCAGAAATTGTTTCTGCCGGGCACAGGAACCGCGAGATGCTCCATCCCTGGGAAAGCACAGATCCCCAGTGCTGTTGTGCCTGTGAATAGGCTGCAGTGGGTAGGTGAAGACCAGCAGCAGCTTTCAGGGCTGGCACCTTCCTTGTGGGAGAAGAGGCCGGACGTTTGCACTTTCGGAAAAATGCATCTGCCGAGAATGAGAACGTTGAGATGCTCCATCTCTGGGAAAGCACAGATCCCCAGTGCTGTTGTGCCTGTGAATAGGCTGCAGTGGGTAGGTGAAGACCAGCAGCAGCTTTCAGGGCTGGCACCTTCCTTGTGGGAGAAGAGGCCGGACGTTTGCACTTTCAGAAATTGTTTCTGCCGGGCACAGGAACCGCGAGATGCTCCATCTCTGGGAAAGCACAGATCCCCAGTGCTGTTGTGCCTGTGAATAGGCTGCAGTGGGTAGGTGAAGACCAGCAGCAGCTTTCAGGGCTGGCACCTTCCTTGTGGGAGAAGAGGCCGGACGTTTGCACTTTCAGAAATTGTTTCTGCCGGGCACAGGAACCGCGAGATGCTCCATCTCTGGGAAAGCACAGATCCCCAGTGCTGTTGTGCCTGTGAATAGGCTGCAGTGGGTAGGTGAAGACCAGCAGCAGCTTTCAGGGCTGGCACCTTCCTTGTGGGAGAAGAGGCCGGACGTTTGCACTTTCGGAAAAATGCATCTGCCGAGAATGAGAACGTTGAGATGCTCCATCTCTGGGAAAGCACAGATCCCCAGTGCTGTTGTGCCTGTGAATAGGCTGCAGTGGGTAGGTGAAGACCAGCAGCAGCTTTCAGGGCTGGCACCTTCCTTGTGGGAGAAGAGGCCGGACGTTTGCACTTTCGGAAAAATGCATCTGCCGAGAATGAGAACGTTGAGATGCTCCATCTCTGGGAAAGCACAGATCCCCAGTGCTGTTGTGCCTGTGAATAGGCTGCAGTGGGTAGGTGAAGACCAGCAGCAGCTTTCAGGGCTGGCACCTTCCTTGTGGGAGAAGAGGCCGGACGTTTGCACTTTCGGAAAAATGCATCTGCCGAGAATGAGAACGTTGAGATGCTCCATCCCTGGGAAAGCACAGATCCCCAGTGCTGTTGTGCCTGTGAATAGGCTGCAGTGGGTAGGTGAAGACCAGCAGCAGCTTTCAGGGCTGGCACCTTCCTTGTGGGAGAAGAGGCCGGACGTTTGCACTTTCAGAAATTGTTTCTGCCGGGCACAGGAACCGCGAGATGCTCCATCCCTGGGAAAGCACAGATCCCCAGTGCTGTTGTGCCTGTGAATAGGCTGCAGTGGGTAGGTGAAGACCAGCAGCAGCTTTCAGGGCTGGCACCTTCCTTGTGGGAGAAGAGGCCGGACGTTTGCACTTTCAGAAATTGTTTCTGCCGGGCACAGGAACCGCGAGATGCTCCATCTCTGGGAAAGCACAGATCCCCAGTGCTGTTGTGCCTGTGAATAGGCTGCAGTGGGTAGGTGAAGACCAGCAGCAGCTTTCAGGGCTGGCACCTTCCTTGTGGGAGAAGAGGCCGGACGTTTGCACTTTCAGAAATTGTTTCTGCCGGGCACAGGAACCGCGAGATGCTCCATCTCTGGGAAAGCACAGATCCCCAGTGCTGTTGTGCCTGTGAATAGGCTGCAGTGGGTAGGTGAAGACCAGCAGCAGCTTTCAGGGCTGGCACCTTCCTTGTGGGAGAAGAGGCCGGACGTTTGCACTTTCAGAAATTGTTTCTGCCGGGCACAGGAACCGCGAGATGCTCCATCTCTGGGAAAGCACAGATCCCCAGTGCTGTTGTGCCTGTGAATAGGCTGCAGTGGGTAGGTGAAGACCAGCAGCAGCTTTCAGGGCTGGCACCTTCCTTGTGGGAGAAGAGGCCGGACGTTTGCACTTTCGGAAAAATGCATCTGCCGAGAATGAGAACGTTGAGATGCTCCATCCCTGGGAAAGCACAGATCCCCAGTGCTGTTGTGCCTGTGAATAGGCTGCAGTGGGTAGGTGAAGACCAGCAGCAGCTTTCAGGGCTGGCACCTTCCTTGTGGGAGAAGAGGCCGGACGTTTGCACTTTCGGAAAAATGCATCTGCCGAGAATGAGAACGTTGAGATGCTCCATCCCTGGGAAAGCACACATCCCCAGTGCTGTTGTGCCTGTGAATAGGCTGCAGTGGGTAGGTGAAGACCAGCAGCAGCTTTCAGGGCTGGCACCTTCCTTGTGGGAGAAGAGGCCGGACGTTTGCACTTTCGGAAAAATGCATCTGCCGAGAATGAGAACGTTGAGATGCTCCATCCCTGGGAAAGCACAGATCCCCAGTGCTGTTGTGCCTGTGAATAGGCTGCAGTGGGTAGGTGAAGACCAGCAGCAGCTTTCAGGGCTGGCACCTTCCTTGTGGGAGAAGAGGCCGGACGTTTGCACTTTCAGAAATTGTTTCTGCCGGGCACAGGAACCGCGAGATGCTCCATCTCTGGGAAAGCACAGATCCCCAGTGCTGTTGTGCCTGTGAATAGGCTGCAGTGGGTAGGTGAAGACCAGCAGCAGCTTTCAGGGCTGGCACCTTCCTTGTGGGAGAAGAGGCCGGACGTTTGCACTTTCGGAAAAATGCATCTGCCGAGAATGAGAACGTTGAGATGCTCCATCCCTGGGAAAGCACAGATCCCCAGTGCTGTTGTGCCTGTGAATAGGCTGCAGTGGGTAGGTGAAGACCAGCAGCAGCTTTCAGGGCTGGCACCTTCCTTGTGGGAGAAGAGGCCGGACGTTTGCACTTTCGGAAAAATGCATCTGCCGAGAATGAGAACGTTGAGATGCTCCATCTCTGGGAAAGCACAGATCCCCAGTGCTGTTGTGCCTGTGAATAGGCTGCAGTGGGTAGGTGAAGACCAGCAGCAGCTTTCAGGGCTGGCACCTTCCTTGTGGGAGAAGAGGCCGGACGTTTGCACTTTCAGAAATTGTTTCTGCCGGGCACAGGAACCGCGAGATGCTCCATCCCTGGGAAAGCACAGATCCCCAGTGCTGTTGTGCCTGTGAATAGGCTGCAGTGGGTAGGTGAAGACCAGCAGCAGCTTTCAGGGCTGGCACCTTCCTTGTGGGAGAAGAGGCCGGACGTTTGCACTTTCAGAAATTGTTTCTGCCGGGCACAGGAACCGCGAGATGCTCCATCCCTGGGAAAGCACAGATCCCCAGTGCTGTTGTGCCTGTGAATAGGCTGCAGTGGGTAGGTGAAGACCAGCAGCAGCTTTCAGGGCTGGCACCTTCCTTGTGGGAGAAGAGGCCGGACGTTTGCACTTTCAGAAATTGTTTCTGCCGGGCACAGGAACCGCGAGATGCTCCATCTCTGGGAAAGCACAGATCCCCAGTGCTGTTGTGCCTGTGAATAGGCTGCAGTGGGTAGGTGAAGACCAGCAGCAGCTTTCAGGGCTGGCACCTTCCTTGTGGGAGAAGAGGCCGGACGTTTGCACTTTCAGAAATTGTTTCTGCCGGGCACAGGAACCGCGAGATGCTCCATCTCTGGGAAAGCACAGATCCCCAGTGCTGTTGTGCCTGTGAATAGGCTGCAGTGGGTAGGTGAAGACCAGCAGCAGCTTTCAGGGCTGGCACCTTCCTTGTGGGAGAAGAGGCCGGACGTTTGCACTTTCGGAAAAATGCATCTGCCGAGAATGAGAACGTTGAGATGCTCCATCCCTGGGAAAGCACAGATCCCCAGTGCTGTTGTGCCTGTGAATAGGCTGCAGTGGGTAGGTGAAGACCAGCAGCAGCTTTCAGGGCTGGCACCTTCCTTGTGGGAGAAGAGGCCGGACGTTTGCACTTTCGGAAAAATGCATCTGCCGAGAATGAGAACGTTGAGATGCTCCATCCCTGGGAAAGCACAGATCCCCAGTGCTGTTGTGCCTGTGAATAGGCTGCAGTGGGTAGGTGAAGACCAGCAGCAGCTTTCAGGGCTGGCACCTTCCTTGTGGGAGAAGAGGCCGGACGTTTGCACTTTCGGAAAAATGCATCTGCCGAGAATGAGAACGTTGAGATGCTCCATCCCTGGGAAAGCACAGATCCCCAGTGCTGTTGTGCCTGTGAATAGGCTGCAGTGGGTAGGTGAAGACCAGCAGCAGCTTTCAGGGCTGGCACCTTCCTTGTGGGAGAAGAGGCCGGACGTTTGCACTTTCAGAAATTGTTTCTGCCGGGCACAGGAACCGCGAGATGCTCCATCCCTGGGAAAGCACAGATCCCCAGTGCTGTTGTGCCTGTGAATAGGCTGCAGTGGGTAGGTGAAGACCAGCAGCAGCTTTCAGGGCTGGCACCTTCCTTGTGGGAGAAGAGGCCGGACGTTTGCACTTTCGGAAAAATGCATCTGCCGAGAATGAGAACGTTGAGATGCTCCATCTCTGGGAAAGCACAGATCCCCAGTGCTGTTGTGCCTGTGAATAGGCTGCAGTGGGTAGGTGAAGACCAGCAGCAGCTTTCAGGGCTGGCACCTTCCTTGTGGGAGAAGAGGCCGGACGTTTGCACTTTCAGAAATTGTTTCTGCCGGGCACAGGAACCGCGAGATGCTCCATCCCTGGGAAAGCACAGATCCCCAGTGCTGTTGTGCCTGTGAATAGGCTGCAGTGGGTAGGTGAAGACCAGCAGCAGCTTTCAGGGCTGGCACCTTCCTTGTGGGAGAAGAGGCCGGACGTTTGCACTTTCAGAAATTGTTTCTGCCGGGCACAGGAACCGCGAGATGCTCCATCTCTGGGAAAGCACAGATCCCCAGTGCTGTTGTGCCTGTGAATAGGCTGCAGTGGGTAGGTGAAGACCAGCAGCAGCTTTCAGGGCTGGCACCTTCCTTGTGGGAGAAGAGGCCGGACGTTTGCACTTTCGGAAAAATGCATCTGCCGAGAATGAGAACGTTGAGATGCTCCATCTCTGGGAAAGCACAGATCCCCAGTGCTGTTGTGCCTGTGAATAGGCTGCAGTGGGTAGGTGAAGACCAGCAGCAGCTTTCAGGGCTGGCACCTTCCTTGTGGGAGAAGAGGCCGGACGTTTGCACTTTCGGAAAAATGCATCTGCCGAGAATGAGAACGTTGAGATGCTCCATCTCTGGGAAAGCACAGATCCCCAGTGCTGTTGTGCCTGTGAATAGGCTGCAGTGGGTAGGTGAAGACCAGCAGCAGCTTTCAGGGCTGGCACCTTCCTTGTGGGAGAAGAGGCCGGACGTTTGCACTTTCGGAAAAATGCATCTGCCGAGAATGAGAACGTTGAGATGCTCCATCCCTGGGAAAGCACAGATCCCCAGTGCTGTTGTGCCTGTGAATAGGCTGCAGTGGGTAGGTGAAGATCAGCAGCAGCTTTCAGGGCTGGCACCTTCCTTGTGGGAGAAGAGGCCGGACGTTTGCACTTTCAGAAATTGTTTCTGCCGGGCACAGGAACCGCGAGATGCTCCATCTCTGGGAAAGCACAGATCCCCAGTGCTGTTGTGCCTGTGAATAGGATGCAGTGGGTAGGTGAAGACCAGCAGCAGCTTTCAGGGCTGGCACCTTCCTTGTGGGAGAAGAGGCCGGACGTTTGCACTTTCGGAAAAATGCATCTGCCGAGAATGAGAACGTTGAGATGCTCCATCTCTGGGAAAGCACAGATCCCCAGTGCTGTTGTGCCTGTGAATAGGCTGCAGTGGGTAGGTGAAGACCAGCAGCAGCTTTCAGGGCTGGCACCTTCCTTGTGGGAGAAGAGGCCGGACGTTTGCACTTTCGGAAAAATGCATCTGCCGAGAATGAGAACGTTGAGATGCTCCATCTCTGGGAAAGCACAGATCCCCAGTGCTGTTGTGCCTGTGAATAGGCTGCAGTGGGTTGGTGAAGACCAGCAGCAGCTTTCAGGGCTGGCACCTTCCTTGTGGGAGAAGAGGCCGGACGTTTGCACTTTCGGAAAAATGCATCTGCCGAGAATGAGAACGTTGAGCTGCTCCATCCCTGGGAAAGCACAGATCCCCAGTGCTGTTGTG